>NW_021028568.1:126002-224860 GCF_004153795.1 Camellia sinensis
GAGGTTTCTGACTTGGTTCCAATCTTGGTTGTCACCACGAAAGGAGAAAACGAGGAGGATTGGCGGGAACCATTCATAGCTTACCTTCAACATGGTAGGCTACTTGAAGATAAAGTAAAAAGAATTGAAGTGCGACGCAGGGCTACCAAATTCGTCCTGTGGAAAGATGGAACGTTATACAAAAGGTCTTTGGATGGAATGTTCATGCGGTGTATAGCCAAGGAGCGTATTCAAGAGGTAATGGCAGAAATACATGCAGGTGTATGTGGGGCACACCAAAGTTGTCCTAAATTGGATATGCAGCTAAAATGGTTGGGATACTATTGGCCGACTATGATTGCAGATTGCATAGATTATGCTCGAAGATGCCAAGTCTGCCAATTCCATGGGAACTTTCTCCACCAACCCCCAGAGCCTTTACATTTAACAACTTGTTCTTGGCCATTTGTAGCATGGGGTATGGACATTATTGGTCCTTTTGTACCTCCATCTTCAGCAGGATATCGATACATCCTAGCTGCAACTGACTATTTTTCAAAATGGGCAGAGGCTGTGGCTTTAAAGGATATAAAAAGCACAGTTGTCTCCGAGTTCATCCGAACCCATATCATTTACAGGTTTGGGATTCCAGAAAGTATCATCACGGATAATGGACAGCCATTCAGGAGTGATGCTTTGAACAAGTTATTTGCCAAGTACAAAATCAAAAACAACCATTCATCAAGATATCATGCACCTGCCAATGGTTTGGTAGAAGCTTTCAACAAGACATTGTGCAAAATTCTTAAGAAGATGGTGGATAAGAACAAAAAAGCTTGGCACGAAAAGTTACAAGAAGCTTTGTGGGCTTATCGAACTTCGCACAGAACTCTTACTCAAGCAACCCCTTATTCGTTGGTTTTTGGAGGAGAAGCAGTGTTACCACTTGAGGTTCAAATACCATCATTACGAGTGGCAATACAAGAGTCCTTAACAGAAGATGAAAGTGCAAGAGTGAGGTTGGCTGAACTGGAGACCCTGGATGAAAGAAGGTTGTATGCTCAACAGAACTTGGAAATCTACCAACAAAGGATGGCAAATGCATTCAATAAAAGAGTGAGGCTTCGTTCCTTTAAAAATGGAGACTTGGTACTAATGGTTAGAACACCCATAGTAGTCTCACGAAGAACCAAAGGAAAGCTTAAGCCCAAATGGGAAGGACCTTATGTGATTGAGAATGTTTACTCTAATGGGGCCTATTTGTTGATAACGATAGATGGTGACATAATCATTCCCCCAACCAATGCAAGGTTCTTGAAGAGATATTACCCTTAAGAAAGCCTGCTAGGTTGAAAACCCGAAAGGGCGGCCTAGGCAAAAGTTAGGGCAAAAAAAAAAAAAAAAAAAACCCACCAGTGGTATTGTATGTGGTTAAACTGCTAAAATACCTCACCGAAATCTAAGGTGATAAAACATTAGATACTCCTGGCCTGCAAGAGTATAAACTGTGTACGGCTAAACAAAGGTCAGAACCACCAATGGTATTGTATGTGGTTAAATTGCTAAAATATCTCACCGAAATCTAAGGTGATAAAACATTAGATACTCCTGGCCCGCAAGACTATAAACTGTGTACGGCCAAACAAAAGTCAAACCCCCACCAGTGGTATTGTATGTGGTTAAACTGCTAAAATACCTCACCGAAATCTAAGGTGATAAAACATTAGATACTCCTGGCCCACAAGAGTATAAACTGTGTACGGCCAAACAAAAGTCAAACACCCACCGGTGGTATTGTATGTGGTTAAACTGCTAAAATACCTCACCGAAATCTAAGGTGATAAAACATTAGATACTCCTGGCCCGCAAGGGTATAAACTGTGTACGGCCAAACAAAAGTCAAACACCCACCAACGGTATTGTATGTGGTTAAACTGCTAAAATACCTCACCGAAATCTAAGGTGATAAAACATTGGATACTCCTGGCCCGCAAGAGTATAAACTGTGTACGGCCAAAATAAGACAAATAAATGTATTGTATTGAGAAATTTCATATTACAAGTAAATCTATTGTGTACGGCTAAAATAAGACAAATCAACGTATTGTATTGAGAAATTTTGAATAACAAATAAATCCATCATTGAGCGAAATTTCATAAATACATTATGTTCGGATGAATAACAAAATAAAAGTACATTCATTCATTAAGAGAAGCCTTAGCCCTTTTAAAGGCACGTTCCACAACACTGTGTTGTCCATTCTTCTTCTTGTGTTAGCTCAAAACATTCAGAGCAGTTTGCACGTCTTCTTCTGATTTAGAAACACTCTCGGAAGCTTGTGCAAAATCACACATAAAGGATGCATGTTCCGCTTGGGTGGATGACAATTCCTCTTCAAGTTGTTTGAGTAACTCTTTGGTTTGAATAATCCTTTGATTAAGACCCGCTATGTGCTCATCCGACTTGATAATTGAAGCAGACAACTATTCATGTTCGTCAGAAACTTTGTCGAAATGAAGCTTCTTCTCATAATATTGGGCCTCAAATTCTGCAGTAGACAAGTTTAAAGAATCTGCAAGTTGAGTTTTCAAAGCAAAGCACCCAAGGAATATCTTCACCTTCTCATAAAAGGAGATGAAGTCTACACCCAAACTCTTCAAAATCATGTAAACGTTGTTTGCTACAGCAATCATGCCATTAACATCCGTCATTGATTGGAGAGAAATAGTAAGACCTTTCTGAATATGAGTGGCTGCTTCGTTAGAGGAAGTTCCCAAAATAAGGTTAGATGGAGCAAAGGGTGCTTCAAGTTTGTCAAATAATTTATTAACCCCATTTGCTTCAAATAAGTCTGCAAGAATTTGGGCCTCTTCCGAGATATCAGAAGTAATTTCGTTTGTCTCTTCCAATGTGCCAGAAGTATTTTCTGTGAAAATAGAAGGAGATACTCAATGAAAACACAGAAGGTAAAAGCAATATATATATATAGATGAATGAAGTATACCTTGGTGTACGGCTTGAAGAGACTTAGGTGGATGAGACAAATTGTGATTTCCACAAGTGGACCATGGATTTTGCAATGTGGCATGATCTAAAGAGAAAAGAGTTCCTTGAGTATCTATACATGATGAAATAAAATGAGGTACAAAGAATGAATAAGAATACCCTTAAAGGTAGCCAATGGCATATGCGAGGCAGCTGGGGAAGTACGAGGCGTAGTGCCTAAGAAAATGAAAGGTATTAATAAAAATAATAAATAAAAATAAAAAAAGAATTATACCTTTCTCTAATAGCTTGGATGACTCGTTCGAAGGAGAAGAAAAAGCTACATTTGCTGAAGGCGATTTACTCATCTTAGTCGGTGTGCCATCTAAAAGAGGGGTGTAGTCATAAAACTCATCTTCACTCTCGCTACTTCCATTGAGAGAACAATCAAAAGATTTGGTAGGAGAAGGAATTTCAACACTCTTAATGCGAATACGACCCAAGGCAATTAATTCATACCCATCTCCCTTAAAGAGTTCTTAAATCATATTCTCATCTTTATCTTCAAGAAAAGAGTACAAGTATGTGCGAAATTGATCCATTGGGGTTTTGGTCGCTACAGTGGGTTGGGAAGTTCCTGTACAATCACTGATAGACATAGTCTCTGGAAAAAGCTTTGCGAGACTAGAAAATTGGGAACCAGAATCTGCTTGCTCAAAGCTAAATCTCATTTTAAATTGAGAATTACACATATCCTCGAAAAGATGAAGGAGATCTGAAGCCGAGTAACTAGATCGAGAAGGAGCAATAAGTGGTCGACTATTATCCATTCTTTGAGGTGATGATGCTTCCAGAGCAATAGGTGAGGATGATGACCTAGCTCTAGAGTAAGAAGGATTCTTCGTCTTTCGGTCTTTAATTGACATATCCAGTTTTCTCTTGCGTGAAGATTTCGGCTGGGAATGAGTAACATATTGGAGCACGGTAAAGGAAGTTCCCAACCACCAATTGGCATAAGGCATGGTTACGTGAGAAGTAGATCGGAAGCCTGGTAACTCCAATGAGACTTTTGTACCGCAGCGTAACATATGACGCCAGTTGTAATAAAATTTAGACCACTCAGAGGGCCGCCGACAAGATACATTAAGCGGTATAGGGCATGCTTGAGCAAACCCAAATTGACGACCGTATCGGTTAGGGGAGTACGGTTCAGAAATAAAATTAAATCCCATTTTAAAAGATAAAATCCCTTGCCTCAAAGATATAAGATATCCAAGGTGGAAAGGTGATATCCTTTCAGAGTCGACCAGAATGCCTGAAGGTTCACTTTCATGAGTAAGAGCCCTAAACTGACACTCCGTACGATAAGTTAGGAGAGAGTCCACAAATGGAAATTTATCAGTAAAAAAATGGGCCGATTGGTTTCCAATAAACCCAAGATATGGCATGAAATGAATATCAGGAATCGGACAAATCGACTGAGGATCCCCATGAGAGTAAGTCTTGACAAAATATAGTGAAATCCATCCAAAAAGGTAATGTAAAGGACCCTGAATATTTTCCTTCCCAGATGAAGATGATGATGCCATTTTGCCAAGACAATGATAGAGGTATGCAAGGACGGGGATGGCCAGGCTAAATAAGGTTCCACCTGCCATTTTGGTAGCTACATGAAAGGTCGTCAGACGAATCTCCCCGGAAGAGTGAGGGAAGACAAATCCGCTAAGCCAGCTCGCCAAAAAACTAGAAAGATACACATCATCAGGGATCCTGTCTTTTCGTTGAAAACCACTAATTGAAGTTGGGGATTCGTCAATGAATTTGAAAGTCCAGTGGTTAAACTTCTTGGATTGACAAGAGCTGGCATAAATGTTGAAAAGCCCACGGCACGCCTTGGATGTCTGGGACGAATATAAAATGTCATTGGAGGGGGTGAACTCTTCATAAAACTCGCCCACGGCACGCCTTGGATGTCTGGGACGAATATAAAATGTCATTGGATGGGGTAAACTCTTCATAAAACTCACCACGAATGGGGAGCCCGCTAATGCGATGAAGGTCCCATAAAGAGATCCCAAGTTCGCCATAAATGGTGTGGAAAGTGTTAGTATCGGGTGACCACCGCTCTAAGAATCCTTTGAGCAAGGAAACATTCCTAGCATAAGCAAATTGGGATACATAGATTGCAGCATAAATCCCACACTTCTTCAAAATAGGGGCAAATGTGGAAAGAACGTCATTCAACCAAAAAATCCATATAGGGGATTGCAAATGGGTAGAAATGCCACGAACATTAAAAGAATTATCCCACTTCAGTTTTTCATGCTTCATTCTCTTAAGAAGAGTATTAAATTCGGAGCAGTGAAGGTCTTCAAAAAATGGACGAAGGATTGAGACAGGGAATGAACCAATTGATTTGGAGTGCCCTTTCTCGAGAATCTCACAGCAATTTCGAATTCCTGTATAGATCAAGTCTTCAAAAGCCGTATGTAAAGGGATGTAGGGGTCCAACTCGGTAGGTGACAATAAAGCAGTAATAGGTTTGTGCCGAATTTTTTTCGGACCATATTTATCCAATACATTCCTTTTGTCACGTCGAAGATATTCGAGTGTCTTTTCCATGCTTCCTAAAAAAAAATAAAAAAATAAAAAAAAGGGGGTTTAGTTGAGGCAAAATGTCCTAATATAAAGAAAGTGACGAAAGCCCCTTGCCAAGGTTTCAAGCCGTTGGGGTGATGAACACAATCACTGCCAATGACTCAAGCCATTGGAGTGACGGACACAATCACTGCCAAGGTTTCAAGCCATTGGGGTGACGGACACAGTCACTGCCAAGGATTCAAGCCGTTGGGGTGACGGACACAATCACTGCCAAGAACTCAAGCCGTTGGGGTGACGGACACAATCACTGCCAAGGACTCAAGCCGTTAGGGTGACGGACACAATCACTGCCAAGGTTTCAAGCCATTGGGGTGACGGACACATTCACTGCCAAGGTTTCAAGCCATTGGGGTAAAGGACACATTCACTGCCAAGGTTTCAAGCCATTGGGGTAAAGGACACATTCACTGCCAAGGTTTCAAGCCATTGGGGTAAAGGACACATTCACTGCCAAGGTTTCAAGCCATTGGGGTAAAGGACACATTCACTGCCAAGGTTTCAAGCCATTGGGGTAAAGGACACATTCACTGCCAAGGTTTCAAGCCATTGGGGTAAAGGACACATTCACTGCCAAGGTTTCAAGCCATTGGGGTAAAGGACACATTCACTGCCAAGGTTTCAAGCCATTGGGGTAAAGGACACATTCACTGCCAAGGTTTCAAGCCATTGGGGTAAAGGACACATTCACTGCCAAGGTTTCAAGCCATTGGGGGCCAAAAGTTTATATTTTACACTATTAATTCTAGGTTTAGTCGCTGAATACGGTTAATTGCCAACAAAAATATAGTTTAGTCGCCAAATATTGTGGACATTTTTTACACCTTTTGGTGACTAAAAAATTTAGTCGCCGTATATTTAATTTTTACTGACAAAAAAAAAAAAATAGTAGTCAAATGATGCTTTTGGCTACCAATATATTAGTCCCTATTAATTAATCATTGGCTGCAAAATAGTTTTAGTCATTATTCATCACGTAAAACAGCCACCAAACCACTCTGTGGACGTCACGGGAAGCTTCCTCGTGAGAAATAGGACCTCTGGGGACAAACGACATGTACTTAGTACATGTAAGTTGGGAGTTAGAGTGGAAAACACTTTAAACTTAGTCAAAAAAAGGCCGCTCGCCGGGAAAGGGGGCGAAAATACAAAACAGTCCCCAAACCATTGTATGGATGTCAAAAGCACTACTAGAAAAGCGGGCTTTAGACATGGAACCATTTGTGATGGTTTAAGAATCGTCGCAAAAAACAAGCATTTGCGACGGTAAAAAAATCTGTTGCAAAATCATTTTTTTTGAGACGGGAAGGGACTGTTGCAAAAAAAAAAAAAAAGGGGAGGTGGTCTTCATGCAAAGGTCTGTGTTTGAAACAATGGTGTGCCAGGTATAGGTATCATCTTCATCCTACCCATCTTTACCTGTCTTCATATAAAAGTTTATGTGCAGGTAATCATCTTTGGATTATTTATAGATTTACGATTTAGCAAAAAAAAAAAAAAAGGAAAAAAAAAAAAATGGTATCCATAAAGCTAGTGTGGGAATTAAAAAAGAGCAACTTGTGTTGGTTTTTTTTTTTAAAAAAAAAAAAAAAAAAAAAACATAGTTTGAAACTTTGTTTGGCCTTATTAAATTCAAAATAGGAGAGGCAAAACTTTAAACCAAATTATGGTTTTATTCCCTCAAAGTTGTTTATAGTTTAAACAAAGTTGGCTGTTGCCGAAACATTGTTTCATCAAGACTTCAAACTGTTTGTGTTCATATTTGGGATATAATAAAAAAATAAAATAATAAAAAAAAAAACATACCTAATATAAAAAGATCCTTAAGGTACTCTTTTTGCTGGAAGGAGAGGAGAGACAATGGCTAGACAACTTTTGAAGGATGAAGACCTAATATGCACTACAAAATTTGCAAATAGGGGCTGTTGAAAATTGCTAAAAAAAAAAAATTTTGCTAGAAGAACAGCTTTTGTTGAAAAGAGGGAAAAAAAAGGGGCTGGAAAGTTGCTGGAAATTTTCTGGAAGCAAAAAAAATCTGCTGAAAAAAAAATATATGAATAGGTGTAATATAAAGGAAAAGTCTTGCTTAAGAAAAGAGGTAGTGGTCTCCTAAAATACTTCAAAGAAGCAAGAGTTTAGGTAGGATTTGAAATACTAAGTAAGAGTTTGTGTTGGATTAGAAATCCTACCAATGCCAATCTATCCTATTCCATTTAGACAAACTCCTAAAATATATATAGATATATATATCTGCTGTAAAACAAATCCTAAAAATAATAAGTGACAAGTTGGAGGCCCACAAAAGAAAAGGGCCCATTAAAAAAAATGGTGGCCTAGAAAAGGAAAAGTCCATGATGGTCTAGAAAAATCCATGATGGCCTAGAAAAAAAAAAAAAAAAAAAAAAAATGGTGACAAGTTGGAGGCCCACAAAAGAAAATGCCTAATTTAAAAAAAATTGTGGCCTAGAAAAGAAAAGGTCCATGATGGTTTAGAAAAATCCATGATGGCCTAGAAAATAATGTACTGCAAAAAAAAAATAGTGGCAAGTTAGAGGCCCACAAAAGAAAGGGGCCCATTAAAAATGGTGGCCTAGAAAAGGAAAAGTCCATGATGGTCTAGAAAAATCCATGATGGCCTAAAAAAAAAAAAATCTGCTGTAAAAAAAATGGTGACAAGTTGGAGGCCCACAAACGAAAAGGCCCAATTTAAAAAAAATGGTGGCCTAGAAAAGAAAAGGTCCATGATGGTTTAGAAAAATCCATGATGGCCTAGAAAATAATGTACTGCAAAAAAAAAATAGTGGCAAGTTAGAGGCCCACAAAAGAAAGGGGCCCATTAAAAATGGTGGCCTAGAAAAGGAAAAGTCCATGATGGTCTAGAAAAATCCATGATGGCCTAAAAAAAAAAAAATCTGCTGTAAAAAAAATAGTGGCAAGTTGGAGGCCCACAAAAGAAAAGGGCCCATTAAAAATGGTGGCCTAGAAAAGGAAAAGTCCATGATGGTCTAGAAAAGTCCATGATGGCCTAAAAAAAAAAAATCTGCTGTAAAAAAAATGGTGACAAGTTGGAGGCCCACAAAAGAAAATGCCTAATTTAAAAAAAATTGTGGCCTAGAAAAGAAAAGGTCCATGATGGTTTAGAAAAATCCATGATGGCCTAGAAAACAATTTACTGCAAAAAAAAATAGTGGCAAGTTGGAGGCCCACAAAAGAAAAGGGCCCATTAAAAATGGTGGCCTAGAAAAGGAAAAGTCCATGATGGTCTAGAAAAAAAAAAAAAAAAAAAAAAGAAGAAAAGAAATGGTGGCAAGTTGGAGGTCCACAAAAGGAAACGTCCAATTAAATCTTGGACCTTACTCATGATCCTTAAAAAAATAAATAAAAATAAAAATAAATCAAGTCCACAAAAAGGACCCATGCAACAAAAGTAAATGGCCCATGGACTATAAAGGGCAATTAACCCTTTATTTAAAAAAAAAAGAAAAAAAGAAGATCAAGTCCACAAAAAGGACCCATGCAACAAAAGTAAAAGGGCTCATGAAAAAGCCGTCAACCAAAAAAAAAAAAAAGGCTAGGGACGAAAGCAAAGAAATAATCCCATCCAAGACCTAAAGATCATCCACATAAAAGTGCTAAATTGTCGTGACTCGAACAGTTAAGAAAATTCACTTGTGCAAGTCACGAGGGGCATTTGTTGGCACATAAATTTTAAACCAAATTTATGTTTAAATTTCAAATACAGTCAATGACACACATAGAGCCTACAATAAGATTGTTGTAGGCAATTACTTTCTAAAATGATTAATTTGCTCCGTTGAGGTATATAAATAAAACAACGTCGTATCTTAACGACGTTATTCAAGATGCTCAAATGACACGTGGAGCCTACGAAAAAATGACACCTGTAGAGCCTACAGCAAAGACATCACACAGGATGAAACCCCAAAGATCAATTCGGTTAATCAGATATACGATTAATCAGATAGCGCTATTATTCAAAATTTAAATAGCGTTATCATTCAATTTGAAATTCAAATATCATTCAATTTGAAATTCAAAATGAAGATGAAGCGTTCCTATCACCTGATGGCCCTCCATAAATATGAGGACCATCACACAAGACCGGGGGATAGAAAAATCAGAAATGAAAAGATCAGAGAGAGAGAGAGAGAAAGAAATTGAGAGCTAAACAATTCGTTACAAGAAAGAAGAGGAGAAGCCTAGAGAACTCAAGAGCCTACGCTAATGGCAATGAATAGGTAAAGGGTTCCAAACCCAAACTGTATTTGGTATTCGAGGGTTCAAAACCCATAACAATCTCAATAAAATATTTATTTATTTTTTCTTAAATTATCTTTTGTTGTTTATTTTGTTCTTTATTAATCGGAGGTTTCATTTATATAAAATGTCTAATTAACGATCTGAAATACAGATCGGAAATAAGAACCTGCTATTCAAATAATCAACACTGTTTAGTCCAAAAAACTAAACAGTGGACATTTGTAACGTTAATTTTGAAATGTGCTGAAACACTTCATGTTTTAAAATTTGTGTCTACAGGCATCATGGAGATCACTAAGCAGCATGAATGCAGGGTAACCATACGAGCAATGAGAATCAGCACTGATCCAGTAGCTACCTGCAACACAATAGTTGTGCAATTGTTATTCGATTGCCAAAAATAAAACCATGTTAGAGGGAAATCCCTTAATAATCTATGGAAAAACCAACAAATCCAAAGGATGTTATTATTTGTCATATGATGTCAACTCTGAACTCGAAATTAACATAAGAAAATTTTCAAACGATGAATATGAATATGCGAGTTAACTCCACCTGTAATTTCTCGATGTTGGTCATGGTATTGGTTCCTTATGCAGAGACTGCCTTTTGTAAATATTTTTTGTTCTGAAGGAAATTTTTCCTGATTATCTGATGCTAAAAAGAGGGACAGGAACTTGTCCTTTACTTCTGAATATCCTTTGGGACACAGCCATAACCTCCTGGAGTCAATACAACAAGACATGGCTAAGCAGTTATAAATCCACTAATTTGAATAAAATAAAATAAAAAATAACCCCCAACTAGTATGCATTAATGTGTGCTTGGGAGGGGTCAAATTGGTACATACCTAACTTTTGGCATGAATGCACAAAGTGGTTGTCCTCATACTTGAACCCATAACCTCAAGATTAGTAAGCCAAGGTAAGTGTAAGTACTGTCAAGTTCCTTAAGGAGGGATAGACACTCCTCTCTGCCTGTATAATTCATGACAAAAACCTCTGCTCCGAACATGCAAGTGTCATGGATCAGGTATCCACTACTAGGATCATTGAAAATATTGAGTGGAAGTAATTGGGTGAACCCCCATTCAGTCTTCAACCCATGAAGGCGTCTTATCTTTTTGTTGGAATCGAAAAAAATCAAGTGTGCAGATCAATGCCCAAATGTTGAATATAATGAAAGAAGCCTCAAACAAGCATAAATGAAATCAACTACCTTGGATGGTCATGTACTTGTCTTGAATCTAATCATACACAAACAATTTGAAGCTCACATTGACCTCCCAACCAGGAGGTAAATTATTTGTCTCTGCAATTACCAAGTACGGAGAGATGTGTTCTTCCCCATTTCTTTCTTCATCACCATTTGGGTAGAGAGACAGTTTCCTTAAACACAAAAGACCAAAGAATCAGCTTATGGGTATACCTGAACGTATAGAATCGTACTACAATCCCGTTTCTACTACGATCCTGATCTTACGAAAAATTCTTATTATTTATTTCTTATATATATATATATATGTATATACACGTGTATATCTATATAAAAATTATATTATAAACTCTTTCTCCAAACATTTTTTCTAATTTATATTAACATGAAAGATGCATTATATCAAATTTATCATTTTTTTAATGATTTTAAAATTATTTAACATACATTATCATTATAGATAATTTTTCATTTTATTTTACCTTAAAAGTAAAATTTTAAGATTTTACGGTCCGGTCCACGAGTCCTCACTAACAATCTTACCTAAGATCCTGATTTTAACAACTTTGTATATAACTGCTTTATATTTTGATTTTGACATTTAAATTTTGATAACTTTTAAAAAAAAATTTGATAACTTTTCAAATTGTTTTCTTCTCCTTCTATATTCAACTGGTGATTTTCATAACACACCCATCGAGTGTGCACACCGCCTAATATATTAGAAAGACGGTTAAAAACTGGCATTTTGACTTTTTTTTGGGCTTTTTTGAAAAAAACGTGTAAACATTATGAGAGATGATGTGACTTAAAATGAATTAAAAGGTGGAAGATGGCTTTTAACCATCTTTCCAAAATAGCACGTAATCAACATGGGTGGTGCTCTTGTTTCTCTCGTTATTTATAGAATCCTGACCATCAACACCCAACAGACGAACATTCTTATATATACAATAAGGGTTAATTTTACCTTAATTTCACACTATTTTAGTAACCATTTTTTATGTTTCACACTGGACTACCAATTTGATCTATTTAACCATTGTAGGGAGGGTTCGAGGTTAACAATGATTAAGAAAGTGATTAGAGAGACAAAACTATGTTAATGGTCAAACAAGGTTGGAATGGTTGGAGAATGAGTCAATAAAAATTGGGAAAAGTTGGAGAATGAGTAGTTGGGTGAGAGTGGAGCAAGTGGTTTAAGGAAAAGAGAATGGCAGTGCACAAATGTGCAGCATCTCCCTAAGTCCCCAAAATCCTCCTCTTGGACCTTGGGAAATGGTTCGCATTTATAGGCTTTTCCTTAGCACCAAAAAATACCAAGTGATCAAATAAAGTGAGGATATATGTCTTTGCGAATCACATGGAATATTATGCCTTGGACCACCTGGCTGAAGGTGTCATGTATCCTTCTGCATGTACTATGTACTATCTGTTTGGTATAGATGCCCTAGCAAGTTCACTTGCAGCGGGAGTGTTTGTCGCTGCAACTTGCCTCTTTAGCTTGAACCTCAATAAGTGCACTTGCGGCGGTAATGTTTGCCGTTGTACTTGCCTTCTCAGTTTGGTTTAGCCAAGACATGCATTCTCAAGACTTCATAGCCTGCTATTAGCTATGTTCGTGTTCACCTCAGCGACGCCTCCACCCTTAGTCATCTAATTACAAACTCTCCAACTTCCCAGGGTGAAGGCCAGCTACGTCTGCTATCAGCTATGCTCTGCCTTAGTACTAAGCCTAAGGGGGCTTCCTTGATCTTACCTGTGCAACCAAGGCAGGTTCATGTCCTGGGTAAGTGGAAAGGGAGTCCCTTGCACTCGGGCTGCCTTGCTCCTATATTCGCGGGGTCACCGCGGTATACTGGTGTCTCTGGGCCTGCTATGAACTCCAACTAATAAGCCTTGGGGCCTGCTATCAGCGCCAAGCTAGTGAGTTTCGAGGCTTGCTATCAGCCTTAGGGACATGTTATCAGCCCTAGGGTAGTAATGCCTTGGGGCCTACTATTAGTGCCAAGTATTAGCCTCTACTTGTGGAGGGGAAGCTTCTCCTGAAGGCTGCTATTTAATTGCTGCGGCGGCTATTTCACGTGGCAAGTTCAAATGGCAGCGCCGACAATACTAGAGATGGTGGCAACGACAAAGTACCTCTGCAACTTAGTTGCTTCGGTTTTCTCTTTCTCTTAACAACTTCAAATGGCGGCGCCGACAATACTTGAGATGGTGGAGCCGACAATATTAGGAATGGTGGCGTTGAGACAAAGCGCCTTAACAACTTGACCGCTACAAGTGCTACCTCCGTAACTTGACTTAGACATTTTTTTTCATGGAGTCTGTTCGGACCTGTTTTGGCCCACTATTGACCTACTTTCCTTAGACTTTAGCCCATACTTGTTTAATCATTCCTAATCGCCTAATAGTGGCAACTTCCGCACTTAGATCCATACTTAATTTTGATGTTAATTTCTGACCCTCTATAACCCTAAAGTCTAATTTTTTATGGTTAAAATTTGATCACAAACTTCATGGGATTGATTTGTACTGATGAAGGTATAGAGAGAAATAAAAAGAGAGAGAATATGTGTTTTGTATATATTCGAGTGTGTACAATGAGCTCCTTTATATAGGAGAGAATACATATGTTAAATATGTAATGAATCAATCACTGTCAACCAAATCATCTAATCTATGAAAGGTGGATCAATCAATCAATCAATCAATCAACCTATATATATTACTAGATATATACATACTAACAGCTCCTCGCAAACTCAAGGTGGAAAGACATCAACCATCATGAGTTTGGAAACTAAATCAGTGAAACGTCCGGGAGGATGAGCTTTGGTGAAGCTATCAGCAGGTTGATCAGTAAAAACAATGGGATGGAGATGAACCGTTCCACGAATAACATGTTGACGAATAAAATGACAATTGATTTCAATATGTTTAGTACGATCATGGAAGACGTCATTATGAGTAATTTGAATGGCACTGTGATTATCACAATAGAGAGAAGTAGCTTCAGTAGAAGAGACGCCCATGTCGGCAAGAAGCCAGCAGAGCGACAAAAGTTCTTGAGTAGTTAAGGCTACCGACCAATTGCTGATAGAAAATAGTATCAGAGAGAAGAGTGCCATCTAGTGGAGTAAGGCGAGCTTGAGGATCAATCGGAGTAGAGGCAGTCTTGCAATCTGTAAGTATAACGCGAGCAAGAAGATCGGATACATATTTGGCCTGAGAGAGATAGTAACCAGTTGAGTCATGAGAGATTTCAAGACCCAAGAAATAATTGAGAGAACCAAGATCCTTCATCTCAAAATGGAAGCTAAGGAACTGTTTGAGGCTAAGAATACCAGCCTCATCATCACCTCTAATAATCATATCATCCACATAAAGAAGAAGAAGAGTGGTGCCTTGAGTAGTCGCCTGAATAAATAAGGTAGAGTTATAGGAGCTAGAGGTGAAACCAAAATCATGAATAGTGGCACTAAACTTGGCAAACCAAGTACGTGGAGCCTATTTGAGGCCATAAAAGACACGTTGTAGTTTGCAGACTTTTTGTGCCAGAACTAGAGACCCAGGAGTGGGTTTCATATAAACCTCCTTAAGAAGATCCCCATTGAGGAAAGTATTTTTCACATCCATCTGAAAAAGGCCCCAATGACGAGCAGTAGCAACATCAATCAAACTACGGACAGAAGTGAGGCAAGCAACAGGAGCAAAAGTCTTTTCATAATCAATACCATATTCCTGAGTGAAGCCCTGAGCAACCAGACGAGCTTTGTAACACTCCATGGATCTATCAGAATGAGTCTTGATTTTATAAACCCATTTACAACCAATGGTAGTCTTACTAGGAGGAAGATCAATAACAGTCCAGGTATGAATTTTGTCTAATGCCTGTAATTCATCAGTTATAGCTTGCTGCCAAAGAGGGTTAGAATTGGCCTCACGATAGGTAGTAGGCTCATAAGTAGAAAAAAAAGTTGAGCTAACAATATAATCACGAAGACGAACATTAGGTTGGGTGACTTATGGACGATCGGAAGGGGCATGCTCAAGAGGGGATGAGCCAGATGAGGAAGACTCAGTGCGACCACTAGGACCATTAGAGAGAACAGACTCAGCGGGATCAGGAGTAAGCAATAACGTCTCTAGAGGTGGACATCAAGGAAAAGATCTATAGAAGAATCAGTAAAGTGAAGAATGAGAGCTGGAGAAGATTAATGAAAAGAAGATAAGGAGGAAAACATTTTATGTTCCCGAAAAACATGGTGAGAGATACGAAGACGTTTAGAAATTGGATCCCAATACCGATATCCTTTATGTTCAATGCCATACCCAAGAAAACAACAAAGACGAGAATGAGGTTCTAGCTTGGTGTGTTCATGAGGCTGAAGAATAACAAAACATGCAGATCCAAAAACCCTAAGTGTGGTGTAAGAGGGGGAATTTCCATACAAACGCTTGTAGGGTGTTTAATGATGAAGGACTGGAGTAAGGATATAATTGATAGTGTAAATAGCAATAAGTGCAGCTTCTCTCCAAAAATTTTTAGGATAAGAAGAAGAAATGAGAAGAGCTCAAGTAGTATCAAGAATATGCCTATATTTTCGTTCAGCACGTCCATTTTGTTGGGATGTACCGACACAAGAACAATGAGGCTGAGTACCATAACTCTAAAGAAAAACCAAAAATTCAGAATCCTGGTATTCCATAGCATTATCAGAACGAATTTTTTTTATGGTTTTGGAAAATTGGGTTTGAATCATTTTTGAAAAATTGTAATAAAGTTGTTTAAGTTCAAAACGATTTTTCATAAGAAATATCCAAGTATAGCGTGAAAAATCATCAACAAAAATAACAAAGTAACGTGACCCCCCCATGGTAGGTGTAGGGGATGGGCCCCAAATATCAAAATGCACAAGATCAAAAGAAGCATTTGAAATAGAATTACTTTTATTAAAAGATAAAGTCGGTTGTTTGGCAAGTTGACAAGATAAACAATCCAAAGTATTTGAAGAGATAGATCTTAACTGACCACTAGAAATTAAAAATTTTAAATGACTAACTGATAGATGACCTAACCGACAATGCCAAAGATGAAAATTTGATAAGGTAAAGGTAGAGGTAGATGTAGAGGCAGCCAATGGACTGGAAGCTGGAACATAAAGATGGATGAGTTCATAGAGATGTCCATGCTTATAGCCGATTCCAAGTGTTTGTTCCGTCCGAGGGTCCTGCACCAAACAACCATTAGTAGAAAGGCAACGGGGAGACCATGTTCACATAACTGACTAATGGAAATAAGGTTTACAGTGAGAGCAGGAATAAGATAAACATGAGATGAAGACAAATGAGACGTAGAAACAGAACCAATATGACTCACTGACATGAGAGATCCATTAGCAGTATGGATGGAAGGAATATGAAGAGAAGAAAATGTGGAGGAAAATACGGTAGAGTCAAAAGTCATATGATTACAACAGGCAGAGTCAAAATACCAGGAAAATGTGCCTGAGGTGACAGACAAGACAGTAGCAGGAGGAGTACCGGAGGTGGAGAGAAGCTGTTTGATCAAAGTTTCAACATCAGTCTGGGAGAAGACAGGGGTGGAAGGATCAAAAGGTTCAGACTGTGAGAAGTCCTCAGAGACAGCAGTAGCAGTACAATGAGCAGGCATAGACCAAGACTAAGGCCCAGAATGATGTGAACGTCCCTGTGAGTGAGAGCCACGAGAAGATGACCCAGTAGAGGATGGGCGAAATGGATTACGAAAGCAATCTTGTTGGAGATGTCCAGGGCTAGTTTTGTTGCAGTAACGACAAGACTTGACTAAACAGTGAACTAGAAGATGAGTAAAAGGAAGTCTACGATTTTGACAATAAGTGCACTGAGGAGTCGGCTGTGTGGAGGAAGAGCCCATTGACTGAGGAGTGGACAGAACTGAGTCCACATGGGGAGTGGAGGATGGACCAAGACGAGTTTCTTTAGAGAGAAGCTTGGATATAGCCTGCTCAAGGGAGGCAAAGACGTGCGATGTAGTAGGGTAGCCTGGACTGGCTCAAAGTGAGGAGTGAGAGCTATAAGAAACTGAACCAACCTCTGCTGATTACGATAAGTGATAAAGAGAGAAGCATCATCAGGATGAGGCCAGGCTGGTTCGGACAGAGCAAGTTGATCCCAAATAGAATAGATTTGAGACAGAAAGTCATTAATGGACTGATCAGGCTGTTGGCGCATGCGATGGAGGTGGCTTTGAAGTTGATACTGATGAGCAAGACCATTAGTCTGATATCGTTCTTTGAGGAAGTCCCAAATATTTTTAGCAAGTATGGAGACCGAGTCAAGTTGAAAGCGGCCGAACTGAAGGCTAATAGATGTAACAGAGGTATTCCTGAACCAAGTGATGATCTGATAGGTTTTACTATCCCATTCCTCCAAACGGTCAGCATATTTCCTGCAGATTCCTTTGTCTCTTGTGTTAGTTCAGGCACATCACCAGTAATAATACGCTATAATTTCTTGCCATTGAGAAAGCCAGTCATGGCTTGGGCCCACAGAATATAATTTGAGCCATCGATAACATAAATAAGATGAGCATCGTCTGAGCAATCCATAGAGGCAAAATTAGAAAAAACAGAGTGTACCAGTGAATCCGAAAGGTCGAAAATAGGTGGGAACCAAGCCAAAATGAGCAGAAAAGGTGCATAAAATAGATAGAAACAAGCCAAAAGTTGAATTTCAGCCAAATAGGGCGTAGGGCTGACGTTAGCAAGAGGAAGACTGATGTCAGCAGGCGCGGCTCACGTTAGTATGGAGGAGGTGCGGCGCAGTATAGCGGGGGCAGTGCGGAGTAGGTTAGCAAAAGCATTGGAAGCGGCTGGGCTTGAGCCGTAGCTTAACGGAAACGGATGAGGGTTGACGTCGCCGTGTCGTAGCTAACGTCAGCGACACAGGAGGCGTGCGTGAGGGTGCGTAAGTGAGTGGCAGCGGAAGGGATGACGCGCAGAACGTCAGGCGGCGCGTGAGGATGCATGCGGGTCATTTGACGATAATTTTGGTGGCGTTGGAATTGGGAGAAAATTTCGAGCCAGAAAGTGTGATGGAACTTCTGGTGATGAACAGAAAAAAAAACCTTATAGCTCTGATACTATGATGAAGGTATAGAGAGAAATAAAGAGAGAGAATATGTATTTTGTATATATTCAAGTGTGTACAATGAACTCCTTTATATGGGAGAATAGATATGTTAAATATGGAATAAATCAATCACTGTCAATCAAATCATCTAATTTATGGAAGGTGCATCAATCAATCTATATATATATATATATATATATTACTACATATACACATACTAACATGTATAATTGTCTCTAATTCAACTATATAAAACTGAAATAAAAAATTTTAAGAACTACATATACACATACTAACATGTACAATTGTCTCTAATTCAACTATATAAAATTGAAATAAAATTTTTTAAGAACTAGCAGAAAAAATTAAAAGTTTAAGCAAACAAAGAAAAAATGATAATAGTTTAAAAAATAAAAGTAAAATTAATCCTAGCGAGAGAGAGAGGGGCACCACAGTTGCCATTCTCTTCCATCTTCTCCGCTTAGAGTTCAGTGGTAAATCCTCACGAGCCTTTGTTTTTTATTTTAGAGGGGATTCACGAGTCTTTTTGGGTGGGTAAAATACTCGAGTCCTGATACTCCGAAGCCAACCTTTTATTGGTAATCTGGGGACGCGTGTAAAGACGATACCTTGTTTGGTTATCTGTTTTTTTTTTTGGTATTTTTTTTAGTGAATTTTTAAAAATATTTTGTGTAATTTTTATTTTTATTTTTTAAATACACTTAATTTAGATACACTCACAATGTATAATATTTGTATTTTTTTAATAAAAAATCATCAAATACAAAAAATATGAAAATTCAATACTTTTTCATATTTTATTACATTCAATAATTTTTTTAAAAAAAATTATACAAATTTTATCAAGATTAAGTGGATCAAAATAGTAACAAAAATTGATTAAACTATTTTTAAAAAATCATTAAAGTCCGTTGAAATCTAGTATGAGTTTTTCAAACCATCTACTAAAGCCTATTTTGGAAATTGATTTTTCTAGTAAATTTTTTGGCATTTGATAAAAACGATTGGTAAAAAACTATAGGAAAGTTTGTTGCCTCTTTCTGATTTTTAACTAAAATTGTATGTTCTCAAAATAGTCTTGTACTTTTTGCCATTTAAATACGGAAAAAACTGATGAAGAATCCACTTTTCGTTGGGGTATATATGACATAAGTTTTGTGACTTCTCTGTTTCGATGGCATTTTTTATTTTATTTTGTATTATCCTTGTATCGTTACACTCTCACACACTGTTATCATCAGTGACTATTGTCAACTGCCGAACACTAACGCGTGCATTGTCGAAAAACTCATCATTGTCGGAATATTCACCAAAATGTCGCTGGAAAATTCATTAGCATTAGAGGCCAGTGGTAATATAAACAAATAGGTAAACAGGTGAATAAGTTGGTGGATATAATGGGTTGTTTTGGAAAGATGTAAAAAGTGATTTTTTGGCTTTTAACTAAGTTTTTGGCTTTTTTAGACAAATGATTTAGGAAGTTGGTAAAAAGTGACTTTTGACTTTTTTGATTAATATTTGTTTATGATGTCAAATCATAATAAAATGACCAAACTACCCCCATTTATTTAAAATATTTACAACTTCACCTATATAACATATTTTGACCCATAAGGGGTAAAATTGTAATTTCACTGTTGGCTAAAAACCAACTTCCCAAATGAAAAAAAAGCCAAAAAAGCCAACTTTTGGCGTTTGCTACTAACCAAAAAAAGTGACTAAAAACTATGTTGCCAAAATAAGCCAATATGGTCTTTCAAAATATTGTTGTTCTTAAGGCCTGAAAAAATAGAATTTAGAATTATTCCAAAAATTTTAAATTTAGACTTCTAGACAGAGTGCATTTATAATAATGGTTTTTGGAATTCATTCAAGTATAAAATAGGGCTGAGTAAAATAAAAAAAAAAACTGCAATAAAAGTGTTTTTCACTATTAAAAATATGATATTTTGATTTATTTTTTTACGACTGATTTTTTAATGGCGGCAAAAAAAATCACTTATTACAAGAAAAAGGTTACTCCTTTTTCTTTGACCCCACTACCTGGATTGACTAACTTTTTAATTTTTAATTTTTATTTTTTTTTTCCGTTTTTTTTTTTAACCCTCACTACCTCCGATGTATTAAAATTGATCAATTTTTTAATTTTTATTTTTAATTTTTTGTTCTTCTTCTCCCTTATTGACATGTGTTCTGCGAGATTATCGGGTTAAAAACAAAAAAAAAGTGTCTATCATTTCTGCTTTTTACGTCAAAATCTCATTTTACTTGATCATGATCAACTTAAAAACAAAATAATAAAAAAATAAAAAAACTGACCTATGTTCCCTTTTTTTTTTCTTAGTTCCCAAATCTGAACTCCCTGTCTCTGAATCTATCTCTCGCTCGATTCTCTCCTTTAAGTCTCCATTCTCTCTCGCTCGAATCTCACTGTCTCTTTCACTCGACTCTCACTTTGATGAAGATTTGAAGATTTTGATAGACTGTTGATGAAGATTTGAAGATTTCAATCTGCTGTTGATGAAGATTTCGATCGATTCATAATCAAGATTCATAACCAGTAAGCCTAAACACATCTCTTTGTCTCTCTGTGTAATGTTTGACACATCTTCATCGATTCAACTCTCTCTATAATGTTTGACACATCTTCATCGATTCATCTTCATAGCTCGAATCTTACTCTGTTTGACACATCTTTATCAACTAATCTGTAATGTGTAAATTGAAACAATAATCCATTCTACTCTCTGTCTCTCTCTTTAATCTAGCTCATTAGAGATGGCATTAAGGGAAGCATCGTGAACTCAAGAGGTTGTTTTTACCGGTAAATCAATTAATCTTCAATTTGTCTGCCTATATGTGTTTTTTTGTTCAATTTTCACGATCTGATCTTGCTATTGTTTTTCGTTTTCGCTATAATCATCTCTCTCTCTCTCTCTCTCTCTCTCGTTTCATGATTTGAGCAAGGATTTTGAACAGAGATTCAGTTTCAGTGATTTTGAATGATTCCATTGATGAATTTTAATGTCCTTTTGCGTGCTCAGATTCAAATCGTCTATGTTTTGCTAAACTCTTTCCGCTTATGCATGTAGTTTGTTTATTGGGGATGTAGAGTAGCTTAATTATGATAATTTTATGAACCTTGAGGCAGAGCTCACCAATCGTGATGGTGGATAAATGCATATGGTTGTACTAGGTCAGTGAATTTTGATTAGAGACTGGAATTTTGATTTATTTGATTCAAGCATTCCTTAGATTTATTTGTCAATGAATATACAAGAGATATAGGGAAAACATGACACTGATTGTATCTGGTCATGATTCTTGTTTTCGGACATTACGTGATGTAGATAATGTAAAGATGGAAGGTGATAACGACATTGAGGATGATAATAATCATGTACAAACAACCCGTGGTGGCAGTGAGGTTGATGGAATGCACGATTCTGTTTCTTCCCCTGCTGCAGGTAAAGAGCTTATTGTATAAACTCTTTCTCGCACTAAATAGATATGATAGGATTTCAATAATTTTTGGACTTTCTGCTTATTGCCCTTTTTTATATCCCATTCATGTGATTCACTCATACTCTTTGTGCTCTTTATGCAGAGGCTCACTGTCAGATGATTCATGTCATCTTGAAACTTCTATATCAAGGATTAATTATGAGACTTGGGATATTGTGATATCTTCTAATTTAAGACCTTCAGATTGTATCAGGAAGGGATCAGCTGGTGTTGTGGGTATGATGCTTCTAAAATTACACCAGAACTTGCATGCTCCATTTACGTAGGTTGTTTTAGCTTCAGTAGACTAAGATTATTTTCCAGTTACTTTTTTTTAATCCCTATAATTTCAATAGAAGCAATGTTGACTTGTTCTCTATGCTTAATATAGGATGCACCACTTATGACAGAAGACATGCATGAGGAACGACTCAATGCTGTAGAAGCCTTGGGTTCTTTATTTTGTGTAAACTCTTCATCATATTTATTATGACTGTGGTGAAGATGGCCATTGTGGGCATGTTATTGATACGCATATACATGTACATGTTGATATTATGACTGCTATCACTAATTATCTTAAAGTATATTTGAATGGTTGCATCTTAGGCCTCGTTTGGGAACCCTCTTTTTTAGCCAAAAAGCCAAAAAGTTAATAAATTAGCCAAAAAGCCAATAACCCATACAAAAAAGTCAAAGATTCTATTTTCTCTCTACTTTTTGCACATCTTTTTGTAAAAAGCCAAAAAATCATCCCAAACATACTAATTTTTTTTAGCTCATATTTTAACCAAATAGCCAAAAAGTTACTAAATTAGTCTGTTCCCAAACGAGGCCTTAGATGTTTTGATAAAGTGGTTACCACTCCACTTGCATTAACTTTGATTCAAGTAAAGTGGTACCAGTTTACTTGCTATTAACGTTGATTTAAACCTTTCATTTTTGCTGATTTCATATATTGACAAGGCTTCTTTCTTTGTGACAGTGATTTATTATATGAATTTGCTGACGTAGACTGGGACGGCCTTGGATTTGCACTTACGCCTACTGATTATATGTATATCATGAAATGTTCATAAGGGCAAAGCTTTACTAAAGGTGAATTACAACGTTTTGGGAACATTGAATTGATGGGCAGGTCAGTTCTCTAAACTATATCATGAAATGTTCACAAGGGCAAACCTTTACTAATGGTTGCTTGTGGAGTGATAACACTAGTTCTTGAAAATTTTAAAAAAATTGTAGACATATTATTTGATGTTTTAGTAGATTGTGATCACTGAATGATGATAAGTTTTTAAAATTGTGATTCCAAACTAAATCTAACGGCGTTACTAGTTTGGTCTCCTGTGATTTCAATATTTTTATGATTTAGTTTGAATAGAAATTTCATGAAATTATAAATAATAGTCACTGCTATTATTTGGAATATTCTAAAACCAAACCCGACCGAATCATGCTCACCCTACTATAAATGAGGAAATTTCAAAATAGAGTTTGACAGGAAGATATGTGAAATATTGTAAGGGCCTCTAGCTGAGAAGGTTGGGTGGATATGGATTGTGTTAACTTGGTTTAATCATTGTTTCACTGGAATATTATAATGAACATTGTTAAAACCCTAGAAAGAAAAAAATAGAACAGTACAACAATGTTTTGCTTCCCTAAGAATGCTGTCAGTCTATTTGATTTGCCTTCAGTAATCTATAATAATCATTTAAACACGTGAACTAATAACTCACTTGCGTCGTGATCCGTGAAATATAAATCATGTACAATAGCTATTTTTGTGTCAAAGTCAATATTAACTTTGATGACAATATCACCATTCGCAACTGCTAGAAGTATATTTCTCAAATGGAGTTGGATCTTTAGACTATCTCCATGATTTTAATTCAATGTAAACAAGTCACAGTCAAGAATCACAAACAGTTAAAAAACAACTCGCACATGATAAGAAGTCTTTCATAGCATAAAAGTCTCTTAACTCATAAGTTGGTGTCCATGCACAGGATGATATTAACAGATTAAAAGGACAAGGATACTACTAACTTCCTTGTATCACTGGGATAAAAGCCTCGCACATATTTACATGGAGAAATTCTTCACTGTGGATATGACGCTAACTTCGGCTTCAATAATTAAAGTATCATTCACAAGGAAGCCCTTAGAAGCATCATGGAGGTCAGTTAATGACAAGAATGAAGATGTACCCCAGGAGATGGAGCTTGAAGTAAAACAATTGGAACCTGCGAGAGAATTGGACAATTGTTATTTAACTACCCAAAAGATCTACATAAATGAAAAGCTCTTCATAATTTGCAAATGCGACAAGCAGTGTCCCATGGATATGATTTCTTCGGACTGTATTCATACTTATTTTACACTTTTATGTTCATTTGTTGGATTTTTAGAGGAAACGAAGGGTAAATATATGTTCATGTTGACATTGTGGCACCTAAGATATGAACAAAAAATAGAAGAAAACATAATATCACCTTCAATTTCCATATGCTCGCCATGGTTTTGGTTCCTTATGCGCATCTTGAATTTTGCATATGTTTTCCGTTCAGAAGGAAAGGTTTTCAAATCATTTAACCCTAAAAAGAGGGACAGGCATTTGTCCTTTGCAGTTACACGGCCTTTGGGATATAGCCGTAAATTCCTGGTTTTGTTAGAGGAAGGCATAAAAAGCAGTAAATTGTCAAATTTTCATTTTGCATATAGTAATTGAGAGCAAACTCAAACATTGCATACCACTTTCGATTTCCAAAAATGAAGACATCCGAGTACTGAATTTCACCATCTAGAGATGAGAAATTATCAATCTTCCAGGTGTAAGTACGGTCAAGTTCCTTCAGTATGTTTATAGATTGTCCTCTGCCAGTATAATTTATAACAAAAACTTCTACTCCCAAAACACATGTGTCGCAGATGAGATATCCGTTATCAGCATCATTGAAAGTACTGAGCGGGAGTAATTGGGCAAAACCCCACTCTGTTTTCATCTCATGAAAATGTCTTACCTTCCCATTGGCATCTAAACATTGAAATAAAGAAGAAAAATCAAGTGTGTAGAGTAATTAATATATGCAAAATATGCATGTGGATGAAAATTTAAAAACCTCAAACAATCATAAAGGAAATTGATTGGTTACTAAAAAAACACCTACCTTGGATGGTCATGTACTTGCCTTGAATTTGATCATACACAAACAATTTGAAGTTCACATTGACCTCCCAACCAAGAGGTAAATTACTAGTTTCTGCGATTACCAAGTACAAAGAGATGTGTCCTTCCCCTTTTCTTTTTTTGTCACCATTTGGGTAGAAAGATAATTTCCTTCAAGTTGAACACAAAAGAACTATAAGAATCAGATTATGGTTATGTATCTCAACAGGAAAGGAGGAAAAAAAAAAAAACTTGAGTAAATAGTATACAAACTCAACCATTTGTAGCCACTGGCTTCAAAAATGTCTGATTCACAATTTTGAACTTCAGCATCTGACAATAATTGTGAGAGTTGTGAGAATGACTCGATCTTGAAAATGAAGTGAGCTGGTGGTATTTTTCTTAGATACCTTGTTACTTCTGTGAAATGTTGAAGAGAGAAAATGTGAAATTACATTGAAAGATCTAGTTTGCTTTGTTTCTATACATTCAACTCAACTCGACTAAAAATTTCAGGTATTATGTATTTTATTAGATGTCCTTTAAATATGGAAAATTCAAATTACAACATAATGTATTTTCACCGACTTATAAATATTTTTGTGCATGTATTTATCTATAAGCATATATGTTATCAATAATGAAATAAAAAAATTGCCAATGAGTTTGTAAAGGAGTAAAATTTCTAAATTAACTTGTACCAATTGAAAAAAATAAATAAAAAATCAATGAAATTTGTAAAAGAGTTAAATCACTGATGACACTACATAAACATGGATGGTCTGATTGCCATCACTTCAAAAACAAACGATGTAGAACACACAGAAGCAGGAGATATTTATGGTCGAACCGTAAATATGATCTTTAACGGTCAACCAATCTTTAGTTGACATGTCATCCAAAGTTACAAAACATGTAAGCCCTACTGCTTCCCTCCCTTACCAAGGCAACCATCTTCTCTGGCAAAGTTTTTACCACAAAAACTAGTATAGATGAAACAGCCCATAGCAAAGCAAGACTCTTAAATAATCACAGATCTAGCTCTGAAAAACGAACAAAAATCTGAGCTATGAGTTGGTAAATCGTGAAACCAAGCTCACTATTTCAAAGAAAAACAAAGCTGCTTCACAAGTTGATGCAGCCATTTTAAAGTTATGATGTTAGAGCATCTCCAATCGTTACTCTTTTTGTTTCATCAAATTTGAGTGAAAATTTAGTTAAAAGCTTGATCTGGTATGCAACACTCCAAACCAAAACTTACCCTAAGAAGCTTTTTTAACCATCTTTTATGAAAGAAAATCATCTCAATCCTTTAACCCTTCATCAATTTTTTTCATTTAATTTGATTATAAATTTGAGTTAAAAGCTTGATTTGATATGAACTTTCCTAACACTTTCATCAAATTTTCATGACTGAGACTCGACCCTTTGAT
This sequence comes from Camellia sinensis, assembly GCF_004153795.1. NCBI lineage: Eukaryota > Viridiplantae > Streptophyta > Magnoliopsida > Ericales > Theaceae > Camellia > Camellia sinensis. The sequence goes on from NW_021028568.1 coordinate 152,389, forward strand.
CAAATCAAGGGAGAATTAATATTTTTATCATATTGAAAACTTATCACATACTTCGTCAAATTTGAATTTGGTAAAAATTTTAAAAAAATAAGAAGACGGCTTTTTTTCATCAAAAATCAAATTTTATGGAAAGGAAAATTTGGGATATAAGGGATTATTTATTTATTTATTTATAAATTTGATGAGAACAATGGGGTAACTCATATCAAACCAAACTTTTTTTACTTAAAATTTGATGAAGAGTTGGAGATGCTGTTACCACCTAAACGCTTAAGATTTCCATTTTCCAACATCACTGATGGCTCAAAATTTCCAACAAAACCCATTGAACCCAAAACACAAAACCCTAATCATTTGAGGAAGGCACAACAATGTTTAGGGCTATGAAGCATGAGTACTTTAAAAAACATGCCGTACTAGTATCGGGTACTTACCGGCATATGATATCTCGTATAATACTTCTGCATACATGCTAGGTACACAAAACACGTACTTAAATTTTTTCTTTTTAATTTTTGGCATACCTAGACATATCTAGTATATACCCAAACCGTACCGTACTTTAGTTAAAACAATATGTTCTTCTACTATAGAGATAAAACTCATCTCACTAGATTTTTTATTTTTATTTTTTATTTTATGCTTAGCATAATTTTAAAATTAAATTATGATTTGTAAGTTATTTAATATATTGACATTTAATTTTGATTTATATCTTTACTTTTGGTATTAAATGTTAATTGTAAGTTGGACCTTAACAAATTAAACCATTTAATTAATTTTTACATTACTCTAAATTAAAAATAAATATTTTTTTATAAGTGTACCAAGTCATACCCATATCTTATTTTTTTTTGAATTTTACTGTATTAACGTATTAATATCACTATTCGTACCCGTACCGTGCTTCATAGGTTCAGAGGAAAGGAATGCAGGGGAGGAGACGATGACAACAAAATGGGGGGCTTTTGTCCATTTTCTTGGCTCAACCACTGATTGGTGGCCCGTAAAAGATGGTTTTTACGGATCATCCGTATAGAACTTAAGATTGGTGGCCCGTAAAAGATGGTTTTTACGGATCATCCGTATAGAACTTAATTTCCAGACACAGATACAACACTATATATATGTATATGGAGAGAGAGAGAGAGAGAGAGAGAGAGAGAGAGATACCAGAGTTGGCATTGTGAAGAGGAGGGATAGGATGGCATGATTTCCCTTCTTCCATGTTGTCTGCAGCGTCTCCACAGGATTTGGGAGAACACTTCCTTGCTAAAGTCTACTGCATAGTCTCCGCACCGAAGCCAAGCTTTTATAAAACCATTTGCCGAATGGGTGGCAAAAAAGCAAACTAAAAGGCAAACCCATTCATATGAAGGGAAAAAAAAGAAAAAAAAAAAAAGAAAAAGTTTGCACCACGTAGAAAGTGGGGTTAAACTTTTATTTGTTAGAGATACTGCTTAATCGAACACGGCAGAGCTGCAAGCTTAATTCCTAAGTAATAGTTTGCTGTTGTTATAGTTTGATGTTGTAATAGTTTGCTTTATAGTTATGGCTAGTGTAAGCTTTTGTTGGGCCAACAGTTTGCCCATTTCTTATGCTTGTTTGTCTTTTAGCATTGTGTAGCTTGTAGGTAGGGGTGTAAATTTGGTCCGGTCTACCAGGGCTCAGGCCGGGCCCGGCTCATGTTCAGCCTCGCGGATTTTTGTCAAAATTTTGGTCCGTCCGAGCTGGCTCAGGAGCCAAAAAAATTAGGCCCAGGCCTAGGGATATTCGGGTCTTGGGCAGGCCTAACGATTTTTTGTTGGTTTTTTTTAAATTTTTTCTATCAAAATTTTATTATTTTTCACTAAAAAAGATACTGGGCCTTGGGCCAGGCCTTGAGTGGGCTTTAAGCGAGCCAATGGGCTGGGTCGGGTCGGGCTGAGCTTCAAAATGATGGCCCAAGCCCAAGCTCAAGCTCAAGGGCTCAGGCTGGGCTTGGGCCCAAACAGGCCTTAATGGGCTGGGCCCACCCCAAGCCGAGGGCGGGTTTCGAGCTGCTTGCGTACCGCGGGCCATTTTTACACTCTTACTTGTAGGTCCTGTGGCATGTCCTTGTATTCTTGTATTTTTTTTCCTGTTTTATTTAATGTCTTATTCACCAAAAAAATAAAAATAAAAATAAAAATCCTAAGTAATTTTTTAATTTTATTATAATAAAATAAATTATAAATACATCTTTTAAAATTTATTTAAAATATAAATTGTCTATTATAGTTTTAGAAATTATAAATGTTTTATTGTTATTTTTTTATTTAATAATTTTGAATGATATCAGAAATACATTTTAATTAACAATTTTGATAATTTTACTATTGTATAAGAAACCCGACCGAATCATGCTCACCCTACTATAAATGAGGAAATTTCAAAATAGAGTTTGACAGGAAGATATGTGAAATATTGTAAGGGCCTCTAGCTGAGAAGGTTGGGTGGATATGGATTGTGTTAACTTGGTTTAATCATTGTTTCACTGGAATATTATAATGAACATTGTTAAAACCCTAGAAAGAAAAAAATAGAACAGTACATATATATATATATATATATATATATTATTTCTCATACCAAACACTAACCCGTATCCTCTTCTCTTTCCTCCTCTCTTTTCTCTCGATTTCTCTCTCTTTAAAACCCTCATCTCTCTCTGGCTCCTTCATCATCGTCGATCTCCCTCTGTCGACGTCAGAGCCTCGTCACTTCACTACCGTCGTCAACCACCGTATGAAATCATCGTCGATGGTCTCTTTCTCTCATTTCCGTCGTTTTATCGTTGATGAAAACCCTCTCTTCATCCTCCTCATAGCCTCCATTCAAATCCAGATCTCGCAAGGTTTTTGTTACTGGCATGAGATCTTGCAAGGTTTTCGACGACGACACAGGGACCACCTCCGTCACCAAACCATTTATTTGCCCTAATTCCACTTCAGATCTGATTTCAAGATGGTGAGCCATTGATGGACTTTGATGAGTACATTCAGTTGGATCTAGAACATTAATATGAGAGAGATTAAAGAGCGAGAAGACTACTTTATTCTGATTCTAACTTGATCTATGTTCTAGCCAAAAAAGGCCAGGTAAATATCCCATTTCTAGCTCTCTATCTTTGTGTAAATACACACACACACACACACACACATAAATATATGCACAATCAAACTCATGAAATGCCAAATATTTTTAAAATAGGTTTGCTTTATGACCTTTTGAACATTTTTTTATGAGAAAATTGGTGATAAATCTAATTTAAAGAGTGTATAAGACATTAGGTCTAGTGAATATTTTTTTTTATTAGTGAGAGGTCTACACTTTGTGAATTAATTTGGTGAGAATCCTGAAAGACATTTTGTTTCCAATTTTATTCCTTGACTCTTTCTTTTTTCTATTTTATTTTAATATCTATTTGACTTTTGTTGACTATCTGTTCAAATATTTTGTCTATCTGTTCAATTTTTCCCTTATTTTTCCTATTCAATTTTTTTCTCATAAATTCTATCTACATGTTCAATTTTTTCCCTAAATTCTATCTATCTGTTCAAATTTTCTTATCTTTTAAAATAGGGTAAATTACAAATACACCCCCCTGACGTTTGCTTAAAATGCGAATTGTCCCTGTGGTTTGGAAACTTACAAATACCTCCCTGTCAGAATTGTTTATTTAACAGAATTAATTGAAAAATTAAAATTTCTAACTGTTCACCTATACAATAATAAAATTATCTGAATTATTAATTGAAATAAAATTTTAATATTATTAAAAACTGTTAATTAACTTGATGATTTATTAATAAAATGACCTATTTGTTATGAAATTAGAAACCTTAGGGGGCATAATGTAATTTCTAGAACCATAGAGATAATTTGCAATTTAAGTAAACCTCAAGGGGTGTGTTTGTAATTTACCCTTTAAAATAACAATTTCTTATCTATTACTCAAATTTGGAAGCACATTTTTCCAATATGTTTGAAATTCACAAACTAATTTTTCTATCTATTGAAATTATCCACCACTAATACTCAAATATTACACAAAAATTCACAAACTATTACTATTGTTTGTTCAAAATTTGTCTTATATTTGTTTTATCATCAACAACTAAAAAAATAATAATCAACAACAACTAAAAGAATAAAAAAAGTAGAGATCTATTTAGTTGAACATATCAGTGGCCTTCTCTACCGATCTAGATCTACCACACACCACAATTCTATTTGTCAAAATTCTATCTATTGAAATTCTGAATATATCTGTTCAAAATTTATCTGTGTGAAATGTCATTTGTTTGAAATTTAGACCTAAGCTATTTTGAACATATTTGAACAGATCTGAACATATCTTAGCAATTTTAAATAGATTTTTTTTATTATTTATTTATCCATTTGCAATATGTTTATCATCATCAACAACAATAAAAACAAAATAGATCATCACACCACAAATTCATCTTCTCTTTTCTTCAACTTCTCTCTCTTCTTGTTCTAATCTATTTCATCATCATTATCATGAACAACTACTCAGAAAAAAGAAAAAGAAAAAGAAAAAAAAGAAGAAGATCCAAACAGATAAACCACACAACAACATCATCATCATTTGAGACAATTGAACAGATCAGTCATAGTGCTAAGTTGCTCCCAGTTAGAGTTTTCACCAAGATCTGCATATGTTTAACACAAGAACAAAAAAAATAAAAAATAATTAAAAATGTATTTGGACCTAAATTTAACATATTCAAGATCTAGCAGATTTTTTAAAATAAAAATCCAAAAAGTTAAATATACGTTTCTCCATTCTATTACCAAATACAATGATAATAAAAAAAAAGATTAATTGGTGATAAATCCAATTTAAGAAAGGTATAAAGCATTAAGTGCAGGGGATATTTTTTGTTGACAAGAGATTAATGCTTTGTGAAATAATTTGGTGAGAAGTCCTGAAGAATATATATTTTTTTCAATTTTACCCCTTGACTTTTTTTATCTATTTGACTTTTCGTTAAATATCTGTTCAAATTTTTTGTCTATCTGTTCATTTTTTCCCTCTAAATTATATCTATTTGTTCAATTTTTTCCCTAAATTATATCTATTTGTTCATTTTTTTCCCTATTTGTTCTGTTTTTTTCCTAAATTATATTTATCTATACATTTTTTTTTTCTAAATTCCATTTGTTATTTTTTTCCCATTCAAATCTTTGTTATTGAAATACATGAAGCTACTATTTGTTCACATTTTGAACATATCTTTTTTTTTTTTTAATCTATTGCACCACAATTTTTTATTTGTTTTTAATTTTTTAATTTTTTAATGTCTATTGCAATCATTATCATCAACAACAACAACAACAACAACAACAACAACAATCGGAATCAAGATTGTCCCTTGAACTAAGATGAACAATTGGAAGTTAAAATCATTTTTTCAGCAAGTGTATTGTTAAGAATACCATCTCATTAGGCAAAATAAAATCATCTTCACCCGGCTTATGAAACAAAATGTAGAGTGACGACAGGTTAAAGAATATAGTGGCTTTACAGCATTTGTTTGAAAGTTAGATTGGAAATGAGAATTATACTTTCGTATGGAACAATTAGACCAAATACAAATATTATTCAGTTTGAGTCTATTTTTCACTAAGCAAATAATAGACATCTACTTATACAAACACAAATTTGACATTTTCCTTGATAAAATATAATACACAATCAACAATTACATTGCGTTGCATTCTTGAACAGACTAGAGGTTTCTTGAACCACAAGATATATTTTCTTCCATTTTTGTTAACTCGTGCAAAAAGCAGTGTACATCAAAAACCCCAACTCATGTTGAGTTTGACACATTGGTGGACCCAGAAATACAACCTTTATTGATAACACTTTAGTACATAAAACATGTAATAACCCTGATTCCTAATTAACGTTAATCCATGATTAATTATGCATAATCAGTAATTAAGGAGAAATTTTGAATTAATTGCATGTGTGCGTTGTATTATAGTGTTTATATCTGTTTAATGTAGGAAGATCTGTTCATGTTTTTTTTTCGGTTTGCGAATTGAGGGCCTTATCAGCATTCGATTAAGAAATTAATTTGATTTATGTGTTATTTGGAATTTTTAGAACCTTGTGGTAGGTTTAACTGAAATTCGATTTGGAATGATTAAATTAGATTAATTAATGTTATATAGCTTAGCTAAAGCCAAATAATTAAATACCATTAAGTGGGCTTATACAAGGCCACTTCTATCTCTCTTGTACACTTTTGACACCCTTATTCCATATTCCTAAGCTCATAAAACGTGAGAGAAAGAGAGAATTAGAGAGTAGGAGTTGATCTCAAGAAGGAAAGGGAAGAATTGCTAGGCAATTAAGGGACAAATGGAGAATTGAGCTAGGATTCGCCAAGAGTTCAAAGAATTGAGAACTTTAGGTCACGCGCCTCAAGATAAGTGAATTACCTACTCTACTCATCTATTTGGAGCCACCGGTGATCTGTGAGTAATAACTCTGTAAAGTTATGTTTGACTTTAATTATTTTCTGATGATATGAAATGATTAGTTTTCTGAAATGCTACGTTTTGTATGAATGAATGATTGTCCAAATTTTCTTTGAAACGTAATTGTGGTATCTTTAGCAAAGGCCCTCGCCCAGGGGAGGCAGGGTAGGGCTTGTAGACCATCCCTACCCACCACCGGCAGTGGCTAGGAGCCACCGGTGATCTGTGAGTAATAACTCTGTAAAGTTATGTTTGACTTTAATTATTTTCTGATGATATGAAATGATTAGTTTTCTGAAATGCTACGTTTTGTATGAATGAATGATTGTCCAAATTTTCTTTGAAACGTAATTGTGGTATCCTTAGCAAAGGCCCTCGCCCAGGGGACATAATATTGTGGCTTATGGTCATGAGGCCCTAGCCCGGGAGATAATACCGTGGCCCAGGCCTTCGTCTGGGGGAAACAATACCGTGGCACAGGCCTTCGCCCGGGAAAAACAATACCGTGGCCGATATATGAGATATGTTATCTGGTATCGGAGGTTCCTTTATGGGACTTAATATGCTTGACCAAAGAGACATGTTTATGCTAATGGATGTATCACACATGATTTGAATATGAATAAAACTATGATTCTTTTTCCGCTACCAGATTATGATTCTGATTTACCATGAGATTGGAAATCTGTGCTGGGTGTCATTCATTAAAATTCTTTACTCTGTTATTATTCACTGGGCTTCAGCTCACGATTTATATTATGTATGTAGGTGAGCAGGCACGTGACCAGGCCTAGAGTTGACGGCCTATGTTTCAGTTTTTGTTAGCCAACCTTTGTGCCTCCCGAAGAGGTTCCGGATGAAGTCAAGTTTTGTGGCTGTTTTTGTAACCGTATTAGATTTTGTTTATTTTGTTAACTTTATGGACAAGATTTTTGACATATACTTCTAGGAGTGATATGTAAATATTATATCTTTTGACATCACTCGTAAGTTTATAAAAGTTTTAATTTATGTCTTCACAGCTCAATGGACTACGTGTATCTTGTATATTTGCTTCTGCAGCCCCTAACTTTGTGTTAATCTGTTAAGAGGCCTTTGGGTTACAATGCTAAACCCATAAGGGCGGGTTTGGGTTGTGACATAGTGGGATCAGAGCACATGTTCTACTGCACGCACAAGTCCATACGAGCTATAGGATGTTCTAGGAAAGAATTAGGAACATTCCATCTGCATATGTGAGTATGTAATAATCTTTGTACATGAGAAAATTTCATCTGAACATAAACACATGAATCTGAATTGACTAAACTGACAATGAACATTCTGAACATTATGAAAAGGACTATTTGCCTATGTTTATTGCCCTTTTATTTTCCCTTTAGCAATGGAAAATGCAAAAAGTGATGGTACAACAGAGCCCTTGGAGGCTCGAATGAACATAATGAAACAAATGCTTACAGCTCTGACTGAGGTGGTAATGCAACAACAGAGGCAACAACCTTTACCTCTTCCACCTCCGCCGGCCCAAGTTGAACCGAACAACAACGATATTATCAATCTGACTCAGAAGTTCATGAAAATGAAACCACCAACCTTTCTTGGTGGAATTGAATCGCTTAAGGCTGAAACATGGTTGTTGGAGATGGAGAAATTGCTTGAAGTATTTCCCTGTTCCGAAGTTCAGAAAGTTCTTTTGGCCACCTACACTTTAAAATATGAAGCCCGTAGATGGTGGCTGTTAATTTGAGTTAATAATGTAAATATGACATGGACCCGCTTCAATGAGATCTTTTATGACAAATACTTTTCCCAATGCTTCAGGGATCGGAAAGTGTCCGAATTTCAATAACTTAGGCAAGGGAAGATGTCTGTAGCTGAGTATGAGGCTAAATTCACTAAGTTGGCCAGATTTGCTCTTCATATGGTCGACACGGATTACAAAAAAGCTTGAAAATTCGAAGGGGGATTAGATTTGGAAGTGTATGACCGAGTGGGTGTACTGAAACTACCTACATATGTTGACGTCCTTGATAGAGCACTGATGGCAGAGGCCATTCTGGTGGCAAAGCAACAAACTACAATTCCACCAACTGAATGGAAAGGCAAGAGGGTCGGGTTTAATTTCAAGAAGGACCGATCATTTTTGAAGAAGCAAAACATAGAATCCTCCAGTAGTTCTGGTCAAAGTAGTGGATCTATACCAAACTATCCAGATTATGGCAGGAAACATAGAGGAGTATTCTATCGTGCATCTGGTGCCTGTTACCGGTGTGGTAAAGTTGGCCATATGATAAAAGATTGTCCACTGGGATTCGGGAATGCCAGTCGCCCCGCAGCAAGTTTAGCTGGGTCTGTTTCAGTGGCCATATCAAATACCAGAACTAATGCCAGGGGCAAAAACGGAAATGAAGCATTGAGACAAGGGAGAGTATTCGCCTTGGTGCCTGGGGATGTACAGAACACTGAATTAGTAGTGTCAGGTGTCATTTCATCTGTGCTTAGAATGCATATGTGCTTATTGATTCTGGTTCCACACATTCATTCGTATCGCATGTTTTTTCTCGGAAATTAACTAGACCGTTAGAACCTATGAACTGTTTGCTATCTGTATCTACATCGTCTAGGGGTTCTATGATATGTGCTTATGTTTATCCGACATGTGATCTTATGATTGGTGAAATGACATTGTATTTTGATTTACTACCCTTGAACATCGATTATTTTGATTGTATTCTGGGTATAGATTGGTTAACTAAGTACTGTGCCACCATTGATTGTGTGAATAAATTTGTTATATTTCGTCCACCCGGTATGCCTGAGTTTACTTTCACTGGGAATAGGGTAGTTCTTCCGCCATACTTGATTTCATTTATGAAAGCCAAAAAGCTATCAAGAAAGGGGTGTCGGGGCTACTTGTGTAGCGTGTTGACTGTGTTTTCGGATAGTGCCAGTGTAGAAATTATTCTTGTGGTTTGTGATTTTCCTGATGTGTTTCCCAATGATCTACCCGGGGATTTAATTGATAGAGAAATTGAATTTACTATTGATGTAACACCTGGAACACAACCTATTTCCAAGACTCCTTATAGGATGTCGACTATTGAACTAAGGGAGTTAAAGGTCCAGCTTCAAGAACTCTTATACAAGAAATTTATCCGTCCGAGTACCTCGCCTTGGGGTGCTCCAGTATTATTCGTCAAAAAGAAAGACGGGTCTTTGAGACTATGTATTGACTATTGGGAATTGAACAAAGTAACTATTAAGAACAAATATCTATTATCCCAAACTATTAAGAACAAATACCTGATTATGATTCTGATTTACCATGAGATTGGAAATTTGTGCTGGGCGTCATTCATTAAAATTCTGTACTCTGTTATTATTCTCTGGGCTTCACCTCACGATTTATATTATGTATGTAGTTGAGCAGGCACATGATTAGGCCTAGAGTTGACGACCTATGTTTCAGTTTTTGTCAGCTAACCTTTGTGCCTCCCGAGGAGGTTCTGGATGAAGTCAAATTTTGTGGTTGTTTTTGTAACCGTATTAGACTTTGTTTATTTTGTTAAGTTTGTGGACAAGATTTTTGACATATACTTCTAGGAGTGATATGTAAATATTATATCTTTTGACATCACTCGTAAGCTTATAAAAGTTTTAATTTATTCGTCTCATGTATGTCTTCACAGCTCAATGGACTACGTATATCTTGTATATTTGCTTCTGCAGCCCCTAACTTTGTGTTAATCTGTTAAGAAGCCTTTTGTAATCCAAGGATTACTGGCTGATTACGATGCTAAACCCTATGGGGTGGGTTTGGGTCGTGACAAAACACTTGTACACAATCACACATTAATACTTATCCACTCACGCATACATTTAAGCACTCACACTTTGTGTCCCCCTCACACAAGACTTTGAGAGACCTCACACTAGATAGTGCTTGACCATTCACTTTGGACTCACTCTTCTTTCACTCAATTGTCCAATTGCTTAGTACATGCACTCATCTCATATCACTCATATCATATTTATGCTAGTTATAGAACTTTCTAGAATACACTCATACTTTTCCTACACTCTAGAACAATCTAGATTACTCTAGTACATATTAGAGCTTTCTAAAATATTCTAGAACCTTCCGGAACTTTCTAGATTTCTCTAGTTTTCTCCAAACTTCTTTAATGTTCCGGAACCTTCTAGGATATTCTAGAATCTTACGGATTTCTCTAGGTCTTTCCAGAATCTTCTATATCTTTCTGAAGTATTCTAGATTCATGTGGAAACTTCTAGAATATTCTAGAAAGAAGATTCTAGAGAGTGAGGAGAGTTAGTGATGACTCTCAGCAAACTCACTGAGTTCGAAAGAGAGAGAGAGAGAGAGAGAGAGAGAGTGAGACGACCGGGTCCTTGTTTTCTTTCTCTTGCTTTCTTATTCGCTCTGTTCTGTTTTGTTTCCCATTGGGTTGTAGAGTTTGGAGGCTTTGGTTCTAAATCTAAAACCTTGTTCTTGTCTTTCGGTAATTGACTTCCACTTGTTCTGGAGAGCGCGGGGTCAGGTCTGGAGTGCTCGAGGATCAAAATAGAAATTGCTGGCTTGTTAAGCCAGGACCGTACGTGCGAGGGGTGAGGCCGCACGTGCGGGGAAGGGTGAGGCTTGGGAGGTTTGTACACTGCCTAAAAGGCAGGTGCGGAAGGTGGTGCGAGAAAGGCCACCACACGTGTGGGGATGAGGGCCGCACGTGCGAGGAAGGCGCTCCGCATGTGTAGGGATGGGTGCCGCACATGCGGGATTCTGGCAGTTCGAATCTCTGTTTTTTTTATGTCTTTTGGCCGAACTTATATCACATTTTGGGCTTCTTCCTCTCACTCTAAACACCATTTTCCTCCTCCTTCTCTCTACAAAACCTCATCAAACCTCCAAAACCCTTGATCTCTTGAAGTTCCTTGGGTCTAGATTCATCTTATCTCTCAAATCTTGGAGTTCAAAAGCTAGAGCTTCATCTTTGTGTGGTGGTAAATCAAAGATTCTCACATCTTGATTCTAGGGTTCCTTCTCCCATCTTCTCCAATACTTTGAGGTAGGGATTTCTTGAGTTATATATATATGTTTTGCTATCTAAATGATGATTTAAAAGTGTTCTTGAGGTTATTGGATGAGTTTGATTTTTGCTCTAAATGTAGAGAGAGTTTTGAAAAGATGGGTTTAAATCCCAACCCTTTTGTTAACCCTAGAGGGTTTTCCTTTTCATTAGACCTAAGAAATGTGATTTGGGTTCGGGTTTCACCATGAAGGGATGAAATGTTGAGTTTTTAATGAAAACCCTAGAAATTGGGGATTTTCTTAAAATGTAGAAAAACCTATGGAGTTTTTTCTTTTCTTGTAATAAAAGGGTAAATGAGCATTGATTTCATGATGTAGTTTGCAATGGCAATTTCTTGATATATGTATGAAAGTGGAAGCCTCTTTTAAAGTCCATTGATGAATGTATGTATGTGTGAGTTGTAAGATGGCTAGTTGTTGAGTGCCATAAATGATGTGTAAGGTATTTAATGTTATTGAAATGGGAAATGACATGAAAAGTGACACGTTAGACATGTTGAAAAGTTTGATTATGGTGAATCATTGTTGAGAAAATTGATGGTGAAGAAATATTATGTAATGAAGATGATTGTCACATTGCATTTTCATTTAATTGATTATTACAGGAATTGTATTTAACTTCGACAATGTTATATTGGCACTCAAGTATTACTTGTTGTAAGCTTTGAGCTAAGATTTGAAATCTTTTGCATTGAGAATAAGAAAAAATGTGAATTTAAGTTACGGAAATGTGCATGGGGTAAATACGTTGGTAAGTCCGGTTAGGAGGTGTAAATGAATTTGATAAGTTGGCTTGAGTGTCCATGGTGAAAGACCAGAAAACCACGCGGATAGGTGTCGAGCCTTCCGGTTAATATCGGTAAAAATGACAATTTGGTAGTGTTTGCTGAGCCTACTTGCAGACACCAACCTAGGAATTACCTGAGTTGTATTTACTGCTCCTATTAATTTAAAGGAATTGGAAGTTTTGAAATTGATGAGAATGTAAAATACTTTGATCGGGCGAGCGGGGGTGCTCATTGCTGACCTTCCCCAATCGTACCCAAGTTCTTGAGCCGAGGCAACTTTGGTGATGACGGCCACGTGGCCTTAGGCAACGAGTCAGGGTTTCCTAGATTTTTCCAAAATAAAATATTTAGGTGGCTACTCTGTATCTGGCAAAACAATCCATGTTTGGCACTTCTTTCTTAAAAATCAATTTTCCAAAACAATTTGCCGGATTTGGACTCTTTGGTGATTTATCGGTCTCGCATGGCACTTTGCGAGATTAGATTCAGAACCGTGACAATTTGAGTCCGAACTGTAGCATGAGGCCCTCGGGGGCACGTCTATAGTTTTCTAATGATCTACTTGGGGACTTAATTGATAGGGAAATTGAATTTACTATTGATGTAACACCTGGAACACAACCTATTTCCAAGACTCCTTATAGGATGTCAACTATTGAATTGAGGGAGTTAAAGGTCTAGCTTCAAGAACTCTTGGACAAGAAATTTATCCGTCCGAGTACCTCACCTTGGGGTGCTCCAGTATTATTCGTCAAAAAGAAAGACGGGTCTTTGAGACTATGTATTGACTATTGGGAATTGAACAAAGTAACTATTAAGAACAAATATCTATTATCCCGAACTATTAAGAACAAATACCTGATTATGATTCTGATTTACCATGAGATTGGAAATTTGTGCTGGGCGTCATTCATTAAAATTCTTTACTCTGTTATTATTCACTGGGCTTCACCTCACGATTTATATTATGTATGTAGGTGAGCAGGCACGTGATCAGGCTTAGAGTTGACGACCTATGTTTCAGTTTTTGTCAGCCAACCTTTGTGCCTCCGGAGGAGGTTCCGGATGAAGTCAAATTTTGTGGTTGTTTTTGTAACAGTATTAGACTTTGTTTATTTTGTTAAGTTTGTGGACAAGATTTTTGACATATACTTCTAGGAGTGATATGTAAATATTATATCTTTTGACATCACTCGTAAGCTTATAAAAGTTTTAATTTATTCGTCTCATGTATGTCTTCACAGCTCAACGGACTACGTATATCTTGTATATTTGCTTCTGCAGCCCCTAACTTTGTGTTAATCTGTTAAGAGGCCTTGGGTAATCCAAGGATTACTGGTTGATTACGATGCTAAACCCATAGGGGCGGGTTTGGGTCGTGACAAAACACTTGTACACAATCACACATTAATACTTATCCACTCACGCATACATTTAAGCACTCACACTTTGTGTCCTCCTCACACAAGACTTTGAGAGACCGCACACTAGATAGTGCTTGACCATTCACTTTGGACTCACTCTTCTTTCACTCAATTGTCCAATTGCTTAGTACATGCACTCATCTCATATTTATACTAGTTAAAGAACTTTCTAGAATATACTCATAATTTTCCTACACTCTAGAACAACCTAGATTACTCTAATACATATTAGGGCTTTCTATACTTCTCTAAAATATTCTAGAACCTTTCGGAACTTTCTTGATTTCTCTAGTTTTCTCCAAACTTCTTTAATGTTCCAGAACCTTCTAGGATATTCTAGAATCTTACGGATTTCTCTAGGTCTTTCCAGAATCTTCTAGATCTTTCTGAAGTATTCTAGATTCATGTGGAAACTTCTAGAATATTCTAGAAAGAAGATTCTAGAGAGTGAGGAGAGTTAGTGATGACTCTCAGCAAACTCACTGAGTTCGAAAGAGAGAGAGAGAGAGAGAGAGAGAGAGAGAGAGAGTGAGACGACCGGGTCCTTGTTTTCTTTCTCTTTCTTTCTTATTCGCTCTGTTCTGTTTTGTTTCCCATTGGGTTGTAGAGCTCGGAGGCTTTGGTTCTAAATCTAAAACCTTGTTCTTGTCTTTCGGTAATTGACTTCCACTTGTTCTGGAGAGCGCGGGGTCAGGTCTGGAGTGCTTGAGGATCAAAATAGAAATTGCTGGCCTGTTAAGCCAGGACCGCACGTGCGAGGGGTGAGGCCGCACGTGCGGGGAAGAGTGAGGCTTGGGAGGTTTGTACACTGCCTAAAAGGCAGGTGCGGAAGGTGGTGCGAGAAAGGCCACCACACGTGTGGGGATGAGGGCCGCACGTGCGAGGAAGGCGCTCCGCATGTGTAGGGATGGGCGCCGCACATGCGGGATTCTGGCAGTTCGAATCTCTGTTTTTTTTATGTTTTTTGGCCGAACTTATATCACATTTTGGGCTTCTTCCTCTCACTCTAAACACCATTTTCCTCCTCATTCTCTCTACAAAACCTCATCAAACCTCCAAAACCCTTGATCTCTTGAAGTTCCTTGGGTCTAGATTCATCTTATCTCTCAAATCTTGGAGTTCAAAGCTAGAGCTTCATCTTTGTGTGGTGGTAAATCAAAGATTCTCACCTCTTGATTCTAGGGTTCCTTCTCCCATCTTCTCCAATACTTTGAGGTAGGGATTTCTTGAGTTATATATACATGTTTTGCTATCTAAATGATGATTTAAAAGTGTTCTTGAGGTTATTGGATGAGTTTGATTTTTGCTCTAAATGTAGAGAGAGTTTTGAAAAGATGGGTTTAAATCCCAACCCTTTTGTTAACCCTAGAGGGTTTTCCTTTTCATTAGACCTAAGAAATGTGATTTGGGTTTGGGTTTCACCATGAAGGGATGAAATGTTGAGTTTTTAATGAAAACCCCAGAAATTGGGGATTTTCTTAAAATGTAGAAAAACCTATGGAGTTTTTTCTTTTCTTGTAATAAAAGGGTAAATGAGCATTGATATTATGATGTAGTTTGCAATGGCAATTTCTTGATATATGTATGAAAGTGGAAGCCTCTTTTAAAGTCCATTGATGAATGTATGTATGAGTGAGTTGTAAGATGGCTAGTTGTTGAGTGCCATAAATGATGTGTAAGGTATTTAATGTTATTGAAATGGGAAATGAAATGAAAAGTGACATGCTAGACATGTTAAAAAGTTTGATTATGGTGAATCATTGTTGAGAAAATTGATGGTGAAGAAATATTATGAAATGAAGATGATTGTCACATTGCATTTTCATTTAATTGATTATTACAGGAATTGTATTTAACTTCGACAATGTTATATTGGCACTCAAGTATTACTTGTTGTAAGCTTTGAGCTAAGATTTGAAATCTTTTGCATTGAGAATAAGAAAAAATGTGAATTTAAGTTACGGAAATGTGCATGGGGTAAATACGTTGGTAAGTCCGATTAGGAGGTGTAGATGAATTTGATAAGTTGGCTTGAGTGTCCATGGTGAAAGACCAGAAAACCACGCGGATAGGTGTCGAGCCTTCCGGTTAATATCGGTAAAAATGACAATTTGGTAGTGTTTGCTGAGCCTACTTGCAGACATCAACCTAGGAATTACCTGAGTTGTATTTACCGCTTCTATTAATTTAAAGGAATTGGAAGTTTTGAAATTGATGAGAATGTAAAATATTATTGAAAACATGGTGATCTTCAAGTTATGCTTTGAAATGAAGTTCTTTTTTATTATGGCATTGCATGGCATCACATTTGCATATCATGTTGAGAAGTTTTGCATAACTATATATACTTTGTTAGAATTTCCTACTGGGCTTTATGCTCATCCCTATGGGATATTGGTGCAGGTAAAGATGTGGTGATCCCGCCAAACTGAGGGCGTGGATATGTTTTTGGTGAAGAGTAGATTGCTCTTTTATTTGTGTTAACTTTTTGTAAAGCCAAGGGCTAATTTGTATGGGTCCGAGAGACCATTTTGTGTAACCGGGCTATTACCTTGGAACTTGTAAGCCCTTAAGGGTCTTATTCGTTTTGATTAAATGATTTTACATGCTATAGATTCATGTACTAGTTTGTCAATGAATGTATAATCGCATGTGAGATTACTTTTGTATAACATTTGGAACTATGTAAAGGAACGTGGTGAAAATATCTTTCCGACATCCCTTGAGCCATGATTATTATCTTATTTAGAAGTGGGTTGATGTATTTTCTATGTTAGTTTATTTCGGGGCATTACACACACAGAGAGAGAGAGAGAGAGAGAGAGAGAGAGAGAGAGAGAGAGAGAGATGTGGTGGCGATTGAACCAGAACAAAGCTGAGTGGAGCTCAACATCGTCGGAGATATCTCCGATGGCTTCGAAACCTCTAGCAAAAGCAATTTTAGCGACAACACCACCTAGCAACGAGACCTCGATGTCGCCAGGGCGAAGGTAGTGGTGGATCGCGTCGTTAAGATTGACGGTGAAGGCGATCTTGTTGCTAAGATCGACAGCAATCCAATGCGGCGTTAGGTGCTGGCAGTGAGGGTCCTCCGTTTCCTTGTCACCATCCTCCGTTCTGTTAGTGCCGTTGAGTGCTTTCAATTCGAAAGCCTCTATGGCAGAACAAGGGTTTCTAGAGAGAGAAAACTAGGGTTTTTGAGTGAGAGAAAGAGAGAGGGTTTTGAAAAATAGAGAGAGGAGAAGAACAAAGAAAGCGAGAGAGAGTTTTGGGAAATGTAACAATATATATAGGTATTTTGATTATTTTGTAGAACTTGTTCTTATGGACAAAATATTTGTGCGCTTGAACATTTAGATAAAAAACATGTAAGTTTAGACTTTTGGACAACAATTCCATCCATGCCCCTCTTCAAACTACTCCAGTATCTATTCCTATTACTGTGCCTCCACAGAACCCTCAGAACCACGTACCGGCCACTATCACTATCCCTAAACCTTCATTATTGTTATCTCGACCCCTTCCCTTGGTCCCTTTCTATAAGTAAGGGAAGGTAAGACTTTCAAAAGTATCTTGGACCCAGGTATGACCGGTTGTGGCCCACAGGGCCTTAGCCTAAGGCACACGTAAGCCTAAACACGAATCCATAATCACATTGAATAACTAAACAATAGTCCAATAATAAATAATCAAAACTCAATCCAGTGACAAGCCACAATTATAAACGGCAAAATCAACCGTAATCAAAACCATCCAAACTTATGGAATATCAACAACCCACATATCAAAATAATCCTAAATGAATGCCAATAAAAATAAAAATAAAAATAAAAATGCACAAACTTGACATAACACTCTAAAATAAATGAATGTCCTAGAGGTCCATGCAATCGAGTCCCCGTTATGCCATGAGTCCACTCCAAGTCCTTCTAACACCTGGAAATGGTAAACAACTAAGTCAGCTGATAGCTCAGTGAGTAGCAACATGGATAGTTTATACAATTTTGAAAACAGAGATCAATTCCAAAATAAGATATATATCACAGAAACTAGATTGGCATACAGTTTGGTAAAGACAATCTGTTTAAAAAAGAAGGTTCAACAGTTCAACAGTTAAAATACTCACGTCTCTCGAGAACATGATAAATGACATTTTCCACTTTAAACAGATTACAACATGAACACCAATAATTTTTTGGGTACCAAGAAATAACAAGTAATATGCTACACAGTTCTCAAGGCTATAAGCCTCGTTGGATTCAATATCGAACTAAGAGTCATCCTCAGGGTGGCAACCTAGGCCTTTCCTCAACGACGATTCGATTGAAGGTCACCTAGCTTAACCTAGGTCTTTTCCTTACAATCGTTGAGCACTAGAGTCATCACGGCTTAACCCGGATTTGTTCCTTAGTGACCAGAGTCACCACACACAGTGGAATAATTTCCCTGGACTAAATACACAGATGGTCCCAATAATCAATACACATCAGTTTAACAAAAACATGGTAGTTCACCATTATAAACATGGGACCAAAACAAATAGTTTACAGTATGCCAAGTTCACACATGTTTCAGAAATAATTTGATTCCATTGATAATATAATAATTTATCAAAACAGTTTAGTCATGAAACAACAATTTAATTTTCTAACAATTCAGGGCAGGGGAACATTTATAAAAATATGTAGCATGAAACTACTCACCTGAAAACGAAATAATATAATCTTCGAATAGAGTATGAAACTCCAACTAGTGCCCTGAACCAAGTATGAAAACTACACGTCACTACTAATTTAAAAATGCTAAAGAATAAGAACTAAGTAACCCCAAACTAAAGCGCACTAACACGGCTCAAACCAACTCACCGTTACTCTTAAATATAAGTTCATTTTCTTCAAGGTCTAAAATCACCCAAGACACGGGTTCCGATCGAAACTTAACTAAAAGTGACTTTACGATAAAACAGAGTTTTTCTAATCTATTCGCTAACTTTGAAAATTACAAAACCCACTCCATGCTGTTCGAAAAATTCCAAAACCCTCCAGATATCAACTAATATATCCTAAGTTTCAAACCCAATTGGTTTTACTTGATTTCCTTATCAAAATAATTATTTACAATTAATTATGCTCAAACAGGTTGTTTTCTGCAGCACTTTAAATAAATTAATGGTTCTCTTAGTATACACGAGCAATCAATGCAAGGCCAAAAATGTAAGAAACTTCACTCGTAATCGGTTCTAATGATGTTGATTTGATAATTTTCGGATTTATACCCAAAGAGAACGACACTCCTGAGCTTACTGTTTTAAACCAGTTTTCTGGACAGATTTGAACGCATCAGTTTATATGGATTTTGACTCCCAAAAATTATGAAAAATTTCAGATATGCAATTCAATATGTAATTAATCTACTGTAAAAATTTCAGTTCAAAATTTATCCGTTTGATATGGTTTCTTGATTTTTAAAGTTTGCGATTCTGTGCAGAATTTTTTAAACTAAGAATAATACCCATTCTTTATTCATGAATTTAACTCCTCAGATTTCATAACAATATATATATATATATATAGAGAGAGAGAGAGAGACCCAAAATACATACACCTACAACCTCTCCATCAATGAATTATATAACAATAGAATAATGATAAAGAACAAAGAAAGAAGAGAAGAAAACCTAAGAGGCCACAAGGCACAACACACACAAAGCTCTCCTTCTTGGCTACCACAATAATCTTGATGATTGAATCATCCCTCACTTTCCTTCATAACCCATGGCTGCTAGGGCTGCTAGTGTTGTGGAAAACAATTATAACAAGAGTTAGGGTTTTTGATATCCTTATATACATATGTATCTAACCAATATAAAATGTCCACATAAAAATTTAATTAATAATTTTAATTTGACAATATAAAAAGAATAACATTTAATTGATATTTTGTTACAATTAAAAAACATATTTAAATCAATTCAATTCAATTTAGCATTTGGCCCAAATATGTGAAGTGTTGACGTGATTGAATTAGTATGTTGTGGAATGCGTACACTGATAAATTTGAATTATATAATGATGTATTTGAGTAAATTTTTGGATAAAAATTTTGATTTGCAATATTACTGTAAAGTAAATTATAATAAGACTTCACAAACCCATAATGGGGTGTTTGGGAAGAGGGTTAGGCTAAAATAGTATATTGAAAAGCAAAATAGATTAAAATAGTCAATAAGACAAAATGTTATATTCAACCATAACTATTTTATTTTTTCTCTCACAAGCATCAAATCAATTAAAAAAAACCAATTAACTTTTCAAACACAAATATTTTAGCCAACTAAAATAGCTAACTTCCCAAACAAGGTTTTACCAAAAACTTGAGGAAAAATAAAAAGTGTGGTGGAGATTTATTTTAAAAACAGGATGCACCATTCAAGAATTGAATTCAGACCATTCATCAAGATTCAGAGTAAATTCTAGGATTGAACATCCAATTTCTCAGGTTGTGTTTAGTTGGGGATTTAGAGAAAAATTTGGAAAAAAAAAGAAAAGAAAAAGTAGGTTAAATGTAAATAAAATATATCTACATTTTACGTAATTGCACACACATATTTCCTTTCTCTTGTCAAATCCCCCTCCAAATCCTCTAACGAAACAGAGTCTTAAAATTTCAACTATAACAATGGATACAACAAGAACAACTTGAGCTGAATAAAACAATAACAAAAGCTAGCTGACTAAATTGTGCAAACTTAATCCATACATATCATTGGATCATCTTAAAACCAACTACTGATTAGAGAATTCAACAATTAAAAAAAACAGAATCAAGGGTCAAGGACTATTGATCGAAGTTCTTCACTTCAGAGATAGCAATAACTTTGCACTCGACAATTAAAGTGTCATTGACAAGGAATCCCTTGTTGGAATCATGGAGATCTGTTAGTGACAAGAATGTACTCTCACCACAAACGTCACCTAAAGTAGTACTGAACCAGCTCCTATCTGAAACACAATTGTCGGGCAATTATTGTGACTATTTGATTGCCAAAAAAAGATCCAAGCCGTAGATTAAACGAACAAATCCAATGGATAGACAAAGAGACATCTGATGTTTGTAATTTCACCTATAATTTTCTTATGCTTGCCGTTGTGTTGGTTCCTTATGCACAAGCTATACTGTGCATATAATTTTCGTTCTGGAGGAAAGGATTCACCATTATATAACCCTAAAAAGAGAGACAGGCACTTGACCTTTTCTTCTGGACATCCTTTGGGATAGAGACACAATATCCTGCAGTCATTACAAGAATCCATGAAAGCAGTTACAGTCCGTTTGGATTGAGTGATTTGGAGAAAAAAGAAAAGAAGGATTTATCCTGGTTGTTTGGATTACTAAAGAGGAGAGAAATGAGGAGAAGAAGAAATGGAATGAAATGGAGAGAAATTGATTTCTCTTACAATCACTTTTTAAATCGCTCCAAAATTGAAGAGATTTGGAGAAAAAAGAAATGAAATAATTACTAATTTTATGTAATACTAAAATTGTCCATCCAAGCATTAAAGAAATTAAAGTATAAAAAGTTATTTTGGTAATATAACATGTAGAAGTTTCTTTTCCTTTCGTAATTTTTCTCTTCTTTTCTCTTCTCTCTTAACAAATCATTTATTTTCTAGGTATCCAAAGATAGTGTTATTGCTCTATTTTTCCAATCAAACAGACTAGTAATAGAGAGAAGGTAAAAATTCAAAGAATGTATACCACTTGCAACTTTCAGCAGTGAAGACATCAGAGACAACATATTCAGCATCCAGAGATGAAAAGTTTTCAATCTTCCAAGTGTGAATAATGTCAAGTTCCTTAAAACTCAGAAACTTAGCTCTGCCACTATAATTCAAAACAAAAACTTCTGCTCCAAACATGCATTTGTCACCGATGAGGTATCCATTAGAAGGATCATTGAAGGTAGTGAGTGAAAGCAACTGAGGAAAACCCCACTCTGTTATCATCCCATGAAAGTGACTTACCTTCCCATTGGCATGTAATAATTTAGAATAGAATTTAAAACATTTGGTTTGTAGGATGAAAATTTGAAAGCATAAAAAAAATCAGAAAAGAAATTGTTAAGTTAATAAGCAATACCTTGGATGGTCAAGTACTTGTCTTGAATTTGATTATAGACAAACAATTTGAAGTTCACATTGACCTCCCAACCAAGAGGTAATTTATTTGTCTCTGCAATTACCAAGTACAGAGAGATGTAACCTTTCCCATTTCTTTTTTCATCACCATTTGGGTAGAGAGATAATCTCCTTCAAGTTCAATTCAACACGATACAGAACACTAAGAATCAGCTTATGCACAACATTAACTGAAATGTAGAAGAAAATTTCAGCAATAAAAATTGTAAGAAAACTTACCATTTGTAGTCAGTGGCTTGAAAGATGTCTGATTCATAACTCTGAACTTCAGTATCTAACAGTGCTTTTGAGAGTTGTGAGAATGGCTCAATCTTGAAAATGTAGTGAGATGGTGGTATGTCCCTTAATGATCTTGTCACTTCTGTGTAATGTTAGAAGAGAGAAAATGTGAAATGAAGTACTAATTAAAACACTCAACTCAACTCAGAGAGAGAGAGAGGTACCAGAGCTGCCATTCTCTTCCATGTTCTCTGCCTCTTCACCGAATTTGGACAAAGACTTTTAGAAGGCTAAAGCAACGAAGACAAGCTTTTATATACAAAGGAATGTATCATTGCAGAATGGGAGTGACGGACTGTTAAGCTTGGGAAGCTCGTAAATGCAATGCAATTAAAGGTTGTTTTGGAAAGCTAATTTGTAATTTTCCAAAACATATAGTGTATTTCTTGATGAGTGAATGGCTTTTGGAATTCATTCCCTTAAACCATGAAAAAAAAAAATAATCAAAGTTTAGTTTAGAAAAAATATATTGTGTTGAAATTGTATGAATTTTATTTAGGGTTTTGTTCAAGTAAAATCTGTCTAAATAAAAATCTTACTCCTTCAACAAATTTATGACACTGGATTGATGGATGGGTTTGGTTTGGTTTAGGAATATAATATAAACTAGCATATATTTACCCGTGCTATGCACAGATATAAATAAATAATCAAAATTAATTTTTAAAATTAAATAATATTTTATAAAATTTATCTAGAATATGTAGCAAAAATAATTTAGAATAAATTAAATTTTATTCATTTTTATCACAGTTACATATAAGAGAATTTTTTTTTTTATTGTTATGTCATTAATTTTGTACTCTAAGTTCTTAATAACAGATATATACCATAATTTAATTGGTAAAAATTAAAAAATAAATCACAAAAATTATATTTATGATAAAATATAAATATTTTTCGTCTTATGAGTTTCACATTTTGTAGCACTTGTATCTTTCAAAGCTTTTGGGGAAGTGTGTTCGAATCTTTTATTTTTATTTTGGAAATTTTTGATGTTGTTGTACGTTGGTTTTGAAGGAGTATAATCCGATTTAAACTTGTTGGGTTTGGTTGTTTGTACTTATTCTTGTCAAAAGTTCCTTGGAGACTTAGAAATTCTATTCTAGGGTCGACACCAGCCTTCCTAAGGGTCAACCCTTACCTGTTGGTGAAGTTTCTGGAAGTGTTGCTGGAAGATAGGGTAGACACCAGACTGGAGAGGGTCGACCCTCTTATGTCTGTGTGTTAGTTGCTGGAAGATAGGGTAGATACTAGACTGGAGAGGGTCAACCCTCTTATGTTTGTGTGTTAGTTGCTGGAAAATAGGGTCGACCCCCTACTGTCTAGGAGTAGACCCCTGCGTGTTTTTTTCAGATTTTTGAGGTCCGAATGGGCCCTATCTAAGGAGGTTTTTGGGCCTATTATTTTATTTGATCTTAGGGCTTTTCCTCACTACTATAAATAGGCCCAAACCATCTTTCTCTCATGATTTTTCTTCCCTTTTTCCCCTTAAACCGTGATTTCTCTCTTCTTTCTCTAAAACCCAAACTTTTTTCTCTTAAATCTCTAGATCTACTCACCTAGAGTGATCTTTTCACCTTGCTCCTTTGAGAAAAAGTGTAGAGCTTGTCAAGGGCTTCGTTTTGATCGGGGCAAAACGTGGTTTCATTGCCATCGACTTTTGAGCTCTCTCTTCTCTTTCATCTAAGCTTGAGGTAGGGATATTCTACTCTTTAATATGAGCTTTAACCTAGATATTTGTCATTTTCTATAAATGGTGGGATTTGGGAAGATTTTGGTAAAAGTTAAGGTTTGGGTTCTAAACTAAAGGGGATTTTTCATGTTGATTTACAAAGTAACCTTGAGGGTTTGTGTATGAGGTTCTTTATTGTTGAAGTGGTGAGATTTGGACCTATGGGTTGATATTTTGGAAAAAGGGAAAATTTTCCCCTAAGTTGAGTTGAAATAACTATTTATGTAAATAATGAAAATTGGTTTGGGAATTATGAAATTGGGGGAAATGTGATTGAATGGTGTTGTTTGGTTTGATAAATCACACACCTATGGAATTTGATAAATTATCTGTTGATAGATTTATTTATTTGTTTAGATATATCTGTTTTGGGCTATCGGTGGAGGATAGCTATGATTATTGTAGAAATTGCATGAGAATTAGGATGATTAAAACTAATCAATTAAATTATGTCATTGAATATGATGGTTTGATTAAACCATTGAATATGTGTTTTGATTAGTCATTGTATATGACAAAGTGTTTAAATACATTATATATGTATCTTTGTTTAGGAGGAGATATGGGATGTACTCCATTGTTTGGGAGGAGATAGGGGATGGACTCCATTAATAATTAAGTTGGCCAGAGTATCCAGGGTGAAAGTTCTAAAATTTTATATATTTATGGGTGTCGGTTCCCTCGGACGTGGTTCCGTAAAATGACAAGAAATAAAAGTGTTGGATTTGATAAATGTATTGAATTGTGAACCATTGAGTTGTAGTCTCATATTGGTTGCTTGATAATAATGAATTTGGCTAATTGATTGACTCGAAATGGTAGAATGAAAATGAATTGAGATATTGGCTATCTATATTGAATGACCTTGAAAAGAATATGTGTTGGTTAAGAATGTTGCACATTTATCTGATGCTCATATTTTTGTTAATTCTCATATATGGTTTAGCATATCTCTACTGGGCTTTGGCTCACCCTACTTGGGAAACTATTTTCAGGTACATGTGACATGCCATATCCAAGGACATAGCTTGGGAGGCTTAGGGGCTGAAGGCTCCACTTTTGTGATTTTGTTTTGAGTTGAATGTTTATTCAAGCCGATGGCTTTACTTGTATAGAGACTAGACTCTTCTTTTGTTGTAACCAAGCGAAGTCTTGGAAAGATGTAAGCCCTTAGGACATTTATTTTGTTGTTCTAAACTAGGGTTACATGCTATAGTTTCAAGTTGAACATTTATGAAAGTGTAATGCATGTGATATCTTTTGTAATATTAACTCTGATGAATGAAAATATAACATTTCTATTATGTCTCTAGATCTTATAAATGGTTGATTTGTATAATATTATGAGGGCGTTACACATTTTCAATTTATCATATGATAGTAAATTACATTTGCCAATATATTAATTTTTTTTTTATATTTTGTAAAGTCTAAAAATTTGTCTAGTATCAAAATTATAATTTGTCTTATGTTTTAAGATTTACATAAAAATGAATTAAGATTAACTTGTGATATTAGATTTGAGCTTAAAATTAGATTTATTCCAACTTGTCCTTTTGAAAATTTATATTTTAATATTATATAATTTCTTTTGAACTTTCTTTTTAAATATCAAATTAGATGTAACTTGAATTTGATTAAAATTTATTTTTGACTTCTCATCTACAAAAACTTACAATGAACCTAAATTGTTTTTTGAACATTATAAAAAATAAATAAAGAAATATATTATCAATAAGAATAATAACAAAACATATTTTTATTTATTATGTGATGTCTCACCACTATATTAATAATAGACATTAATAATTAAACTCATTACAATAATGCAACAATAATACATCAGATGATAAGTAACAT
Source organism: Camellia sinensis (assembly GCF_004153795.1). Lineage (NCBI taxonomy): Eukaryota > Viridiplantae > Streptophyta > Magnoliopsida > Ericales > Theaceae > Camellia > Camellia sinensis. The sequence continues at coordinate 178,314 of NW_021028568.1, forward strand.
ATGATTACAATAATTTCTGATAGTTATACAAAAGTACCTAAAATTATATATAAAAAAACAATATATGATTCATATTCAATTTTTTTTTATAGTAAACTTATTAAGCTCAACCACATATTAATCAATTCATCACCCAAACTATCTACTATTTTTTTAAGTAATATTCACCTTTTCAAAACGCGCTCAAACAATACTCTTCCTTATTGTTTCCATACTCACCACCTCCACTAACTACTATGCAGCTCCAGTCTAGCATAATTAACCGTACTATGCACGGGGTATAAATAAATAATCAAAAATTAAGTTTTTAAAGGTTTTCTTATTCCATATATACACGGGTGATAATTTTTTTTTTTAAAATCCATAAATTATGGAACATTGTTCATTATTTAATTTTTTATTTTATTTTTATTGATGGGCAAGTCAATTAAACATTTTAAATTTTTTTACAAATAAAAAAGATCAAAATTTTGTTTAAGAAATTTTAAAAAAAAGAAGCCAAATCATAAGGAACAATGTAAGACGCCCTGTTTTGTGAAAAACTCATAACTGTATTATGAATTTACATTTATCAAAAGAAATAATAACAACAATATAAACAATAAAAAAATAAAATAAAAGTCCTACAGACATATAAAAAAAAAAACAACAATATAAAAATTACACAAACATCCATCCAAAAAAAAAACTTGAAATCAACTCCCAAAACAAAGATAGCTAAACAGATATCTTTATTATCAATTTAGTTGAAAAAAATACATTGAAAAAAAGTCATATAGAGAAAAAAAAAAAAATACTCACATGAAAATAGAAATCTACACACACACACACACACACACACACACACACAAAAACCAAACAAACAAACACAAACACAAATAAACAAACAAACTTGAAATAAATTTGGACTATTGGCAAAGAGAGAGACAAACCTTTGCACCATTATATTTGGAGCGAAGTTGGCCGGACTGAAAAAAAGATCAAATACTGAATATTTTAAAGAGAAAATTGTATTGAATTTTTAATTTGGTTGGTGTGGGGATGTATTTTCGGAATACCAACACGTGGCATGGTGACGCCGACGTGTCAGCCGAGGTGCCACGTGTCTTGGTAGTTATGCCGAAGTTATCTTTGGCGAGGCCGAGGTGATCTCCGAAGATATCGGAATCCGAGATAGGCGGATAAATGGATAAGGGGCAAGAGTCCTAGATAAAAGAGAAGACTTTGCTAAGATAAGGATAAAGCTCTTAGGGAGTTTATCTTTATCTCTTGAAGAATCCAAAGTAAGCACTGATTTGGAGTCCATAGAAGTTAGGCTTCTAGTGGGACTTGGATTGAGTAAACTATAAAAGAGAGGCACCCCCGTGGGTCTAAGGTACACAGTTTTATACTTAAGCTTGTGAGTTTAGTATTTGATTTATCTTTGAGAGATATACTGACTTGATCGTCAGAGTGCCCCCGGGTGGAAGAGCCACCGCCGGAGCCTTTTCTTTCTGTTACAGGTTTGCTGAAGCCATCTATTCTGCCGGTGCTCTCCAGCTGATTACTAGGCGGGCAGTGTGGTCAGAAAATTACCCACACAATTTGGCGCCGTCTGTGGGAACTTAGAAGAATAGATGGCCAGTGACGGACAGAGGGAAAACATTGGGGCGACACTCCTGCTGGGAGTGGCAGACCAATTGATCTTGACTTTGAAGGAGACAACCACAACACAGAAACTCATGGCCAGGGCCATGGAGAGAAAGACGTCGGCCAGGAGGGCAACACTTCAAAGAAGACGGACCAAGGCAAGTACTATAATGAAGATAACCTTTAGGTATGGAGGGATAGGTGCCTACGGAGGGAAGAGGAAGTAAAAGACTTGGCAAACAAGTTGGCGGACCTACAGTCGGTCGTCAACTTCATGATGCAAAATAATGTCATGCAGCCACCATACCCGCTGCAGGACACACCGATGCCAGCAACCAATGCCCAGAAGGGAGGAAGGAAAGCAATCCCCAAAGCCCCTCAGCACACCAGGAGTGGAAGGCACTCTCACCGACCTTCCAGCGAAGTCGGACGAGAGGAGCCGAGGCAAGAAGAGTCCCAAAGGACACATCACATGAAGGATCCATGGCCCAAAGAACATCGGCATGTTCAAGGGCAAGCACTCTGTTTTGACACAACCCATGGAGAAAGATCCAAACGGGCCCACCACGAGGCCGAAAGTAGTGTGCCAAAAAGATTGAAGTCCAGAGATAGCTGAGCTCCAGGTAGGAGTAAAGAAGACTTGAGGGATTACCTCAAAAGGAGGCAGCAGAATGTTGAAGCTGAGGTGACTTCCCCAGTTAAGCCGAGAACACCATTCTCGGTGGAACTGGACAAATTTGAAGCACCAAAAAGATTCAGTATGTCGAGATTCCAAATTTATGATGGTAAGTCAGATCCTAACTTTCATGTTGGACTATACCTGAATTCAATGGCATTATATAGTGGGAACGAGCCGTTGCTCTGCAAAGTATTCCCCTCATCCTTCGGGGAGATTGCATCCGATTGGTTCCATAGACTACCAAAGGGAAGCGTAAAGACATGGGAAGGCCTAGCCGAGATGTTTGTAACGCCCTCAAAATAATAACGATAAACCCATCAAATAAGACATGCATTAATATTCAAAAGCTCCACATTCCTTCATTTATGGGAATTCCATTACAGAAGTATTACATGTTAACAACAAAAGCAAAATGCCCTACGGGCTTACAGCTTTCCAAGTTAACACTTGGTTACACAAAAAGGAGTACTAACTCATTCACTTTAAGCCCTTGGCTTGTATTTACATGTAATACATCAAAAAGTAAAACGACACCATTGTGACCATCTCTAGCCTCCCAAGCTATGTCCTTGGAGGTGGCATGCTTCCTGCACCTGAAAATGATATTCCCATATAGGGTGAGCCACAGCCCAGTAGAAATACACTAAACCAACCATGAACAATGACTAAAATATTAGCAATTGATAGATGGCCAACACTGATACAATCACATAAATCACATATTTATGTCAGACGACTTATTAGTCCAAGTTTCCCTTCATTTTCCCTTTTTCAACGGATAGGCATACAAGCACTAACCACATTAACAACAGATATGTATAACAACAATATCCACATTCTCAGATAAGCAAATAAGCTATATCCACATTCTACAACAGATATGTATAACTACAATATCCACAGATAAGCATATAAGCTATATCCACACATCACAAAGATAAGCATATAAGCTCTATCTTCACTTCTCTAGACAAGCATAAGAGCTGTATCTACGGAGTTCATCCCCTATCTTCTCCCCACACTATCCGGTTTAGAGGTACATCCCCTATCTTCCCCTAAACCGCGGAGTACATCCCCCATCTCCTCCTCTACACATAACGTATATAAACATAATGGTTCTATATACAATCCCTCAATACATATAATTAATGTATTCTATCAACCATCAAGTTCCATGACACACTTCATTGATTAGTTTCAGTTTGTCTAATCATCATGCATTGTCTACAACAATCACGACTATCCTCCACCGATAGCCCAAAGCAGTTATTTCTAAACAGAAAATAAATGCACAAATGGATATTCAATCAACATTTCATTTCCTCACTTCTCACAATTAATTATCCCAATTAATTAAACAATGTAATTAGGTCAATTCCCATAATTAACATCTCAACCCTTAGGTCCCATTTTTATCAATAATTCAACATTCATTCCATTTCTTCGTGCCAAACATGCATCTAGGTTTATTATGAGTAAAACCCCAACTTTTGTAAAATAACACAAAAGCCCTAAACTTTCACAAAATTACCAAACCAACCCTAACATCTCAAATTACTAAAATTTAAAGACAAAACTCATAGATAGGAGTAGGATATCCCTACCTCAAATTCGGAGCTCCAAAGAAGATGAAGACCAAAACCAAAACGCTCCAAACCTCGAAATTTTCAGATCAAAAGGAAGCCCTCGACGATTAACACAACTTTTGTGAAGACCAAAGGCGAGCAAACAACCCCTACTAGATCAAATCTAAGAGAGAAGGGCCGGTTTAGAGTGAGAAGCTCTTGAAAATGGCTTTTTGGAAAAGTAAGAGAGAGAAAAGATCTTGAAAAGTGATCCAAAAGTCGGATCTCGGGTTTATATAAAAGTCGCCCCGCTCGAGCGTCCAAACCCCCGCTCGAGCGTCACTCACAGACTCCCGCTCGAGCGTCCAAACTTCCGCTCGAGCGCCGGATGCACTCTCCCAGCACTTTTGATGGTAAGTTAGATCCCAACTTTCATGTTGGACTATACCTAAATTCAATGGCGTTATATAGTGGGAACGAGCCATTGCTCTGCAAAGTATTCCCCTCATCCTTTGGGGAAATTGCATCCGATTGGTTCTATAAACTACCGAAGGGAAGCGTAAAGACATGGGAAGGCCTGGCCGAGATGTTTGTGGCCAGGTTTGTGACAAATAAACTACAGCCTTTGAGGGTCGACGCACTACTGACTTTAAAAATCACCAAGGATGAAGGCCTTAGGGCCTACGCAAAAAAGTACTACGAGGTGTTTAATCGAATACCTGATTGCAACCAAGAGGTGGCGGTCGTATCCTTCAAGAACGGCCTGAAAGTTGACTGCCCACTACGGAAATCTTTGGCAAAGACATTGCCAAAAAGCATAGAAGAACTCATGGCGAGAATCAAGAAGTACGCCAGAGCCGAGGAAGATACATCGGGAAACAAAGAGATAAAGCAGGAGAAGGGAAACGGCTCGCCGAAGCGAGGCCGAGGCAACAATGGACCGACCAAACAAGAAATAGAATTAAAGGGTAAACAGGCAGTGATGACGGTGTTCCGAATCCCTATCCATAAAGTCTTGGATCAAATACGAAACCAACCCTATTTCAGAACTCCAGCAAGAGCACCAGGGGAATTTATGAAAAGAAACGTTGGTAGGCGCTGTGCTTACCACAATGAAGAAGGACACCCAACTCAGGGCTGCAGAGCCTTAAAAGCACACTTAGAAGATCTGGTAAGGCAAGGCCACCTGAGGGACCTTGTTGATGAGGCCAGGACAAGAGAAGAACATGCAAGATTGCCTCAAGCACCTGCAGCTCCGCCTCCCCCAGCACAATAACCATAGGCAGGAGGACCACGGGTGGTTAATGTCATCCACTCAAGAGTGAGCGAAAACGACATTCGGGGAGAAACCCAAAGAGTAAAACACCTGCAGCACGTGAACCAGGTCGGACACAAAAGACCTCGGCCTGAAGAATGCCAAGGACCGATGATAACCTTCACTGAAGCTGACCTAGAGATGGTCCAGCATCCACATAATGATGCCTTGGTAGTATCCCTCCAGGTTGGGGAGTGCCAAGTAAAACGCATCCTAATAGATCAAGGCAACTCTTGTGACATCATGTACGTCAGATGTTACAAGGAGCTGGGCCTTCATCTCGACGACCTGGAACAATCCAGCAACCCGATGGTCGGCTTCAATGGAATGCCAACATGGCCACTGGGCGTAGCAAGCGTGGAAGTACAAGCTGGTACTAAGAAGATCAAGACAGAATTTATGGTGATTGACACACCCTCGCCATATAACATCATTTTGGGAAGACCATGGTTGCATGCAATGGGGGCAGTTCCCTCAACATTGCATCAACTACTACGGTTCCCGACAGAGCATGGGATTGAAGAAGTCAGAGGAGATCAACTGCAGGCAAAAAGTTGCTCCATGGCAGCAATGAAGTCTACTTGCTGCATTCGAGAGCCAAAAGTGGCAGAGATTGAAGACGAGGACATGGAGGTCCTAGATGATGTCGGCAAAGAGCCAACCGAAGAGAGTGAAGAGACACTAAAGAAAATCCTTGTCCAGGAGGGCGACGAAGAACGCTTCTTTCTTCTCGGCTCAGGCTTAGCCAAAGAAGAGGAAAGCGAACTGGAAGATTTTTTGAGAGCCAACATTGAGGTGTTCGCCTGGACACCTTACGAAATGCCTAGCATTGACCCCGAGGTCACTTGCCACAGACTGAATGTCGACAGGTCGGCAAAACCTGTGATTCAACGAGCCAGAAGACCGACGTTGATGCACGTCGAAGCAGTAGAAGAAGAAGTAGGCAGACTTCTAGAGGCCAGGGCCATCCGAGAAGTTCACTACCCGACATGGCTGTCCAACACAGTAGTAGTGAAGAAGAAGAACGGCAAATGGAGGGTCTGTGTAGACTTTACCAGCCTCAACAAAGCCTGCCCCAAAGACAGCTTTCCTCTGCCCAAGATTGACCAGCTAGTAGATGCAACTTCAGGGCACGAAAGGATGAGTTTTTTGGATGCATACAGAGGGTACCACCAGATTGCCATGTACCCTCCAGACGAGGAGAAGACCGCGTTCATCACCCCTAAAGGCTTGTACTGTTACAAGGTAATGCCTTTTGGGTTGAAAAACACAGGAGCAACTTACCAAAGGTTAGTAACAAAGATGTTCAAGCACCTGATTGGCAAAACGGTAAAAGTCTACATCGATGACATGGTCGTGAAGACCAAGGAATCTAAGGGTCATCTTGCCGACATAAAAGAAGTCTTTGATATACTTAAAACATACCGGCTCCGACTCAACGCATCAAAGTACGCGTTTGGAGTTGGAACAGGTAAGTTTTTAGGGTATCTGGTAACAAGAAAGGGCATTGAGGCCAGCCAAGACCAAATCAAGGCCATCCTAGAGCTGAAGAGCCCAATGTCGGCAAAACAGGTTCAGATGCTTACTGGAAGGGCCGCAGCCCTAAACAGATTCATCAGCAGAAGCTCAGATAAATGCAGACCCTTTTTCAACTTGGTGAAAAAAGCCACAGACTTTCTGTGGACAGAAGAATGCGAAGCCGCTTTAACCGACCTAAAGAAGTACTTGACCACAACTCCGGTTCTTTTCAATCCAGAACCAGGGGAAGAACTGTTTTTGTACTTGGCAGTTTCAGAACACGCAGTCAGTGCAGTACTAATCTGAGAAGAAAAAGGGGAGCAAAAGGCTGTTTATTATGTAAATAAAACCTTGGCCGATGCAGAAACAAGGTATCTACCACTGGAGAAATTAATGCTAGCCTTAGTAATGGCTTCAAAGAAGTTGAACCATTACTTTCAGGCGCACAAGATTGTGGTCTTAACGGAGCATCCACTGAAGTCCTTATTGCAGCAAGGAGACTTAACAGGAAGGATAGCAAGATGGGCCGTAGCCCTAGGTCAGTATGACCTGGAGTTCAGGTCGAGAACAGTAGTTAAAGGCCAAGTTTTGGCCGACTTCATGGCAGAATTCACTCCCAAAACCATCGAACATCGGGCTCCGTTGAGCCAGGATGAGCATTGTCCTAGCAAGCAAGGAGAATCCCAGCCAAAGGCAAAAGAGCAAAGGAAGGAAAAGCTCAGACCCTGCAGCATCTATATCGGCGACTCATTCAGACTATTCGTCGATGGAAGTTCGAACCGACAAGGAGCGGGGGCAGGAGTACTGCTGATATCTCCAGATGGAGAAATAATAGAACAATCCATCCGTTTGGGGTTCAAGGCCTCAAACAATGAAACAGAATACGAAGCATTAATTGCAGGGCTAAAACTGGCAGCAGCAGCAGAAGCAGATGAGGTAATAGTTTTTTGTGATTCACAACTTATTGTTAACCAGTCAACAGGTGAATTTGCAGCCAGGGACGAAAGGATGTCGGCATATGCAAAAGAGGTCATCAGATTGGCAGCCCTATTTCAGAATTGCCGACTACTCTAAGTTAGCTGAGATGACAACACGCACGCCGACGCGTTGGCTAACCTGGCAAGTTCAATGCAGACTGGAAAAACAAGGACAATTATGATCGACTATATGTCGGGCCCGAGCATAGAACCAGAGAACACAGAGCAGCAAGCAATATGTGTGGACATAGGGCCAAGTTGGATGGATGCAATTGTTGCATTCCTAAAAGAAGGAAAGCTGCCAGAAGATCGTAAGGAGGCACACAAAGTTAGATTGAAATCTGCAAGATTCAGTCTGACAGAAGATGAACATCTTTACAGAAGGTCCTTCACTGGACCCCTTTTAAGGTGCGTACACCCTTTGCAGGTTGAAGATTTCCTATATGAAATTCATGAAGGAATTTGTGGAAGCCATGCTGGGGGCAGATCGTTAGCCCACAGGGCCATTACCCAGGGGTATTGGTGGCCCTACATGCAAAAGGATGCTGAAGCCTACGTAAAGAAGTGTGAACAATGCCAAAGGTTTGCACCTTTGATACATCAGCCAGCTGTTGACCTAAACCCAGTATCCAGCCCTTGGCCGTTTGCCCAATGGGGCATGGATCTTGTCGGGCAACTTCCCCAGGCAACTGGGCAGAGAAAATACTTGCTGGTAGCAACGGATTACTTTACGAAGTGGATAAAGGCAGAACCTCTTGCCAAAATCCGAGATGTAGACGTCAAGAACTTTATATGGAGAAACATCATCACTAGATTTGGGATTCCAAGAGCAATAGTTGCCGACAACGGAACACAGTTTGACAGCAAACTCATCAAGAACTTTTGTGCGAAATTCAAGATCAAGAATTACTTTTCAACACCAAGTTTTCCCCAAAGTAATGGTCAAGCAGAAGCATCCAACAAAGTAATTTTGGATGGAATAAAGAAGAGGCTGCAGGCAGCAAAAGGAAAGTGGGTAGACGAATTGCCCAACGTACTTTGGGCATATCGGACTACGCCGAGAAGATCAACAGGGGAATCCCCCTTTGCCATGGCTTATGGCACAAAAGCAGCCATCCCATTAGAGATCGGCATCCCAGGGATCAGGACCCAAGGAGTAGAGAATGGCACTAATGACATACTCTTAGCCCGAAATCTGGATCTTCTGGAAGAACGAAGAGAGAAAGCTGTAACACAGCTCGCAGTATACCAGCAACAGCTTGCCAGAGCTTACAACAAGAAGGTCAATCCAAGAGATTTTCAAGTCGGTGACCTAGTCCTAAGAAAAGTCATCGGCAACAAGAAGGATCCCAGAGAGGGCAAGCTTGGCCCAAACTGAGAAGGACCGTACAAAATTACTTCGGTATTAGGCAATGGAGCTTATCGACTTGAAGATAACGAGGGCAAAGCACTGCCAAGACCTTGGAACACTTGTAATTTGAAATTCTTCTATCATTAGATGTGCAGTATTTTTGGCCGATGTCATCAATAAAATCTTTTCCCTTTTCTTTAAAACACATATGATGGATAAAGTTACATATTGGTATTTTTGGAAGACATGAGTAATGTGAACCCAAGTAGAACTCAGGTTCACATTGGGGGCAGAGAGAAGATAGAGACATTTAATTCACTTGTTGAAATTTGTAGCAATTTACAAGTCGGAATTAAGCTGATTCCTTATCTTCACTTGTTGAAATTTGTAGCAATTTACAAGTTAAAGTTAAGCCGAGATTACTGTTCCTCTTCACTTGTTGGAATTTATAGCAATTTACAAGTCGAAGTAAAACCGAGGTTATAGCTTGCACACTTATAGCAATCTACAAGTTGGTCCAACCAAAGAAGATGCTTAACACTTGTTGAAATTTGTAGCAATTTACAAGATAATGTTAAGCCGACATGTGATCACCTGTTGAAATTTGCAGCAATTTACAGGTTGAGGTAAAAGCTAAGTATATTGTTTAAACACTTGTTGAAATTTGTAGCAATTTACAAGTAGATCATTGTTATAACTTGAGAAAAATTTACAGTATATGATTAACACTTGTTGAAATTTGTAGCAATTTACAAGTAGGTTAGACCAAGATCACTGTTTAAATACTTGTTGAAACTTGAGAAAAAATTTGGAAAAGTTAAACATCGAATAAGTATATGTTTTATACTTGTTAAAATTTATGAAAAGATTGCACGTCAGTATCTTGCCGAAGTAAAGCTTGTAGTTATTACACCTGAGATATGTAACCCCGAGAAGATTGCACAAAGATGGCAAAGTATGAAAGGCATACAAAATGTTCCAAGTATAGAACTATGCAGAAGCAAATCAAGAGAAATTAAAAGATTAAGGCATCCATAGAAAAACTTGCAGTTGTGTACAAAAGAAAGGCACATCGGCCGTGAAAGGAAGCTTACATTGTCCAAAAAATAAAACAAAGTACAAAGGTGCAAAAGAAAAGACATGAAAGCTAAGACTTTTCAGCATCAGCAACTGACTGGATCTGAACCTGAGAAGTCTCCTGAAGAGATACCTCGGCTTCTTTATCTGCAGCAATCTCGGCGTCGATCTCAGCAAGGGTTTCATCAACGCTCTTGCCGACTGAAGGAACATCAGATGACGCTTTCTCAGGAGTGGTCTCCTTGATGACCTCCTCATCCTCCTCATGAGTCAAGTCTAGGACTTGATCATCCTAAGGAGGAGACTTGGTCTCACTGGTATCCTTGGGCTTCCTTACCAAAGCTTCATCATCATCCTTATCCTCATCCTCAGATTCAGACTCAGATTCATCTTCAGCTTGGCTTGGAGGTGGAGGAAATGGAAGAGGAATAGCGTCGGCTTTGTGCAGTGGCGAATCGTCAGGAATGTTAAGCTTCTTGGCAAGGGCCATCCAACCAAGAGAGGAGCCCCTGTTGCATGCCTGCCTGACTTGAAGTTTATATTCCTCAGTGACGTCGGCCATGCCCTGGGTGTAAGCCTTCTCATCAGCTTCCTTGATCTCGGCTTTTTTGGTGGCCAGAGCCTTCTGAAGCTCTTTTTTGGCTTGGGCCTTTTTTACCTCGGCCTCGGCAACTTTTCTGATAGCCTCAGCAGACTCCGCTTTTTCTTCGGCCATCTGTTGGGCTTTAGTGGCAGCCTCGCCCTGATCTTCCAGCTTCTTCATCTTTGTCAGAACAGTTTTGTTTTCCTTTTTCAAGGCAGAAACCTCCCGCCTCATATCAGTCAACTTCTCCCTTGTTTCAAAAGCTTGCATGGAGAGAGAATGGGCATGTTGAATGGCCTGAAAGAACCCAAGGGAAAAGTTATTACACAAACCTTGCAAGTATAGAAAAAAGAGACAGAAAGACAAGTTACCAAATGGGGGAACTTACTTGTACAGAGCGTTGGAGCATGAGGGTGTAGTTCTCATACTCGCTCATCTTGGCATTTCGCTCAAGATCACCAGGAAGGAGAACAGCAGTACTGAGTGCCACGCCGACGTTTATGTCTTCGGCACTGTCAGAAGCTAGAACAGGCTTATCCTCCAGGGTGATTTCAGGCACCCAAGGGACTCTTGGTACTTTGGAACCCGAGGTCGTCGCAGACGATGACCTCGGCTTCTTCGATTGAGTGGACTCTGACGGTTGGGCCTCAGCAGACCTCTTGGCAGAAGCAGAAGCACTCTTTTTACTTTCAGCCAATTGTGAGATGGGCAGAGCATCCTCAGCCTCAACCTCAGTAGCTTTGGCCTTGGGCTGAGCCTTTTTGATTCTTTTTGGCTTTGGTGGGGGCATGGATTGAGCTGGAACAATATCAACATCGGCAGGTAGGTCTGTTAAGAGATCAACAGCGACAGGCTTCGGGCGACCCATCTCAGCAGTCTTGACAAGATGTCGCCGACGTTTTCTTTTTGGTATTGGGATTAAGTATGGGGCTGAAGTAGATGGCAGATCAGCTGGGTCAGATGTTGACTCTTGATCTGTTCGTGAAGAGGTGGTTTGAGTTGTGGCAGTAGGAGGAGAAAGGCTTTTCTTCTTTCGTTTGGGAACGTCGGGCAAAGTCGACTTGTACGTCGGGATAAAATTCAGTACCAGTGGGGCCTTGTGCTTTTGGATTGGCGGATCTAAGAGCTTCTTTAAGTCTCTGCTGGGAACGTAGGATTGGCGAAAGTCTTTTGGTAACTTACGAACATCTGCAAGAAGAAACAAACATTAGAAACAGATAAAATATTGAAGACTTGAACAGAAACAACTAAAGTATTGACATTGGGCTCTTACCCTTGCCCTCTTTAATAGATCGAGGAAGAGGGTAGAGATGGGCGTCCTCGTCTGGGCCAAACTCCCAATTTCCCGAAGCAATAACATAGTCATCTCCAGCCCCCTTGTTGGAGTCTGGGAGGTCAGCTACGATTTTGTATTCTGTCGACCTCGGCTTAAGATAATAAACGAAGCCTTTTTCCTTCAGGCTAAGGGGGCACATGGTATAACAGTACTGAATGTCGGCCAAGGTAATCCTAGCGTTCTCCTGCCTAGCTAAAGCTATGATGCCATTGATCACTCGATAAGAGTTTATGGCAAGTTGCATAGGGTTCAACTTGTAAAAGTGAAGAATTTCGCGAAAGAGAATGTTAAGTGGGAGCCGGAGTCCGCACTCAGTAAAAGCTACTATAGGAAAGGGCATTGAATCATCTGTGGGCATGATAGAGTCATTATCTTCAGCTAGCCTCAGATAGACATCGGCAGGAATAGAGAACTCCCGCCTAAAGTACTCGAGTTTGGTCGGGGTATCTACCCTATGTCTTCACATACCCATAACGTCGGCCTAAAGACAGAGGGCTAGGTTTCAAAAAGAAAGGTGTTCTTAAGGGGTTATCGGGACCTCGGCGAAACCCTAGGTATATGCTGGTAAGGATTGTTTCAGTTTTTCCTAAAAATTGAAGGTTCTATAGACAAAGCCCAAACCTAAATCTATGAAGGCAAAGATAGAAAGAAAGCAGAGATCTGGCAAAGACACACAAAAAAAACAGAAAACAAAGGCGAAATTTCAGAAACAAGAACAAGGATGGGCTATCAAGAACATGACGAATACAGAAGTAAAAGGTCAAGAACAGTGGTAAGAAAAGTGTTGAAACAATGCAAATGTTCAAAATATGAGTGAAATCATGAAATAGACGCATCCAGATAAATAGTTCAGCAAATCAAAGGTTTGAACAGAGCAATAATGGCAGTAAGTAAACGAAAGTACATAAAAGAAATTGGGAATGAGAGGAACAGAGGCTTACCAGAACAAATGAAGCCGGGATGAAAGTCACCGAAGTAAGGCAATGGCTGTAGACACGATGAAACGGCGAAACCCTCGCTGAAATGGAAGAATGAAGATGGTTGCAGAGCTTGAAACTAGAGCAATGGCGGATTTGGGAGAGAGAGAGAAAGCCAGAGAATCAAGAGCAAAAGTAAAGAAACGAAGACAGAAAGTAAAGTTTGTAAAAAACTTGAAACGGCGGCAAAACAGGGCATTTATTGCGCCTGGAGGAATGTATGCGTCAGACGGCGCAGACAGGTGAAAGACGGCTTACAAGCGCATCACAGACACGGGCCAATGACGATAGAACACGTAGGGGGAACGGTTGAGAAGAAATGCATGACAGCTCATGCGCGCGAGGGAATTTGTTTGAGTTCTTGTTCTCTGATGAAGGCATGTCGGCCTAAAATGAATGATCTCGGCCGAAGAGTTCTCACGCCGAGGTACTGGAAGAAAATACAGATATAGGTTCCATCACCTCAGAATGCAGAGGTAATAGAACCTAGGGGACAGTTGTGGGGATGTATTTTCTGAATACCGACACGTGGCATGGTGACGCCGACGTGTCAGCCGAGGTGCCACGTGTTTTGGTAGTTATGCCGAGGTTATCTTTGGCGAGGCCGAGGTGATCTCCGAAGATATCGGAATCCGAGATAGGCGGATAAATGGATAACGGGCAAGATTCCTAGATGAAAGAGAAGACTTTGCTAAGATAAGGATAAAGCTCTTAGGGAGTTTATCTTTATCTCTTGAAGAATCCAAAGTAAGCATTGATTTGGAGTCCATAGAAGTTAGGCTTCTAGTGGGACTTGGATTGAGTAAACTATAAAAGAGAGGCACCCCCGTGGGTCTAAGGTACACAGTTTTATACTCAAGCTTGTGAGTTTAGTATTTGATTTATCTTTGAGAGATATACTGACTTGATCGTCGGAGTGCCCCCGGGTGGAAGAGCCACCGCCGGAGCCTTTTCTTTCTGTTACAGGTTTGCTGAAGCCATCTATTCTGCCGGTGCTCTCCAGCTGATTACTAGACGGGCAGTGTGGTCAGAAAATTACCCACACAGTTGGGTTTTTAAAGTTTTAGGTTTTATATTATTTTTAGAAAGTGTGAGAGTTACCCACCCAAAAAGAAAGGGTGAGAGTGGGGTGATGGTGATTTGCCATATTATTTTGAATTTTGAAATTCAAAATCATAAATAATTAGTGCATTTATCTATATATATAAGGAAAAAGGTTTTTTTAAGAACAATGACTGTGAAAGCTCCAAACTCCCAAACTAATTTTGTTAATTTTTAAAGAAATAAAAAAAAAAATCTATTGGTTAGTTCCCTAAGTCAAAAGTCCAAAAAAAAAAAAAATTCTAATTATCTACAATTTTGAATTTTAAAATTCAAAACAATATGATAAGTCACCATCACTCTTCCAAAAATAATGTTAATCAAAACAATTCAAATAAAAAAAAAAATAAAGACACTAATTATCTATGATTTTGAATTTCAAAATTCAAAATAATATGGTAAGTCACCTTCATTCCACTCTCACTTTTTCTGAAAATAATATAAATCCAGAATTTTAAAAATCCAATCAAATTAAAAATTCAATACAATTCTCTCTTTAAAATACTTAATATTTGATCTTTTTCCAGCCCGGCCAACTCCTCTCCAAATGTAATGATGCAATGGTTATTCTCTCTCTTTGCCAGTAGTATAAACTTATTTCAAGTTTGTTTGTTTGTGATTTTTTTTTTTTTTTTAAATTTATATTTTCGTGTGAGTATTTTTTTTTTGTTGCTCTATATGACTTTTTTTTTCCAATGTATTTTTTTCCAACTAAATTGATAATAAATATATATCTGTTAACTATTTTTGTTTTGGGAGTTGATTTGAAGTTTTTTTTTTTTTTTGGTGGATGTTTGCGTATTTTTTATATTGTTGTTATTATTTCTTTTGATATATGTGAATTGTTCATATAGTTATGAGTTTTTTTTTTTTATATATTTTTATTTTTTAGAATAAGACGTCTTTTATTGTTCTTTATGATTTGGCCATTTTTTAAATTTCTTAAACAAAATTTTTGAATTTTTTATTTTTAAAAAATTAAAAACATTTAATTGAGTTGCCCATCAATAAATAAAATTTTAAACAATGAACATTATTCCATAATTTATGGATTTAAAAAAAAATTAACACTCATATATGGAATAAGAAAATCTAAAATCACACATTTTTTTTTTATTTTTTATTTTTAACTCTTTAAAACTTTAACGGTACCTTTTTATTTCCACAATATTGTCTTTTTATATTTACAAAGATAGGCCAGAGTTGCATAATGGTTAGTGGAGGTGGTGAGCATGGCAACAAGAAGGGTGATGATGAGCTCGGCCAGAGCATTGTTTGGATGGATTTTGAAAAGGTGAATATTAAAAGAATAGTAGATAGTTTGGGTGATGAATTAATTTAGAAAACTAATGTGTGGTTGAGATGAAATGTGAATTTTATTGTATAAAAATTGAATATGGATCATATATTGTTTTTTATATATAATTTTGGGTACTTTTGTATAACTATAAAAAATTATTGTGATCATAAGTTACTTATCATTTGATATATTATAGTTGTATTATTGTAATGAATTTTATTATTAATGTCTATTATCAATATAGTGGTGAGACGTCGCATGATAAATAAAAGTATGTTTTGTTATTATTATTATTGATAATATATTTCTTTCTTTACCTTTTTACAGAGTTCCAAAAATTAATTTATGTTTATTGTTAATTTTTGTAGATGAGAAGTCAAAAATAAATTTTAACCAAATTCAAGTTATAACTAATTTGAGATTGAAAAGGAAATTTCAAAAGAAATTATAATTATATATAATTTTAAAATATCTTTAAAAAAATACAAGGAAAAATTGGAATTATAAATTAAAATTATCAAACAACCTAATTCTATGAAAAAATTTAAATGAAAAATTGATCAAATTTGAATTTATAATTATTAAATATTTTTAATAAGCCATTAATTTTTATTCAGGTTCTAGCCTGATCTGGTCTTAAATAGTTTTTCAGATATAAATATATCTTAATATTGATACAATCAATATTAGATATATTTTAAGATGTAACGCCCTCAAAATATTACATAAATTAATAATACATAAGATCCATACGCATAAAAGAAATATTATATTTTTATTCATCAGAGTCTTCTTTACAAAATGTATTACACGCATTGCATTTTCATAAATATACATCCTGAAACTATAGTATGTAGTTCTAACTGATAACAACAAAGTAAATGCCCTACGGGCTTACAACCTTCCAAGTTATCACTTGGTTACAACAAAAGAAGAGTCCTAACTCTTTTACATATAAAGCCCTCGACTTGAATTTACACTTAACACAAAACAAAATAGCAAAATTGGGCCTTCAGCCCTAGACCTCCCAAGCTATGCCCTTGGAGGCGGCATGTCACCTGCACTTGAAAATGGTGTCCCAAGTAGGGTGAGCCAAAGCCCAGTAGAGATATGCTAAACAAGATATGAGAATTAACCAAACTATGAGCATTAGATAAATGTGCAACATTCTTAACCAACACATATTCTTTTCAAGGTCATTCAATATAAGTAGCCAATAACTCAATTCATTTCCATTCTTCCATTTTGGGTAAATCAATTAACCAATTTCACTATTATCAAAGCAACCAATATGAGACTACAACTCAATGGTTCACGATTCATTACATTCATCAATCCAACACTTCTATTTCCTTGCCATTTTACGGAACCACATTCGAGGGAACCGGCACCCATGAATATATGAGATTTCGGGACTTTCACCCTAGACACTCCGGCCAACTTAATTATCAATGGAGTCCAACCCCTATCTCCTCCCAAACAATGGAGTATATCCTCTATCTCCTTCCAAACAGTGATACATATACAATGTATTTAAACACTTTGTTATATATAATGACTAATCAAAACACATATTCAATGGTTTCATCAAACCGTCATATTCAATGACATAATTCAATCGATTAGTTTCAATTATCCTAATTCTCATCCAGTTTCTACAACAATCATAACTATCCTCCACCGATAGCCCAAAGCAAATATATCTAAATAGGCAAATAAATTTATCAACAGATAAATTATCAAATCCCATAGGTGTGTGATTTATCAAACCAAACTACATCATTTAATCACATAGTCCCCCAATTTCATGATTCCCAAACCAATTTCATAATTTATATAAATAGTTATTCCAACTCAACTTAGGGAAAAATTTCCCTCTTTTCCAAAAATATCAACCCATAGGTTTAAATCTCACAATTTCAACAATAAAGAACCTCATACATAAACCCCCAAGGTTACTTTGTAAATCAATATGAAAACCCCCTTTTAGGGTAGGGCCCAAATCTTAATTTTTATCAAAACCTTCCCAAATCCCACCATTTATACAAAATGACAAATATTTAGGTTAAAGCTTATATTAAAGAGTAGAATATCCCTACCTCAAGTTGAGAAGCTCAAAGAGGAAGAAGGAGAAACTTGAAGATGCTCCAAACTTGAACTTTTTCGGATTAAAAGGAAGCCCACGCGATACTCTACCCTTTTTTATAAAGGAAGTAGGGTAGAAGGACTCTAGGTCAAGGAGTATTTGTAGAGAGAGAGGCAGTCGATCTAGGGTTTTGAGTGACGAAGAGATCAAAAGTGATATAAAATCACGCTGCTGCGAATTGATATATGCGAGGCTCGCTCGAGCGAAGGAGTCGTCGCTCGAGCGACCAGCCACAACAGTGACCTCGCTCGAGCACAAAAAGCATTACTCGAGCGTAGAATGCAAAGCTTCAGGTCTGCCATGGACGCAGACGCAAGCTTAAGCACAAGAAGTCTCGCTTGAGCGAAAAATCAATTTCACAAGGCTCGCTTGAGCGCAAGAAGCCTCGCTCAAGCGACGCACTTTCACTTTCCCAAAAAAGCTGTGTCTGGGAGAAAACCTGAAGACCCTCATTTCTCGCTCGAGCGCAAGAAATCTCACTCGAGTGAAGAAGCAAACTATACAAGGCTCGCTCGAGCGCAAGAAGCCTCGCTTGAGCGAAGAGGCCAAAATCTGGGCAACAACCATTTGTACCAAAAGACAACCAACCTGTTCCAAACTTGCCCAAAAAGTTCCAAAACCTAAATTCAAAGAATTAAAGGGAGGAAATAAGACATAGGCAATAACATACAATCAGGGAACTCGAGTCCGAAACACAATAAAGGTCGAGGTAAAACCGGGATCGCTATATAAGAAGGGTAAATTATATCGATAGTCCCGTATTTTGTTTTTTGTGTCAATTTGGTCTTTGTAATTTCAATTAGTTTGATTTTTACCCATAATTTTAGATTTTGTATTTATAGCGATCCTGGTTTCCCCTTCTTTGTTTATTGTACTCCGGACTTGGTTCTGTGAGTGTGTGGTTGTCATATTCTCATTTCTATCCTTTACTCTTTATATTTGAGTCTTGGGTTGTGTTGGGCAGGATTGGAACAGGTTGGTTGTGTTTTGAAACCAAAAGTTGATGCCCAGATTTTGGCCTTCACGCTCGAGCGGGGCTTTTGACGCTCGAGCGGGCCCTTGTTGTTGCTTCTCCGCTCGAGCGGGCGTTTTGACGCTCGAGCGTGATTTTCCCTCTCTCAGTATTTTGTTCTGCAGGTCGTTGGACGCTCGAGCGTCCACTTTCACGCTCGAGCAGGGACCATCGACTGCAAAACTTCTGGAAGTGTGCATCCGGCGCTCGAGAGGCGCTTTTGATGCTCGAGTGTGAGTCTATGTCTGACGCTCGAGCGGGAAGTTCCACGCTCGACTGGGGCGACTTTTATATCAGTCCGAAAAGTGACTTTTTGGATCACTTTTCTTTGACCTTTTCTCTCTCTAACTTTTCAAAACCTCCATTGGAGAGCTCCTCACTCTAAAACTTCAACTTCTCACTAGGGTTTGATCTAGTTTGAGTGATCTTCTACCTTAGTGTCTTTGTAAAAAGTATAGAGCTTGGCTTGGGCTACATTTTCATCCGAAAATCTTGGGTTTTGGAGCATTTCGAAATTCTTCATCTTCTCCATTTGGTCTCATCTTTTGAGGTAGGGATAACTACTCATTTTTTTATGATCTTTGACATAAACTTTTGGTCATTTTGATTTAATGTTGAAGTTGGGTGATTTTGGGTGTTAGGGTTTCAACATGAATAAAGAGGGGTTTTGCTATTTTGACCAATATATGTATATCTTGGGTCTTAAAATGAGCTTATTGATGTTGTTGTTAATATTTGAGCCTTTGGGTCAATATTCAGAAAATAGGGAGGAAAGCCCTAATTTTATGATATGAATTAATTTGCATAATTAATTTGGAAAGTCATGGAAATATGAATTTGAGTTGGAAATAATGAAATTGGCTTATTATGAGATTGAATGGTGGAGTTGGATTTATTAATTACTCACCTATGAAAATGTTCGTAATTTATCTGTTGAGGCATTTATTATCGGTTTAGAAATAATTGCTTTGGGCTATCGGTGGAGGATAGTCTTGATTGTTGTAGACACTGCATGATTATTAGGTGAATTAAAACTAATCGGTTGAATATGTCATTGAATATGACGGTTGGAATAATATATCGAATTTGTGTATTGATTGATCGTGTATATGATAATTGTTTATATACATTGTATTGTGTGGGAGGAGATAGGGGATGTACTCCACGGTTTAGGAGGAGATAGGGGATGGACTCCTAAATCAGATATTATTTGGGAGGAGATAGGGGATGGACTCCTAAATTGGATATTATTTGGGAGGAGATAGGGGATGGACTCCATTGATACAGCAAATCTGTGTATCATTTATGAAGTATGGAAGTGTTTTAACATGACATTGATACAACAAATATGTGTATCTATTGTAAATTATGGAAGTGTTTTATTATGAGTTATAATCTCATTTAAATTGTTGATATTGGAAAGGTTTTTTTTAACATGAGCTGTAGTCTCATGGGAATTGTTTGGCCAGGTTCTGAGCCATGTTTATAAATCGAAATTGTTAAGTAAAGGAAAAATGGAATGAAAATGGACATACCTGTTATGAAATTGCGTAGTGCTGTATGTTGTTTTATATTGGTTAAACATTTATCAAATGCTAATGTTTTAGTTATTGCTCATATTATGTTTAGCATATCTCTACTGGGCGTTGGCTCACCCTATAGAGGACATCATTTTCAGGTTCAGGTGATATGCCACCCCTAAGGAAGTAGCTCGGGAGGCTTGAGGCTGATAGTTCTTTTTGTTGTCTCTTTTTATATTACATGTATATCAAGCCATGGGCTTATTTTGTGTAAAGAGTTAGAACTCTACTTTTGTTGAACCCAAGTGTTGACTTGGAAAGTTTTAAGCCTATAGGGCATTTACTTTTGTTGTCAACATGTAATATCTTCTGTAAAAATACTCTGATGAATGGTATTATGTTTTACTCTCTTAAGTTTATGGATGTAATGAATGCATGATTTATGATTTTTTTGTGAGGGCGTTACAACTTGGTATCAGAGCGTACTGGGTTCGAACACTTTGGGTACGCGGGAAGTGGTTAGTACCACAATGGGTTTGTCTAGCTTGTTAGAGACTTAGATGTAATGTTATGTGCTTATGTGATAACATGTTTATGTGACTACCTGGGTATGGGATTTAATTTCTAGGATGTTGATTGGATCTTTGGGTTTCTGTGAGTCTTGTTGGAAAAGCACTTGATCAATGTTGTTTCTAACCGGAACTCTAGTAATGCCTTGGGACTATCATTATCTGGAAATGAAATTCGTAAGTGCTTATGTGATTATGTGCTTACGCGGAATGAATTATAGTTATCCATGTATTAGGACGCGAGTGAAATAGCTTCGGCACATTTGTGAATGTGCTAATGTTTTCGTTACCTTTGTTAGGATGTCAGGACGAGGACGTGGTGGTAGGCGAGGTAGGCTTAGGAGGCAGGAGATGCCTATATCGGATGAAATTCCGGCGCAGCAAGAGGGGGTTGGTCAGGCCAATGTGGCCGAGCCAGTAGGTCAATAGGGCATGGGCGCCTTAGCCCGCGAGATGGTAGTTGAGAGAATCTATGGGCATTCTCGGGGCTAAGAATTAAGCCCAGGCCCATGTAGTTGAGGCAGGCCCTTCCTTTCTGAAGAGGAAGTTCTTCCGGTCTAATCTGGACGAGTTTGTGGGGGATCCGAAAGAGCCACTAAAGGCTGATGAGTGGCTTGAGCAGATGACGAAGACGTTTGAGATGCTTGGCATCGAAGACGGGGCTTTGAAAGTGACCTTGGCGTCTTTCCACTTGAAGGGAGATGCGGGTCAGTGGTGGAAATTCATGAGGGGTCGTGTTGGTGGTACATGGGAGGCCTTTGTAGATGCTTTCCAGGAGAAGTTTTTGTCTCCAGCTGTTAGGGAGAAGTTGAGGGACCAGTTTTGTTAGCTTAAGCAGCTGAGTATACCAGTGGCCGAGTTTGAGGCTGTATTTACCAGTTTATCCAGGTTTGAACCTAAGCTTGTGGCGTCTGAGGAACGCCGTTGTCTGGAATTTGAGAGGAAGTTAAGACATGGACTCAAGACCAGAGTTGGGGGATCCATGACCTGGGAGTATGGGTGCCTTGTGGATGCCACGGCCCATATGGAGATTATGATGCACGAGGAGGAGGAGAAGATGAGGGGCTCCAAGAGGAGTCAGGATGGCCAGGGGGATGGTAGGAGGCAGAGGGGTTCTAACCCTCAGCAGTCCCAGGGAGCTTTTGTGAGGTCGACTTTTCCAGTACCGAGTGCAGGTTCTGGAAGAGGCAGTCAGGGTGACATTACTTGTTACAAATGTGATCAGCTGGGCCACAAATCTCCAGCTTGCCCGCAGAAGGGCGGAGGGCAGAGAGCAGCCTCATCTTCGGCTCGTCCTCAGAGCCAGAGTCAGGGTAGAGGCCAGCCGCTCTCTTGTTACCAGTGTGGTCAGGCAGGGCACCTGAAGAGGTTTTTCCCGCAGTTGAGTGGCACATCTGGTGTGTCTAGTTCGAGGCAGACACAGAGTTTTCAGCCAGCACAGTCAGTTCAGGCCTCGAGGGCCAATCAGGGCGCCTCATCGTCTCAGTCGGTGCAGCAGTCTTTTACTCCGAGAGGTGCGCAGGTAGATCAGGGGCCTTCAGGGCGTGTGTATGCCGTTACCGCGTAGGATCTTGTACCGGCTCCATCTGTAGTGAGAGGTACCTTTTTGTTTTGCAACTCGGTTGCTAATGTGTTGATTTATACGAGTGCATCCCATTCCTTTATATCTGTTGCATTTGCATCTATTTTGGGGTTGGAGTTGGCGCAGTTAGCAGCTCTTATTTTTGTTGTATCACCTGTTAGGGGTGAGTTAATTTTGAAATAAGGGTGTCGGGGCTGTGTTATAGAGGTCGCCGACCGCCGGCTTCCATTTACTTTTGTAGTAATGGCTATGTCGGGTTTTGATGTGATTTTGGGTATGGACTGGCTATCGTCATACCGGGCTGTTGTTGATTGTTACTGCCAGAAGGTCACTGTATGTACCTTGAGCAGGGATTGTTTCCATTTCTTGGGGGATCAGGTTGGTAGTGTGTTGCCACCGGTGTATGATCCGTGAGGGCAGAGTGAGCTTAGTTGTCTTCTCGCTAGCTGTATGAGTAGTGAGTATGATGAGACCCAGACTGTATTGTCGAGAGTGGTTTGTGAGTACTCGGACGTATTTCCCAAGGATCTTGTTAGTTTGCCACCACATCGAGAGGTGGAGTTTTCCATTGATATAGTGCCCGGCACGGGGCCGATTTCCATGGCACCTTATCATTTTGCCCCAACCGAGTTGAGTGAGTTGAAGATTCAGCTCTAGGAATTGCTGGATGAAGGCTTTATTCGCCCTAGTACTTCGTCGTGGGGAGCACTGGCCCTCTTTGCTAAAAAGAAAGATGGTGCCTTGAGACTTTGTATCGATTACCGAAAATTGAATCGGGCTATGGTTAAGAATAAGTACCCTATGCCCCGTATAGATGATCTATTTGACCAGTTGAAGGGGTCCCATTGTTTCTCTAAGATAGACTTAAGATCGGGTTACCACCAGTTAAGGGTCAGGGAGGAAGATATCTCGAAGACGGCATTCCGTACGCGGTATGGCCACTATGAGTTTCTGGTGATGCCTTTTGGGCTCACCAATGTGCCGACAGTGTTTATGGATTTAATGAACTGGATATTCCTGGAATTCTTAGATCGTTTTGTAGTCGTTTTTGTGGACGACATTCTGATTTATTCACCTTCTGAGGAGGAGCATGAGGAACACTTGAGAGTGGTGCTTGAGTTGCTTAGAGCCCATAAGCTGTATGCCAAGTTTGGGAAGTGTGAGTTCTGGCTAAGAGAGGTTAAATTCTTAGGCCATGTAGTCTCCGGGGAAGGGGTGTCTGTTGATACATCCAAGATAGAGGCAGTGCAGCATTGGGCACAGCCTAAGAGTGTTTTTGAGATCCGCAGTTTTCTGGGATTAGCTGGGTATTACTGCCGGTTTGTGAAAGATTTCTCCTGGCTAGCTTCGCCATTGACTAGATTGACGCGGAAAGGGGTCAAGTTTGTATGGAGTAAGACTTGCGAAAAGTCATTCCAGGAACTTAAGGTTAGACTTACTACCGCTCCAGTGTTGATTATTCCGGAGAGAGGTTTGAGTTATGCAGTATATTGTGATGCCTTACGAGAGGGTTTGGGTTGTGTATTGATGTAAGAGGGAAAGTGGTAGCCTATGGTTCGCGGTAGTTGAAAATACACGAGAGGAATTACCCTACACATGACCTAGAGTTAGCAGCTGTGATTTTTACCTTGAAGATTTGGAGGCCCTACCTTTATGGTGAGAGGTTCGAGGTGTTCTCGGATCATAAGAGTTTGAAGTATCTGTTTACACAAAGAGACTTGAATTTGAGACAGAGAAGATGGATGGAGTTTATTGAGGATTACGACTTCAAGTTGCATTATCATCCGGGAAAGGCCAATGTTGTGGCCGATGCCCTTAGTAGGAAATCCATTAGTGATGTAGCTTGTATAGCTATCCGGAAGTGGGAGATATTGGGTACACTTGGCGAGTTCGATTTTGTGACAACCCTCACCACTGTTTACTGATAATACCACTGATTAGTGCTAATCTATGATTAAGCATGTTAACTGACTGATTGATTGAAATTCTGAACTAATTGATTGAATGTGCTAGTTTAAATGCATGTCTATCTGTTTGACTGCTAAATGATCTGTTCATGTTTTATGTTTTAAACTGCAAATTGAAGGCCTTATCGGCGGCCGAATATGAAATTGATTAGTGTTTCACGTTAATTAGAATTTATGTGATTTTGTGGTATAATTAATTGAAATTTGGCTTGGTATGATTAAATTAGATTAATAAAGCTAAATTACATAAGTTAGACTTATTTACCGAATTGCCACTTAGTGGGCCACTACCTAGGACAATATTGAAGCTTCATACACTTTTGCCTCAACACTTCTTCAGCCATTTTGAGAGCTAAAACCGACTAAGAGAGTGAGGGTGAGAGAAATTGAGTTCAACTTGAAGGTTTTGCTTGGAAATTAAAGGAATTGAAGGAGTCTTGCATAATTGAGCTTCTACACTTGAAATTCAAGGTCTAAGGTAGGAGAACCATCTTCTTGAGCTTGCATTTGAGTTATATCTTGCATTATCCATGGAAGTTTAGTGAGTTGAGTTAAGAATTGGCTTAATGTGTTGGATTGAGTAGGAATTCTTGCATGCATGTGCATATCTTGAAGTTTAGAGTTGTTTTCATAGAAGTTATTGCATGCATGTCCATATTGATGTTATAATCCATGAATTCATCATGTTTTTGAAAGAATTGGCTCTTAGGAGCATGAATTGGAAGCTTTGTAGTTGATTAAATTCATGCATGTTGCATGTACATCATGTTCTTGAAATTATTGTTGAATTGTGTTTTAATTGAACTACCTTTGGGCTTTGATTTCTCAAATTGATCATTGAAACATGTAATATTATGGGTTTTGAAGTGTTTTCTAGAAAATTAGCCCAAGAGGATCGAAATTGATGCTTTAAAAGTTGGTTTTGAGCTTGAGGTTCAAATATGGAAATTCCAGATTTTGGACCCACGCTCGAGCGTAGGACTTCACGCTCGAGCGTGCACTCTGAGTTCATGCAGTCCGCTCGAGCGAGGAAAGTGACGCTCGAGCATGAAATGCATGCATCCAGTACTTTGCATGAGTTTACAGTCCGCTCGAGCGAGGGAATGCACGTTCGAGCGAGGACTTGTGTCTCACGCTCGAGCGTGGTTCGAGCGCCCGTCGAGCGTGATTTTTGTGCATCCAGTATTTTTACTGTAGCTTACAGTCCGCTCGAGCGATGGAAGTCACGCTCGAGCGGAGTTCCTTTGTCTGCATGTTCACTCAAGCGTAGAAAGCCACGCTCGAGCGAGACCCCTGTTTTTCTGAAAATTTAGAAAGTGTTTATAAGTACATCTTTGCATCCTCTTTCCATCCTAGGCATTCCTAGGGCATGTTTAAGGCATTTTAAGGAGGATATTGATGTAGAACCACACCGAGGCAAATTAGGAATTAAGTTATATTTTCCCAACTGTGTAGCTTAGTATGTGTTCGTTCTGTAACTGTGTAGGGTTGGCATCTGAGGACGCTCTAGCTGCTTATAGCCCAGTGCTCTGTGAGTAACAATGTTGTAAAGATATGTTCAATTGAGATATTTTCTGAATGAACAACTGTACTGCTTTCTGAAATGATATTTCTTACTGAATGAATGTTTGTCCTATTTGTGAACTGTATTCGTGGCATCCATAGCAATTTATTGTTACTGTACTGTATTGCTACTGTCACAAAGATCTCTGTCGGTTCCCATGTTGGAACCACTATTGTTTACTGATATGATGGCCATCAATTGACTGCTCGGTCTATTAAGACCTACTATACTGTTTGCTATTGGATGTACCATATATAACTATTATAGTTTCTGAATAACTGTTATGGCATGAAATATGAGCCACAAACTGAATGACTGATATACTGATAATTGATTGTTTTCAATACTGAAAGGACATTCATTCTTAACCTCTTTACGCATATGTTATTCACTGGGCTTTAGCTCACTGCTCATATATATATGTAGGTGTACAGGCACCGGATCGATGCTAGGAACGTTGGGTTAAACTCCCTTTTTGTCAAGCCAACCACTGTGCCTCACCTTGAGGTTCCAAGCCTGACCAAGCCAAGGCTGTTTGAGGTGCTTTAGTTTTTCCCTTTTGTCTCCGTTTTGTAATACTGTGTAGACTGAATGATAATTGTACTGTAATGCTCTAATAGGGACTAGGTCCCTGTCCTGGATGATTGTATATGTATGTATATACTGTTTTGTTCTGAATGTGGATATGCATGAAAGGTCTTTTTGCATACAGACTGTCACAGCTCATTGGACACCTTTTAATTAATGTTTTGGCTTCCGCCAGCCCCTGTACTCTGTATTACTGTTTTACTGTTAAGCAGGCCTTCGGTAATCTCGGATTACTGGCCGGTTACGGTGCTAAACCCATAGGGGCGGGTTTGGGTCGTGACAGATTTGCTTCTGGGCGAATCCGTTGAGGTTGCGGCCATGTTTTCTGTAGTTGCGCAGCCTACACTTGTGAATCAAGTGTTAGAGGCACAGAGAGGTGACCTTATGTCACGACCCAAACCTACCCCTATGGGTTTAGCACCGTAACCAGCCAGTAATTCGAGATTACCGACGGCCTGCTTAACAGTAATACAGCAATACAGAGTACAGGGGCTGGCGGAAGCCAATACAATAAATAAACAATGTCCAATGAGCTGTGACAGTCTGTATGCAAAAAGACTTTTCATGTATATATTCAAACAGTGCAAAACAGTATGTACAACATTTACAATTGTTCAGAGCAGGGACTTAATCCCTGTTAAGACAGTACAGCACAGTGCTATCAGTCTATACAATTACTACAAAATAGATATAGGTACAGATAGGGAAATTAAAACACCCCTAAGCCATAGATTGGCAGGCTCGGAACCTCGCAGTGAGGCACGGTGGTTGGCTTGGAAAAAAGGGGAGTTTAACCCACGCTCCTAGCTCCGGTCTGGTGGCTGAACACCTACATATATATATATAAACAGTGAGCTAAAGCTCAGTAAATAATATAATGCATAAAGAGGTTGAGAATGAATGTCCTTACCGTAATGAAAACAGTTCATTAAATCAGTATTACAGTCATTCAGTCATAACAGTCATATGTGGTACATCCATTAGCATAGCAGTACAGTAAACAATAGGTCTTAAAAGACCAGGTCTTAACAGACCAAACAGTGAATGATGACCATCATAACAGTAAACAGTAGTGGTTCCAACATGGAAACCGACAGAGATCTCTGTAACAGTAGCAGTCAGTACAGTAACAGTAGTTGCTATGGATGCCACAATACAGTTCAGAATAGAGGACATACATTCAGTAAACAGTATCGGTTCAATTGTTCAGAAGATAATCATTTTTTTGAACATATCTTTACACAGTTGTTACTCACAGAGTTCTGGGCTACGGTTAAGCTAGAGCGCGTCTCCAGTCGCTAACCCTACACAGTTTACAGATTGAACACACACTAAGCTACACAGTTGGGAAAATAATAACTTAATCCCTAATTTTCCTCGGTGCGGTTCGACCTCAATATCCTCACTAAAATACCTTTAACTAGGCCTAAGAATGCCTAGGATGGAATGAGGATGCAACAATGCACTTTTAAACACTTAGCAAAATTTTTAGAAAAACAGAGTCCCGCTCGAGCGTATCTTTCCCTGCTCGAGCGTATCTTTCCCTGCTCGAGCGGACATGCAGACAAAGGTCTCCGCTCGAGCGTACGATATTCCGCTCGAGCAGACTGTAAACTACAGTAAAAGTACTGGATGTGTAAAAATCATGCTCGATGGGCGCTCGACACCCACTCGAGCGTAACACACAAGTCCTCGCTCGAGCGTCCAATACCACGCTCGATCGGACTGTAAAATAGTATAAAGTACTGGATGCTCGAATTTCACGCTCGAGCGCCACATTCCCCGCTCGAGCGTGAGTCCAAATTCTGGAAATTCCAGATTGAACATTCAAGCTCAAAATCAAGTTTCAATGCATCAAATTCGATCCTTTTAGGCTAATTTTCTGGAAAACATTTGTAAACTCATAGAACAACATGATTTAAAGCTCAATTTGTAAAATCAAAGCCCAAAGGTAGTTCAATTAAATACAGTTTGAAACCAATTTTCATGAACATGAAGAACATGCAAACATGCATGGATTTAACCAATTCAAAGCTTCAAACTCTTGCTCTAATGAGCCAATTCTTCTAAAATCATGAGGAATTCATGGCTAGAACTATAATATGCACATGCATGTACAATCCCATGGACAAAAATCCTCAAAACTCAATTATGGCAACATGCATGCATGAAATGAGCTTCAACACAACAATTTGAGCCATAAATTGGCTCTAGTCTTCAACTTTGCTCTAAACCATGCAAGAATCAATTTAAACACAAGAATGAGAAGATGAAACACCAACCTTAAATCTTTAAACTCAAAAATATAAGCTCAATTTTGCAATCCTCTCCTCAATTCTTTTAATTTCAAGCAAATCTCCAAGTTTGAACTCAATTCTCTCACTCTCTCACTCTTGGTCGGCAATAACAAGAAAATGGCTGAAGAAAATGTGTTGGTCAAGTGTGTATAAGGCTCAAAGTGATTAGTTAGTGGCCACTCACAATGGCATTAAGGTAAATATGTCAAACTATGTAATTTAGCTTATTTCAATCTAATTTAATCATACCAAAACACTTTTCAAATCAATATACCATAAAATTACATAAATTCTAATTAGCACAAAACATCAATTAATTTCAAATTCGGTCGCCGATAAGGCCTTCAATTTGCAATTTGAAACATAAAGCATGAACAGATAGGTTGACAGTCAACAGATAGGAATGCAATTTAGCTAACATACTCAGTCACTCGGTTCCAGATTTCAGTCAGTCAGTCAATTAACATATTTAGTTTCAGTTTAGCAGTAATCAATGGATAATTAGTAATCTATGGTGAGGGTTATTACACCTTAAGATAGAATCCCTCCGAGAAAAGATCTCCAGCAGGAAGGCTGAGAAGGGTTTGACTGTGTATCCCGACCTGAGTGTGAGATACCAAGACCGTCCGTTTGTGCTGGAGTCTTGCCGAGAGGAGGTACTCCGAGAGTTTCACCATTCATGCCTTGCGGTGCATCCGGGAGGCACTAAGATGTACCATGATTTGCGTCGCCAGTTTTGGTAGCGGGGGATGAAGAAAGATGTGGCAGTGTTTGTGTCGAAGTGCCTTACTTGTCAGCAAGTGAAGGCCGAGCATCAGAGGCCAGCGGGTTTCTTACAACCCTTGCCTATTGCCGAGTGGAAGTGGGAGCATGTCACTATGGACTTCGTTGTAGGTCTTCCGAGGACTCAGCGGGGTAGTGATGCTATTTGGGTGGTTGTAGACCGGTTGACTAAGTCGACGCACTTTATCCCTATGCGTGTGAGAGATTCAGTAGATCATCTTGCCGACTTGTATGTTCGGGACATAGTGAGGTTACACGGGGTCCTAGTGTCGATCATCTCAGATAGAGACCCTCGTTTTACTGCTAGGTTGTGGCAGAGTTTGTAGAGTGCCTTGGGCACTAGATTGACCTTTAGCACGGCTAACCATCCTCAGACTGACGGGCAGTCCGAGCGTACTATTCAGATCCGTGAGGATATGCCTCGAGGTTGTGTTCTTGACTTTAGTGGGTCGTGGGAGAGACACTTGCCCTTGGTGGAGTTTGCCTACAACAATAGTTTCCAGTCGAGTATCGGTATGGCACCGTTTAAGGCCTTGTATGGCCGACCTTGTAGGTCTCCAGTGTGTTGGGCAGAGGTGGGTGATGCACTTTTGTTGGGCCCGGAGTTGGTTCGGGAGACAACGGAGAAAGTTGAGCTTATCCGTAGGAGGCTTGTTACAGCCTAGAGTCGCCAAAAGAGTTATGCCGACCGTAGGAGGTGGCCTTTGGCATTTGAGGTGGGTGATCACGTCTTTCTGAAAATATCACCTAGGCGGGGTTTGATGAGGTTTGGGAAGAGTGGGAAGTTGTCCCCTCGGTTTATTGGTCACTTTGAGATTCTTGAGAGGATTGGAGAGGTTCCATTGGGGAGGTTGCATACTGTTTAGCTTTACCGCCGCAGTTGTCCAGAGTACATGACGTGTTTCATGTTAGTATGCTTTGGAAGTACGAGCCGGTTCCATCGCATGTATTGGATTGGATCAACTTAGAGGTAGATGAGGATCTTGGATAGGCGAGATCAGGTCTTGCGAGGCAAGACGATACCTTTGGTGAAAGTTTGGTGGAAGCATCACGGAATGGAAGAAGCCACTTGGGAACGTGAGTTGGAGGTTCGTGAGAAATATTCGGACTTGTTTGTTAATGTTTAACCATGTATTGGGAATTTTGTTGTATTGATAAACTTTAAGAGCATTGAATATGTCTTAAGTTGTAAAACATTGAATATGTTTCGGTTTATGGAAATATTATGGAACTTGCCTTGAAATGGAAGTTTATTTTAATATTGCATATGTTAATTCGGTTTTAGAAATGCAAATATATTGATTGGCATTGACTATGTAATTGAATGGTGGAATATGTGTTGAAATTGGTAAATTTCAAAGGAATGCATGTTAATAGTGCATATTGGAGAATATGTTGTAATTGGCCCCTTGAGAAGGGATGGAATGACCGGTAATGTGTCAGGTTGATGTATATTGAATTGTAATATTGTTGAGAATTGAGAAATCATATTGTTGAAACTTATTTACCTAATTTCGGGGACGAAATTCCTCAAGGGGGGGAGGTTATAGCGATCCCAGTTTTCCCTTCTTTGTTTATTGTACTCCGGACTTGGTTCCGTGAGTGTGTGCTTGTCATATTCTAATTTCTATCCTTTACTCTTTATATTTGAGTCTTGGGTTGTGTTGGGCAGGATTGGAACAGGTTGGTTGTGTTTTGAAACCAAAAGTTGATGCCCAAATTTTGGCCTTCACGCTCGAGCGGGGCTTTTGACACTCGAGCGGGCCCTTGTTGTTACTTCTCCGCTCGAGCGGGCATTTTGACGCTCGAGCGTGATTTTCCCTCTCTCAGTATTTTGTTCTGCAGGTTGTTGGACGCTTGAGCGTCCACTCTCACACTCGAGCGGGGACCATCGACTGCAAAACTTCTGGAAGTGTGCATCCGGTGCTCGAGCGGCGTTTTTGATGCTCGAGCGTGAGTCTGCGTCTGACGCTCGAGCGGGGAGTTCCACGCTTGAGCGGGGCGACTTTTATATCAGTCCGAAAAGTGACTTTTTGGATCACTTTTCTTTGACCTTTTCTCTCTCTACCTTTTCAAAACCTCTATTGGAGAGCTCCTCACTCTAAAACTTCAACTTCTCACCAGGGTTTGATCTAGTTTGAGTGATCTTCTACCTTAGTGTCTTTGTAAAAAGTGTAGAGCTTGGCTTGGGCTACATTTCCATCCAAAAATCTTGGGTCTTGGAGCATTTCGAAATTCTTCATTTTCTCCATTTGGTCTCATCTTTTGAGGTAGGGATAACTACTCATTTTTTTATGATCTTTGACATAAACTTTTGGTCATTTTGATTTAATGTTGAAGTTGAGTGATTTTGGGTGTTAGGGTTTCAACATGAATAAAGAGGGTTTTTGCTATTTTGACCAATATATGTATATCTTGGGTCTTAAAATGAGCTTATTGATGTTGTTGTTAATATTTGAGCCTTTGGGTCAATATTCAAAAAATAGGGAGGAAAGCCCTAATTTTATGATATGAATTAATTTGCATAATTAATTTGGAAAGTCATGGAAACATGAATTTGAGTTGGAAATAATGAAATTGGCTTATTATGAGATTGAATGGTGGAGTTGGATTTATTAATCACTCACCTATGAAAATGTTCGTAATTTATCTGTTGAGGCATTTATTATCTGTTTAGAAATAGTTACTTTGGGCTATCGGTGGAGGATAGTCTTGATTGTTATAGACACTGCATGATGATTAGGTGAATTAAAACTAATTGGTTGAATATGTTATTGAATATGACGGTTGGAATAATACATCGAATTTGTGTATTGATTGATCGTGTATATGATAATTGTTTATATACATTGTATTGTGTGAGAGGAGATATGTGATGTACTCCATGATTTGGGAGGAGATAGGGGACGGACTTCTAAACTGGATGTTATTTGGGAGGAGATAGGGGATGGACTCCATTGATGGAGCAAATTTGTGTATCATTTATGAAGTATGGAAGTGTTTTAATATGACATTGATACAGCAAATATGTGTATCTATTGTGAATTATGGAAGTGTTCTATTATGAGTTATAATCTCATTTAAATTGTTGATATTGGAAAGGTTTTTTTTAACATGAGCTGTAGTCTCATGGGAATTGTTTGGCCAGGTTCTGAGCCATGTTTATAAATCAAAATTGTTAAGTAAAGGAAAATGGAATGATGCATAGACATATGTGTCATGGAACCGAAATGTGTTATGGGTTGATTTATATTGGTTAAACATTTATCAAATGCTAATGTTTTAGTCATTACTCATATTATGTTTAGCATATCTTTACTGGGCGTTGACTTATCCTATGTGGGACATTATTTTCAGGTTCAGGTGATATGCCACCTCCAAGGAAGTAGCTTGGGAGGCTTGAGGCTGATAGCTCTTTTTGTTGTCACTTTGTTTATTACATGTACATCAAGCCATGGGCTTATTTTGTGTAAAGAGTTAGAACTCTACTTTTGTTCAACCCAAGTGTTGACTTGGAAAGTTTTAAGCCTATAGGGCATTTACTTTTGTTGTCAACATGTAATATCTTCTGTAAAAATTCTCTGATGAATGGCATTATGTTATACTCTCTTAAGTTTATGGATGTAATGAATGCATGATTTATGGTTTTTTTGTGAGGGTGTTACAATATTAATTTGGTCCAATTGATAATGCCGGTTAAGATTTTTGAAAGAAAATAGTTATTGAGTTGGTTGAGATTAACTTATTGAATTGAACAAGTTTATAATTTTGTCTATAAAAGTATAACAAATGCTACTCATGTGCGCATTTTCAATAATAATAAAAAAACAC
Source organism: Camellia sinensis (assembly GCF_004153795.1). Classification (NCBI taxonomy): domain Eukaryota; kingdom Viridiplantae; phylum Streptophyta; class Magnoliopsida; order Ericales; family Theaceae; genus Camellia; species Camellia sinensis. Next base: position 211,581 of record NW_021028568.1, read on the forward strand.
TAGCAATTATAACAATTGGAACAAATTGAGATATAATTATAAATTTAAGGTCAAAATTGAGCAAATTAAAATTGTAAGGACAAAAATAACACAAGACTTAAAATATAGGGATTACCAATGTAATTTATCATTTTAAGAATAAGTACATAATTTCTTAATTAATTTTGAAGTTGTTAATAAATATACGAAACAAGTATGTACATTCCTATTTTTGTTATAAATTTTAAAAAAATATATTTACTAATTAAAAATTAAATAAATAGGTTGGTCTACTAACTTATGGATTGGATATGAACTAGACGATTCTCTAAGGACTAGTCGTAAATCAAGAATTATTGGCAAAAAAAATCGACTTGAACTAAATTTTCTTGGCTACTTTTTAGTGTTTAATCCAATATTAGAACCCCCAAATTAGCTCATATCAGTTACGAACTGATAAACTATGATATAATTTAAATTTATTAGGACTAGAATATGACCTACAATTTAGGGTAGCTTTATCTTAAATAATTTTTTTATACATAAATATAATAAACTATTCATTTAATTGTTTTAAAACATAAATTGACACGCCCCACATTTTTATTACTCGGACTCCATTACCAAATTTATTAAGTTTATTCAATTTCAGAGATAACATGCGAAAACTCTTTACATCAATTGTACGGATAAATAAAGATCCTCTCATCCGAAAATGCAACATGTACATAACTAAATAAATCGCCTGCAGGCTTACATCTTTAACAATAAAAGAAAGGGTTTAACCCTTTTACATCAATGGCATTCCGCCTACAAATAAAAGGCCCCGTGGCCAACAAGTAAAGAAGATCCTTGATCTTGAAACACTTCTCGCTATTCACCTGAAAAAGAATTAGCAACGTGGGATGAACATAAAGTCTAGTAGGGATCTCAACATGATCCTAAACAATAGCAACTTACAGATAGCTATGATCATGAATGCTTAGTCTCATACTGTATAAGTAATGTGACAATTTATACAGAAATATACGAATATAAGAACTTTTCTCAAAATCGTTCATTTCAGTCGATAATATAAGAATTCACTTTTCTTTCTTCTTGTTCCTTTTCCAAAAATCATATGATTATAACAAATTTCAGAAAAACATTTCACCAAACCCATTACGTTTCTTTCACTTTCCAGACTTACACCTATTTGCCTTTTCAAAACATATTCACAAGTATTTAGAGTCTTTCACATATTTCACAATCTCAACACAATACTTATGTTCGTTTCCAATGCATTCATAACTATACAAGTATGCCTTTAATACAAACGGAAAACAGTAAGCCATCAATAACTATCTGCTTCAACAATTGAGGTAACACGGCCTTCAAGAACAATGCCATCATACCCACGATATACCTAGATACACTGAGACAATAGTGATAAATAAATTCTGCTCTACTGCCTTAAGCACGGTAAGTCAATGATACACCTTTTCATAACAAAATTTCAATTCAAGGATATAGTTCATCATCATCTAAACATTTCAAAATGAGACTACAACTCATTTATTAACACTTCATTCATAAACATTTACTCATACACTCCATTTCTTTGCCATTTTAACAGAACTTTCATCCGAGAGATAGGCACCCATATATGCAGGTTCGGGACTTTCACCCAGGACACTCCAGCCAACTTAATTATAAATGGAGTCCATCCCCTTCTCCTCCCAAACAATGGAGTACATCCCCTATCTCCTCCCAAACAATGGAGTACACCCCTTATCTCCTCCCAAGCAAGATACATATACAATGTATTTTAACACGTTGCCATATATAATGACCAACTAAAGCACATATACAATGTTTACATCTACCGTCATATACAATGACATATTCCAAATGATTAGTTTTCAATTCACCTAATCATCATGCAGTTTCTACAACAATCATGACTATCCTCCACCGATAGCCCAAAGCATATATTTTCTAAACATATATATATAATTTCCAAATAGATAAACTATCCATACTTTCATAGGTGAGAGATTTCAAATATCCAACCCCACATTTAAAGTCATATCATCCATATCTACATTTCACACGAAAGGAAAACAAACCCAATTCTCACTAGACTTTCAGTCCAATAGTAAAAATAATATGTGAAGGAATTTCAAAATCCAACCTCAAGTTCATTATCGATTTACAAAGGTGATGATTTCATTTTCCTTCAAAAGACCACTTTTCGTTATTTCCGAACCACACAACCCCAACCATTTTCTAAAATTCATTCTCGTCATTTTACAACTCCAAAACCAAATCCATCACCTTATATTTACAAAATCATTCCATAGTACCAAAACCATAACTCAACTCAAGATCACGTGATTAGTCTGAAACAATACCAACACCGTGGTTACTTCTCTTTTGTTTTTTTTGATATGAACACAGTTAACCAACCCTATTAGCAAAATATAAAGATTATTCATCTTCCTCCTTTTTAAATCCATTATATCAGTAAAACAAATTAGGGGCCTTCCTCCCTTTCTTCATAAACATAGTAAATCATTTCCAAAATAATTCAACAACAAACAACTTAACAATACCAATCATGAGTATCAAACCCTAGATCCCCTTTCATGTTTTTCAAGAAAAACTCATAATGAATATGGTTTTTATGCAATAAAACTACCACATGTCTATTCATAGATGAAGTATTGGAAAGGAGCAAAGAATCTCTACCTCAAGCGTAGGAGAGAAAACCACCAAAAATCATCGGCGCGAAAACCACGAACCATCTGATAAAAAAGAAGCCCTTGACGGGATCTACAATCCATCTCAAAGGACCATGGTGAAAAGATCACTTTAGGTGAGTAGATCACTTTAGGTGAGTAGATCTAGAGATCTTAGAGCAAAAAGTGATTTTGGAGAGAGAGAGATAGTGATACGGTTTAGAGGGAAAAAGAGAAGAAGAAATAAAGAAAAGGGTTAAGTGGGAACCTATTTATAGTACTAGGTCAAAATAGAAAAAAGCCCCAAAGTCAACCCAAAATATCAAGTCAAAATCCCCAAAAAGTGGACCCCCAAACCTATTGAAAATTCTAAAAAAAGTCGCAGGTGTCGACCCTTACAGCAGAGGTGTCGACCCCTTATGAAGAAAAGCTAGAACATTTTGTTTGACAGCAAACACAGGTGTCAACCCTTACAGTAGAGGTGTCGACCCTTCAGGCAAAAAGGCAAAGAGTGCAACAAGCAAGGTGTCAACCCTTCCAAGACTGGTGTCGACACCAAAATGCAGTGAGCAATTTCAGAACAAGGGTCGACCCTTCCCAGATTGTGGTCGACCCTTGTGGCCAACTAAAGAAGAAGGTGTCGACACCACCAAGACCAGTGTCGACCTAGAACAAGATTTTCAAGCTTCCAAACAACTTTTCAACGCGAACAAGCATGAACGAGCAATCCCAACAAGTTTAAATAAATTTTCACTCACCCAAAACCAAGATACAACAACACCAAAGATTCCCAAACACATAATAAATGATTCAAATACACTTCCCAAAAGTTTAAAAAAGGGTACAAGTGCTACAAATATATAGCATTTTTTTTTTTAAACTATAGTTCAAACTCTTTAATAGTATGCATAAAATAAGTCCATATTTCTTATTTTTTTTAAAAAAAATATTTACAAATATTTATTTACTAATTTAATAAATAGATAGGTCAAATGATTCATATAAGTTGGGAACAAAACAAGACAATTTTTAATGATTAGGTGAAGGACAAGTGGGCGTGAATCAAATCCCAAATTTAATATCACAAGTGAATCCTAATTCATTTTTACGTAAATCTTATAACATAAAGACAAATTATAATTTTTAGACTTCACAAACATGAAAAAATTACTATATTGACAAATGTAATTTACCACTATCATATGATAAATTAAATTTACGAAACTCATAAGACAAAATGTATTTATTTTTATCATAAATATAATTTTTGTGATTTATTTTTTAATTTTGACCACTTAAAATTATGACATATATTTGTTATTAAGAACTTAGAGCAACACATTAATGACAAAGAATAAATAAAAAAAAATCTCTTTATATGTAACATGTGATAAAAATGAATAAAATTTAAATTGATTCAAAACATTTTTGCCTAAAATATTGTAAATAAATTTTTTTAGATATTATTTAATTTTAAAACAATTAATTTTTGATTTATTATTTATACCTGTGCATAGCACGGGTAATTATGCTATTAATTTCTTTTATTTGAATTGTTTTTGATCAACATTATTTTTTGAAAAAGGTGAGGGTGACTTACCAATTATTTTGAATTTATAATTAAAAAATCATAGATAATTAGAGCTCTTTTTTTTTATTTTTTATTTTTTGATTTTTTAACTTTTCTGACTTAAGGAACAACCAATAGATTTTTATTTTTATTTCTTTAAAATAAATAAATTAAAAAATTAGTTTGAAAGTTAGAGCCTTCCACAATTAATGTTATTAAAAAACTCTCTTTTGCTTATATAATACTAGCGTAAAACCGTGCTATGCATGGGCAAGTAACAAATGTGATAAAAAATACTAACATATTAAAAATTAACTAAATACTATGATATTAATTTAGATATTGTATTCAAATAATATATATGTTTATTATAAAATATGCAAGACTAAGTGTAAACAAGTCCGCGAAGGGGCCTCGTGCAGTTCGGGACTCTCGATTTGTGTTACGGTTCTAAAATCGAACAAAGAGTCCAAATCCGGCAAATCGTTTTGAGAAAACAGATTTTTGAAAAAGTAGTGCCAAACATGGACTCTGCTTTGGCCAGATACAAGAGTCGCACCTAAGTATTTTTTTTAAAATGGGGAAATTTGGAAACCCTGACTCGGTGCCGAAGGCCACATGTCCGTCATCACGGAGTTGTCTCGCTCCGGAGCTTGGTACGATTGGGAAGGTCAGCTATGAGCACCCCTTTCGGGCACCAGGTCCGAAGACCGGCCTCTACTAACCATGATATCGATTTTTGAAAACGTTACGTTTTCTTATTCCATATAAGCCTAGAATTACTAATGTTATAGCGTCGCAACAAACAAGTATAGACTAGATTTGGCCTAATTTGAATAAATAAGCATTGCATAATCCCGTTTGGTTTTGGAAAGTGCTTTGGAAAATTTGTACTCATAAGTAGGCTAAAAATACGATTTTCAAACGAGTTTTTGCAAACTCAAACAATCCAACCTCCAACCCACAGGGCATCAAAAACAGTTTATCTCATATAAGCACTTAAGCCGGCATGGCAGGGCATAACTGTCATGGCAACACCTCACACAATGCGGGATGCTAAAGCGAAAATACTTACATCGTACTCCGTGCCAAAACAATAAACTAGTTTAGCAACATGCGTGTCCTATTCATGTTAAATTGCCTAATTGCAACACATACAGGATGCCAAATTAGGTATGGCTCGCTAACCTAAGCATGGCATATGAAAAATGCACAACTATCACATATTCAATTTGTGAATTGAAGTACAAATGCAGTTAGCGTGATGTACCGAGCATAATGCATGTAGTACAAATGCATGAATGCACGCATGCATAGCATAAGGTATGCTAAATTAAACGTGCCCTAATCTACCATTATAAGCAGGTAAATAAAAGGGAAGAAAGACGTGAGGTTGGAAGACATACACACACTCACGCACACTTATTACAGATTTGCCCTTGCTCGGAGGGATCGAATAAATATTACAAATTAATTAACTACACAAGCTAATTAATATTACAAATTAATTAATTAATTAACAAATTAACTAATCTAGGAAAAGCAGTAAACTGCCTCGGGAAATACGCCGCCATGCGTAAGCTGCCTCTGTTTTCCTTCCTTCACTCCTCTGGAGGTTGCCAAAACCTCAGGACTGCTTCCCTGGACATTGAGGAGTGCCACCGGCTGAATAGAATTGCCACCGGCAGTGTGGTGTAGTCACCGGCACAAAATGAAGCCATCTGCTGTTAATTTACTGCCGGTCGGCAATATATACTGCCGGTCGGCAAGGAATGCCTGCAGAACCTGCAATTGACAGCAACAGAGGGCAAGGCAAAGCATGGCAGCACAATTCAAGGCATATATGCACCAACCATGTCCCTTATCATGATAATGACTCAAAGGGGCATGTACCTCGATTCTCGGACCACCAATCACGCATTTCCATGCATGATGGCCCAAGGAATCAAGTATGCAACTTTCATGTCAAATGAAATACAAACCAATCAAGCAAACTAAGGCCCAATTCCTATCATCAAGTCAAGGAACAAGGCATGCATGCAAGATGCAATGCAACCTAGGCATGCAAGCTAAGGATGCAACATGGCATGGCAACTAACTTATGCAAGCATACAAGCAAACATAGGGGCATGCAAATGGATGCAAAGATGGACTTAAACATGGATTAGGCAGCTCTAAATAGGCCCAAAAACAGTGGCCAAAATGCCCAAAAATGGAGACCAAAACACATATACGCACATGCACATGTTAAGGCCCAACACTTAGGCACAAATTAGACAACCCTCAAGCACACTTGAAAGGGACAATCATGGACAAATTAGCATGCATTATAAGCTTTGGAAACATGTAGGAGATCATGCCAAATTAACCTACTCATGCAAGCTATACATGCAACGAGGCCCAAGGTCCTAAAGCATGATCATAAGACTCATGAAGCAAATGACCAAATTGGGTCAAAACAGTCCCAAATCATGCAAAAACAAGCCTCAAGAATCACTTAGATGGCATCTAAGCAACCTAATCCTAGAGGTATACATCATGGCACAAATATGAAGCATGGAGCACCAACTCTTGAAGCAACAAAAGGGCCATAAAATGCAAACATTTAGGCATGCTAAGAAGGACTGAAATGACATGGTGGGTGGTTCCAAACCACCAAAATGATGCAAGAAACACATTCTACACATTCACATACTTGAAGCATACAAACTCAAATACAAAGGAGCCATACTATGCATGCCAAGATCAACCCAAACGACTATGGACAGAGCTAAAACATGGCAAAGTGAGCACAAAACCTTCACAAATATAAGCCTAAAACATGCTAGAAACAAAGGCACACAACCTAAGGCATGTTAAGGGATCACAAGGCATTACATGGCAACTATGCTAAGCATGCATGGAGTACCAAAACCAATTTAAAATCATGTTATATCATGGATATATAAGCAGGAAAAACAAACCAAACATGCTCAACACACACTCAAGCATAGGCTTCCTTTAGAGGCCAAAACATGCCCTTTTCAAGACACGGATTTCAAGAGTTTTTTCCAATTCAGACAATCCACCCTTCACCCACAGGCATTCAAAACAGTTTATCTCGTATAAGCACTTAGCCGCATGGCAGGCATACTTCAGATAAATTTTGCCAGACTCAAAGCAATTTCAAATTTCACAGAGAAATTTCAAAATTTCTCTATGATCATACCAGATAAATTTCAAAATTTATTTGTTAAAATTGAAATTTTTTTTGTGATGGGACCAAAATTTTTCTAAATCGGCTGAAATTTCTTTGAGTGAACGAAATTTCTCTGAATCGAATTTTCTCTGTGAAAATGTTGAGAGACCTTAATTATTGTGAAAATATTATATGCACTTTATCTTATAAAATCTTAATATAAAGGATCTTAAAAAAAAAAAATCCCTTTTTATTAATCACTCTTCCTAATTCTGAGATAATTCAAATATTGAATAAGATACACAATATAACACTATCTACAAAAAAAGAAAAGAAGAAATACATTATAAAATAGAGAGACTTATGTGTAAGTCCTAATAGGTGAATATATTATCCAATATATCTGATGATTTCATCAAACATTATTAAAAAATGTCACTAATTATTAATTTTTAGCGACAATTTAAAAAATTATCACAAAAAAATGCCACTAATTTTAACTTTCAGCGATAATTTGAAAATTCATCACAAAAAAATCACTGGTTATAAGTTATAGCTACAATTTATAAAAATCATGATAAAAAAAGTCGAAAATAGTGCTGACCGGCAACAAATAGTGCCGGCCGGCAAACTATATTGCCGGTGGCAGCAAAAACCAGCCGGTGGCCTCTAGCCACTGCCGGTGGTGGGTGGGGATGGTCTACAAGCCCTACCCTGCCTCTCCAAGGCAATACACAAGTGTTTGGTGTGAAACCAGACACTAAACAGTCAAGTTTGGAGATCCTGAGGCAAGGCGCGCGAGCCGAGGCCTCCGGGAACCCCAAACGAACACAAACATGGATAATCACCGAGTGTTCAAATGGTGACGTCCAAGTCTTGAGGACGGTCAAAAATGGGGTGTCTACACTAAGTAATAATTTTTTTAAAATACACTCAATCGAATAAACTCAATTGAAAAGGAAGAGTAAGATTGAAATTCTATAATTATAAGATAAAGATTAAACAAATTAAGTTTAAATTTGAAGATGAATATAGAAAGAGAATATTAGATAAATTTTCAAAAAATAATAAACTTAACTGAAAATCAAGAGCGAGAGTGGATTATGTAAATATAAGATAAAGATAAAAAAATCAAGTTTAAATTTGAGGATAAATTATAAGAATGTAGAAAGAGAAAATTAAATAAATTTTAAAAAAATGATATAGAGAGAAATTCAGTAAGCATCAAATGAAGATTGAAAAAAAAAAAATCAAGTTGAAATTTAAAAATTCAAAAATAAAATAAAATAAACCTTAAAAAAATCTAATATAACTGTAATAATAGAAGAACAGAAGTAGGTAGTATTGGATAAGAGTGAAATGTCACCTATAATTTTTTAAAATTTGTAAAAAAAAAATTAAAAATAAGAACTAAGGTGAAAAAAACCTCAAGAATAAGAATTGAGGTGTAGTCAGTTAAAAATTAGATAAGAGTTAAATGGCAACTGTAATTTTTTAAAATTTAAATTTTGTGTAGTTAATAAATAAGCATTTATGATATCTTATTATACAAATCTATTTTGTGTCCACTACTAATAATTTTTAACAATTTTTGTATTCTAAAGCTACTTAATTAAAAATAAAAAAATAAAAAATCAAGGGATCACCTTTTTATTTCTTAATTTTGTTTTGTGTCAATAACTTATAAATTTCAACAACTTTTGTATTCTAAAACTAATAAATAAAAAAAAAAAATAGCATTCCTTTTTTTTTTTTTTTAAATCTTAGTTAGTTTCATTTTAATTTTGTTTTGTGTCAACAACCTATAAATTTTAGCAATTTTTGTATTCTGAAACTACTTAATAAAAAAAAAAAATCACTTTTCTTTTTAAAATCTTAGTTAGTTTTATTTTTACTTTGTGTTAAGAGCTGGCAAAGTGGCCTTAGTAGTGTTATGCACGAGTATTAATAAATAATCCAAAATTAGGTTTAAAATTAAATAATAATATAAAATTTATCTAAAATATGTAATAAAAATGATTTATAATCAATTAAATTTTATTTATTTTTATCAAAGTTAACACATAAATGACTTGTCTATTTTTGTCAATGTGACCTTCACATAATCATTAAAAATTTTCTTGATCTATGCCCAAGAATCATTTGACCTATTTATTTATTTATTAAATTGGTAAATAAATATTTATAAGTATTTTTTATTTTTTAAATAAGAAATATGAACATATTTTATGCATATCTATTAAAAAAATTTGAACTTGGGTAAAACAATTATATATTTATGTTAACACTATGAAATAAATAGTTACATATATTCATATATTAAAAATTTATCTACGATAGAGCGGCCCTAAATTATGTCATATTTTAACTTTAATCTTAGTAAAAATATTTGATAATAATAAATTTAAACATTATGTATAAATTATATCATAATTTATTGATTTGTGACCAATATAAGTTAGTTTGGGGGTTCTAATATTAGATTAAACATTCAATGGGCCAATTTTTGGATCCCGTTTTGATGATTCGAACTATTCACAATTTAGAGTTCGTTGAGCACATCATCCCTGCAAAAAAATCAGGTCAATCAGATATGGAAATCACGTGTTTGATCAATTTTGTATAAATCGTCTATTTTCTCACCATCCATTTTTTTCATACAAAATTGATACAAACACATGGTTACCGTTATCTGATCAACTTGATTCTTTACAGGGATGATGTACTCGATGAATACTAAAAATATTAATGGTTTTATATTATCAAAATGGGGCCAAAAAGTGAGTCCACAAGGCCCAACAACACCTCTCCAATCCGATGGAGGACTAGAGAGAAGTCCATGCCATGTTAAAGAATCAATAATGTTTAAATTTTAAGTTAAAGAATTAATTATTTTTCATATGTATATGTATGAATGTATCAAAATCATGTATTAATGCAATCTTAGGGAAGCAATTTTGAAAATAAATTTTGTATGGTAAACATAAATGAAGAAGTAATTTGAAATGGTAATTATGGTAGTATAATTTAAAGGTTTAATTAAAAGAAACCCTATTAACGTTTACTATTTATGAAAATAATAAGATTGGATATACACGTTGAGTAGTAATGGTCATGGTGGGAGGAAATAAACACATGTTATGAAATTTTAATCATATAAATTATTTTATACTTTATGGTGAAAAATTTTAAATAATTTAATAGAAAATATTTTACGATGAAATATTTTTGAGTGTATGATTTATTATTATTATTTTTTTAATTGGAAAACTCCTTTTTTGAGTGTATGATTTATTAATTATTTTTTCTTAATTAGAAAACTCCTTCCTTATTTGATGGTAAAGAAGAAATGATTTTAGGAATAAAAAATACATTCTTTGTTTAAAAAAGAAAATGTTAATGAAGCAAGGTGGTTGGAACCCAATGATTCACAGGAGAAGGTTGGGATGGCAGAGAGGATTTCGGAATGAGGTAAGGTTGGTCACCATTTTTGTGGATAACATTCCAGATTCCTTGGATCCTAAGGGGTTGCTCAATCTCTTTAGTAAGTTCGGCATAGTCAAGGATGTGTTTATTCCAGGGAAGTGAAGGCAAGCAACAAGATCTAGATTCGGATTTGTTAGATATGATTGTGAAGTGGCTGCAGCTGTGGTGATTCAGAAGGCAGATGGTCTATGGTGTGATAATAAGGCATTGATGGTGAAAAGAGCTGAGTGTCAAAAATTTCACATATTTGGCCTAATGGAGCATAGGGGCTACGTAGAGGTGAGGTTGGGAAGAGAACAAATCAGAGGTTTTATTTGCAGCAGAGGCAGAGCCATGGAGATAAGAAGTCATATGCAGAGGTATTAGTGAATAGTGGATCCAGTGCTAGTGAGAAAGTGGTGATCAAGGCTTACGAGGAAGGTAATGGATGGCAATATGAAAGCTTAGTAGTGAGACTGAGTAGTTTTTTATCTTTCAAGGACTTCCGAGCTGAGCTATGTGAAAGGGGGATGAAGGATGTGATTAGGGAGTGTGGAGGTAGAATAGTGTTGCTATCTTTCAACTCAGTCCAGCATATAAAGGAAGGGAAGCTGCAGCTTCAAAACTGGGGTTAGAAGTGGTGTGACTCAGTTGAAGAATGAGAGGATGGCCAGTTTATAGAGCAAAAGAGATGTGTATGGTTATATTGTTTTGGTATTCCAATCAATCTATGGAGTGCAACAACCTTTCGAAGTATAGCAGGCCATTGGGGGTTGGCGGTTCAATTTGAGGATGATATTAATAATGTAGCGCCCAACTTCTAGGCCGTTAAATAAGTACAATATTACCACACAAATAGGATAGATAACCAAAACATCTTAACATACATATATAACCAGAGTTAGTATCACGGATCATTCGTTTATTTTCCATTACAGGATTACAAAACATTGAAAACAAAAACAACTAGTCTAAGTCTTCAAATGAACCACCGCTCCAACACTTCATCGTATTTGCCTTCGCAATAACTTTCACCATTATAACTGCTTCACCACCTGGCATGACACGCCATGAGCTTGGAATGCCCAGTAAAAAAACACACATCCCCATATCTTCTATCAACCAATCAACCATACATAGGACAAATTGGGTAACATAACATGCAAAATTACAACAAGGTTCTATGAATTAGGAGTTTGCCTAGACATCTAGGATCCCCCAAAGAGATCCTTCTACCCAACCACAAGGCTGAACACCGGATTACTCAGACTCCCCCTTTTGCTGCTTTGCAGACCTTACCACCTATGCCCATCTCCTGGTTATTTACCGGTTAGTGACATTGATGGACCTCAAAAGGGACGACCAAGTAAGTGGGCTCGCTTACACCCAAATTGTGCCTAGGGCTCGCTTACACCCTGCACATACCATACCAAATCGTGCCTAGGGCTTGCTTACACCCTGCACATATCATACCAAAGGGCTCGCTTACGCCCTGCACATATCATACCAAAGGGCTCGCTTACACCCTGAAACCACCGCATAGAGTCTGAATACATCCATGTCAACCTAGGGGCTCGTTTAGACCGCTTGCGCAAGACTTAACTCATTTGGTTTTAATTCCATTCACATGTTCAATACATAAATCATTCTGAAGCACAAGGGTGAACGTCACCCACTACCAACCCCTTTCCATTTCCCATTTATTAGATCTTTTGCCAAGCAAGCTAGTCACATTCGGTAATTCGGTAATATAAAAGAGCATGAGTCAAACATAAGAAATGAAATGTAGCCCATGATAATCATACATAGGTATGGTAAGGCAAGAAAATAACATTAGGCATGCTTTAAAATACTTAGAGACAAACGACACAACAAAACACCATTCCCAGCACTGTTCGGTTCTACAGGGCTAACAAGAACGCTTTGGTAAAAATACTTATAGGTCAAATTAGGGGCTGAAATTGCACAGAAACAATATTCAATCTGTCTAGTTTCAGTTCCAATTTTCAGAAGTTGCACAGCATATGGCGATCCCGGGTTTACCCTTATTGTACAGTGATCCGGACATGTGTTCGTGGATGTTGGTAGTTGTTTATTATCTTGTTTGAATCCTCTTTACTTTGTATATTGAGTTATAGGATGTGTTGGGCAGGTTTGTTACAGGTTGGTTGTGTTTGGGAGCCTAGTGTTGCTGCCCAGATTTTTGGACCTTCGCTCGAGCGAGGAGTTGGTCGCTCGAGCGAGAGTTGAGTTGTGTCTGGTGGATCGAGCCAGAGTGGCTTCGCTCAAGCGAGCGATTGCGTCTAGTTCTGGACCTGAGAGTTGCATTTCTTGGCTCGAGCGAGTTTTCTTCGCTCGAGCGGTCTGG
>NW_021028568.1:237446-261372 GCF_004153795.1 Camellia sinensis
GGTCTAAGGTACGCAATTTATGCTTTGAACAGTGAGTTTAGCACTTGATTATCTTTGAGAGATATACTGACTTGATCGTCGGAGTGCCCCCGGGTGGAGGAGCCACCGCCGGAGCCTTCTCTTTCTATTACAGGTTAACTGAATCCATCTATTTTGCCAGTGCTCTCTAGCTGATTACTAAACGGGCAGTGTGATCAGAAAATCACTCACACAACTTGTATTCCATTTGGTCCACAACATTTTTTCCCATCTTAATTGCAGTTGTGTTTTTATTTATTATAGTCATTGTTCTTATCTCTGTCACACGAATTTTATATTTTTCAAAATTCTTTTGACAAATTAAAATCCATTACATTAATCCCAACTTTCACAATTACTTCTTTCATGGATAATATAGAATTAGGGTTCTAATTTGGGAACTACAAATCAATACAAAATGAATCCTACATGGTGCAAATTTTTTTATTTATTATTTTGTGTGTGTATGTTTTCCTACAGGAAAAAAATTCACCCTAACCTTTTAGTTAATATTTTTGGTCAAATTACTGACGTGTAACTCCCCCTTCTAATTTTACTTGGGAAATTCTATTTCCGCACACTACTTCTTCTCTTTTCACATCTTTTCTCAATACACACACTAAATAAATTTAAATTATCAACTTTCACTCAATACACATCCTATCATATCAAAAATACCCCTACCATCATCATCCTCCAAACCCTACCCCTAACAAGCCACCATTGTTTTTATTTTTCAAAGTAAACATTTTTTTTTTTTGGTTACATCTACGCAAATTGGCAATACCTCTTACAGTTGAAACAAATTGAAATCTACTGAACCATTCAAGAATCAAAATTGTTGTTTTGATTTTTCTTCTTTTAGTTCCAACTGTCCATCAACGAGACCACGAGTAAGCAAGTTCTCAAGCTTCTCACAGCAAGATTTGGGATTACCAAATGTCAAATATTCAGTTATGGCATCATCTACATAGTCAGTCAACCTTGTAATGGCCTCGTATCTGTAGTAGTTGTGATCAGAACTCAAGTTGGCACAATTGCAATTGACAGCAGAAATTTCCTAACCAACAAAACGATCAATGTGTTAATGCTAATTCACAAAGTTCAGTTAAAGGATTTGGGAATAGTTACATTCTCACATGAAAGGAAAATGTGAAGCTGAAAAAAGATTGACACAAAAGGATATGCTTACTACCATTTTAAAAAAAGTTTCGAAAAAGTTACTTAAACAGAAACTAAAAGTAGAGATAAAGACGAGGAAAGGAAGAAATCTTTTTCATAAGTTATGACTTAAATAAACAACTTTTTCTAGGTTGAATAGAAAAGAATTTCCAATACCATCTGGGTTCTGAGAGGAAAATTCAATTGTATTATAGGATATGACTAGCAAGAACAAAATAGTGATTGGAGGTGAAAGATATAAAATAATAAAAATAAATAAATGAAAAACTAGCAAAGCAATTGAAAGGTAAAAATTTTGCAATAGTTTAGATAATTTTCAGAGTGAAATACGTCATGAAGCAAACAGGAAGATTGAAAATGTGATGGAATGCTTCAACGGGATGCAGCTTCGTGGATGAAATGCTTCAATATATTTGCACACCTGGGTTGCACACGGTAAGGAGATGGAATGCTTCAATGTGTTTGCAGATGTGCTTCAATGCTTCAATAGGTGCTTCAGCGGTGATGGAATGCTTCAAGGTTGAAGATGTGCTTTAGATTCAATAGGTGTGTGTATTTGGGGTCGGGTGTGTGTGTGTGTGTGTATGAGGGTACATTTGGAACTCACCATGTGTGTAGTGAGGAAATTAATTAGGAATTAATTTTTTGGGTGTGTGTAATGAGAAGGATGTGCATTGAGGAGATTAGGTGTGTGTATATAGAAGCTCCCGGCGTGGTTGTGTTGCGCTCATAAATAGAATACCCCCATCAACTTCGTTAAAATTCGGCCCAAGTTTAATGGCTTAGCATGCAATATTTCAAACGGATTTAACCTCAAATCTCGCGTAAATAATGTTATAGATCCATTTCACAATCACAATTAAGGATAATAAACATGAAAAATATTAATATCTTGTCACAATCAATCGATCAATATTTGCTACTAAAAAACCAAAGAGCTAGAGTGAGAAGCTCAACAATGGGGTTTTTGGAAAAGTAAGAGAGAGAAGAGAAATGGAAAAAGTGATTTGAAAAGTCAAAACACGGAACTTAAACCCAGTCGACCCGCTCGAGCGTCACTCACAGACTCTCGCTCGAGCGTCAACAATCCCGCTCGAGCGGCGAATACACACTTCCAGAACTTTTACAGAACCAGGTCTCCGCTCGAGCGTCAACCCTCCCGCTCGAGCGTCACACACAACAACCCGCTCGAGCGTACAACTCTGCAGAGGAGATACTAGAAGATGGAAAACTACGCTCGAGCATCGAAAACCCCGCTCAAGCGGACAGACAACAACGAAGAGCCCGCTCGAGCGTCAAAATCCTCGCTCGAGCGTGAAGGCCAAAATCTGGGCAACTACTCTTGGTTTCTAAGTCCAACCAACCTGTTTCAAACTCGCCCAACACAACCTAAGACTCGAATGCAAGGAGTAAAGGATGTAAACAAGACATATACAACAACCAACTCCACGGAACCTAAGTCTGGGTACAACAGTAAAAGAAAAGGGGAAACCGGGATCGCTATACGATTTTTGAGGTGCTGCCGCACGTGCGGGAAAAGTCAACGCACGTGCGGGAAACACTTTTCTCCACAAGTCTTGCATTTTTGCTCATTTTATGCTCCCACTATGTACAACCTGATTGACATTAAACATGCATAAAATATATAGTTTGACAAGCAAGTAGAGTTAAGAGATTGTAATTAACGGCCTCAGTGTTGCACAATTCGGCCTTAATCAGTCACGTGAAATTCAACATCGACAAGCACAAAGAGATGGTCATATGTGATGTTTTGCCTCTTAAGCTCTGTCATATTCTTCAGGCATAGATTTGAGCTGTGATGTCACTCATGCGGTCCGTGCTAACATCTACTCTTTCATTGATGGCTCTACAGAATACACCCTTATTTGTGCCCACCGACAACTCCTTGTTCTGATGGAATTCTTGGTCGGTCTTCTAACTTGCTGGAATTGAGTTCTTTTTAGTGTAGGAGAATTGATGGTGCAACCTTAACTCTTTGGAGGCCCATTATCCACTTTGGAAGCCTAAGGTGAAGCCTGTGGTTCCATTGTGTGGACCGAAGAATTTTTTGTGCCAATAAATGTAATTGGTAAATTACACTATTATTTAGACAAATATTAGTAAGGAATTTTGATTTTGTTTCCAATATTTTAGGAACTAGTTTCTTAATATAATTAGGGTTTTGGCACAAAGAGTAATGTTTTCATTTCTTCGTTGAGATTGAAATGAGATATCTGTTGTGGCCAATTCGTTTCTCTCTTTCCCTAAACCATTCTACATTGTCCTGTCCTGGCATGAAAGTTTCAGCATGCATAAGCAGTTGAATTTAAATACTGCCACATAGTTATTCAACTTAGTAGTCTTGTGTAATTGTTCTTCCAATTGTATGTGGTTGCCCCAACTTAGCAGTCTTATGTAATCTGTTATGATGATAGAAATTGTACAGTTTTGTTAAATAAAAAAATGATGGAAAAAAGAATCTAGTGAGATGCAGCTTTATATCAAAAAACAGTTTCAGGGGAGACGGGAAAAATATTCCTTCCTTTTTTAATGGTTAATAAGAATTACACCTAATATGAATTAACCACTTTAATATTTAATATTCAATGTCATAAAATTATATCATGATATAAATTTTAAATCATGAAAATATATAAATATTTAACAATAATAGACAATAAGTGTGCATAATTTAAACAAAGCAAAAACACAATCCTCTAATGTGATACAATCAAATAAATATATTTATTTAATAGTCCGAACGATTAAGCAAAATTCTAAAATTGCTCTTAATCTATGCACTTTATCATAACGGCAAGCAATACACTCAATTCAATAACATAGTATGATGATTATAAAAATTATTATCACTAAAATTGATAATAAATCAAAACATGCATATGAACAGCATATAGAATTACATAAAAGTTTGCACCTAACATATCACAAAACAAAGTGAGTGAGGGAGTCCATGATGTGCATACTTAGTTACGATTTAGAAATCAAGAATGAAATCTTCTTTCACACGACCTTTGACTTTTAACAACGCAAAAAGAGTTTCTTTGATGCATAATGAATATGAAAGAGATTAGATGTACCATTCAGACACTGCCTAATAAATATGGCATGCAGCTTACAAGGTTGAACATACAGCGTATATTCAAGATAACCAACACATGCCGAGAGTTCAAACCTTATGAACAAAAAATATGTTGTTATGAATAATTATAACTATAATAACAATATTCATAAATATATTATTATTCCAAGGTGTATTGATTCACAAACTAAAACTCTGATACCACATGTAAGATTTAATAATAATACATGTAACCATAATAATAATGCGGAATTAAACTTTACAGGATCTTGAATTCAATACAACTCAAGAATAAAACGAATATACCTTTGTCAGCCATTAAATTAGAGAAGTTGAGAAAATACCCCTTAGAGTTGAAGATACACAATTAAGTAGTGGGATAGATTTATGTAATATGATATAGGAAAAAAAAAAAAAGAAAAAAGGTGTCGCCGTGTCGCCATAATGAATAAATAAATAAATAAAAGAAGATTGTAGTGCGCCACTCTTATTACTATTATGTTATAATTTTGTATGTCTGGAATTGGTTTTTTTTTTTTAATTTTTAAAGTTGTTTTTAAAAAATTTTTTTAAAAAAAAAAAAAAAAAAAAAAAAAAAAATTGGTGAAGAAAAAATTAAAAACACATAATTTTTATATAATTTTATCTTCCAGGAGGGTAGAAATAATTATTTAAAATAATATTTTTTGATATTTATTTTCGTTAAATTAATTTATATTTTTTTAAAAGTAAAAAATAGTGATAACTTTGATTTTATTATTAAACCAATCAATTAAATAAAAAAAATTTAAAACTAAAAATATTTCATATATTAAACTTATCGATTACACATTAAAAGCTTAATAACCATCCATTATACGATAACCATCCAAAAATATCTGTTAACAACAAATACAACCATCTATTTCATGATAACTATCTAAAAATATCAACAAAGACAACCAATCATTATATGAATATCATCCAAACACATACAAAAAATTCATTTGGTAAAAAAATAAAAAATGTAAAAGATTTATCATTTTTATATAATTTTATATTTGGTGGGTAGAAATAATTTTAAAGAATTCAAAAATAATTTTTTGACATTTATTTTTTTTGATTTACAAAGGAGTAGTAAACATTTATTTTTGCCCTTGAAATGCAGCAACAGTGTCTTCAATTGTCCTTATTTGAAACAAAATTTAAAATTCAGGGTCAAATGCATCATATTGAAAGATCAGTGACCAAAATGACACATGTAACGCCCTCAAAAAAATAACATTAAACCTATCAATATAGACATACATTGATATATATAAAAGCTCTACATTCTTCTATTCAACAGAGTTTCATTACAAAAAGTATTACATGTTAACAACAAAGGCAAATGCCCTAAAGGCTTACAGCTTTCCAAGCTAACACTTAGTTACAACAAAAGAGTACTAACTCATTTACACATTAAGCCCTTGACTTGAATATACATGTAATACATCAAAAGGGAAAAGACAACAAAAGTTTGCCCGCCTCTAGCTTCCCAAGCTACGTCCTTGGAGGTGGCATGCTACCTGTACCTGAAAATGATGTTCCCGTATAGGGTGAGCCACAACCCAGCAGAGATATACTAAACTAACTATGAGCAATGACTAAAAGATTAGCAATTGATAGATGGCCAACACCGATACATCCGCATATATCACGTCACAATTTCATAACATACGAGTCTATGTCACTTTCCATTTTCCATCCTTATTTAATAGATAAGCATACTAGCTATATCAACACATCAACAGATAAACATCTGACGCATCAACAGATAAGCATATAAGCTGTATCCACACTTCACTAGACAAGCATATGAGCTGTATCTACACTTCACTAGACAAGCATATGAGCTGTATCTACACTTCTCAAAGATAAGCCTATGAGCTGTATCTTCACTTCTCTAGACAAGCATATGAGCTGTGTCTACGGAGTTTATCCCCCATCTCCTCCAATCCTATCCGGTTTAGAGGTACATTCCTCATCTTCCCCTAAACCGCGGAGTACATCCCCCATCTCCTCCTCTACACACAATGCATAGAAACACAAGGGTTCTATACATAATCAATCAATACATAGAATTAATGTATTCAATTCACCGTCATACTCTATGACACATTCACTCGATTGGTTTTAGTTTGCCTAATCATCATGCATTGTCTACAACAATCAAGACTATCCTCCACCGATAGCCCAACGCAGTTATTTCTAGATAGAAAATAAATGCACAAAATGGATATTAAATCGACATTTCAATTTGGTGAGCAATAAATGATCCAACCACACCCTTTAGTCTCATACATTCCCGATTTCAACATTCTCAATACAATTCCTCATTTCCAACAATTAATTATACAAATTAATTAACCAATGTAATTAGGGCATATTCCAAAATTAACATCACTACCCTTAGATTCCATTTTCATTAATGTTTTAACATTAATTTCACTTTTCCATGCCAAACACGCATTTAGGTCTTATATGATTAAAACCCCAACTTTTGTAAAACTATACAAAAGCCCGAACTTTCTCAAAATTACCCAACAACTCCCAACATATCAAAATGCCAAAATTTAAAGACAAAACTCATAAAGAGGAGTAAGATATCCCTACCTCCAAAGATAACTCCCAACCGAGAAGACGAAGAAAACGGAAGTGCTCCAAACCACAAACTTTTCGGATCAAAAGGTAGCCCTCGACGATCAACAACTCTTTTGTAAAGGCCAAAGGTGAGCAAATCACTCCTACTAGATCAATACCTAGAGAGAAGGTAGAGTCCTAGAGTGAGAAGCTAAACAATGGGGTTTTTGGAAAAGTAAGAGAGAGAAGAGAAATGGAAAAAGTGATTTGAAAAGTCAAAACACGGAGCTTTAACCCAGTCGCCCCGCTCGAGCGTCCAACGCCCCGCTCGAGCGTCACTCACTAACTACCGCTCGAGCGTCAACAATCCCGCTCGAGCGGTGAATACACATTTCCAGAACTTTTACAGAACCAGGTCTCTGCTCGAGCGTCAACCCTCCCGCTCGAGCGTCACACACAACAACCCGCTCGAGCGTCAAAACTCCCGCTCGAGCGTACAACTCTGCAGAGGAGAAACTAGAAGATGGAAAACTACGCTCGAGCGTCGAAAATCCAGCTCGAGCGGACAGACAACAACGAAGGGCCCGCTCGAGCGTCAGAATCCCCGCTCGAGCGTGAAGGCCAAAATCTGGGTAACTACTCTTGGTTTCTAAGTTCAACCAACCTGTTTCAAACTCGCCCAACACAACCTAAGACTCGAATGCACGGAGTAAAGGATGTAAACAAGACATATACAACAACCAACTCCACGGAACCTAAGTCCGGGTACAATAGTTAAAGAAAAGGGAAACCGGAATCGCTATAACACAAGCCTCAAACTATAGGAACTATTAGTGTTATTCGCCCAAAGTTAAACTATATACAGAAATAACTTACTTTTCAAACTATTTAACAAACTAACCTACTTTTTGAAATTGCATCTTCAAAATGTAATTATATGACAAAATCGCATTTTTAAAATATACTTTCATGGTGACATGGCCGCATGAAGTTGTCAATGTGATTATACTGAGATTGCATTTTAAAAATGCAAGTTTACCTTAAAATTACATTTTCAAAACACAATTTCAACACTACTTTGTGTTATCAAAACACAATTTCAACATTAATGTGAAAATGATATTTTCAATACTCATTATGAGTTGTGATTTCAACATAAAATTGGGTATGTCATTTTGAAAATAAAAAAATAAGAATGGGTATTACATTTTGAAAATGAGATTTCAGTTAAAACGATTTTCAAGAAATCCTAATTTAGGAAACAAGATGTTACTGAATCACGGTTTGAAAACGCAAAACAATGAAATTGTAATTTCAAAATACAATTCTATGTTGAAAAATAGTTATAGCAAACTTGTATTAGTACACAATCTAAATTCATACAATTTCATTACATAAAGATAAAAAATAAAAAAAAATTGTTATTTTAACTATTTAATGAATCATATGAATCTAAATTATGTAATGAAATCATGTGAATGTCGATGAAATCATATTCATGTACTGAATAAAATTTTGCTATCCTAAATATTTTGCAACATGGAATTGCATACTAATTCTGTATAACAATTCTATTTGGTTTTGTTTTGAGAATTTAATTTCTAAATTTTTTTAAAAAAACCTTGAAACTAATTTAGTAAAAAAATGAAAAATAAAAACACTCATTACTTTCACATGATTTTATCTTTTTAAACGTGCAAATAGTTTTTTAAAATTCAAAAATTATTTTTGGTGTTTATTTTTGTCATGTATAACAATTATGTTTGGTTTTGTTTTGAGAATTTAATTTCTAAATTTTTTTAAAAAAACCTTGAAACTAATTTAGTAAAAAAATGAAAAATAAAAACACTCATTACTTTCACATGATTTTATCTTTTTAAACGTGCAAATAGTTTTTTAAAATTCAAAAATTATTTTTGGTGTTTATTTTTGTCATGTATAACAATTATGTTTGGTTTTGTTTTGAGAATTTAATTTCTAAATTTTAAAAAAAAAACTTTGAAACTAATTTAGTAAAAAAATGAAAAATAAAAACACTCATTACTTTCACATGATTTTATCTTTTTAAACGTGCAAATAGTTTTTTAAAATTCAAAAATTATTTTTGGTGTTTATTTTTGTCATGTATAACAATTATGTTTGGTTTTGTTTTGAGAATTTAATTTCTAAATTTTAAAAAAAAAACTTTGAAACTAATTTAGTAAAAAAATGAAAAAAAAAACACTCATTACTTTCACATGATTTTATCTTTTTAAACGTGCAAATAGTTTTTTAAAATTCAAAAATTATTTTTGGCATTTATTTTTGTCAACCTAGCTTAATTTCTTAAAAAAATAATAAGAAAAACATATTCTGAAAATTAAACTAATCATTTTTATTTTGTATTTTGAAATTGTGATTCAAAAAAAATTGCGTTTCCTAAATTTTGATTTCTTGAAAATACATGTAACGCCCCGAAATAAATATAATAAACCACCCACAATATTAATAAATAACGACAATGTACGTACATGATTCTTTGAAAATAAATACCCTTTCATTTCATATGGTTTCGTTTTACAAAAGGTAGCACATGCAGTTACACATTCACAAGTCCTCACCCTGAATCTATAGCATGCGATACAAGTTAAAAATATAAAATGAGAGTTAAAGCGAAATAAGAAATGTCCTAAAGGCTTATAACTTTCCAAGATAGTACTTGGTTACAACCAAAGTGAGTCGGAGCTCAATATAAATATAGCCCTAGGCTTGTACAAAACAAATATAACAAATAAGTAAAAGAAGCTCTCGCTCTTAATCCTCCCAAGTTACTGCCTTGGCAGAGGCATATTATCAGCACCTGAAAGTGGTTTTCCCATATAGGGTGAGCCAAAGCCTAGTAGAAATAATCCAACATAATATATGAATCCCAACAAAGATATAAGGTGAATGCATATGCAATGCTCGTGCTAAAATGTTTTATATTTCTCTCCAAAACCATGTAATGCTAAATTAATATCATAGTTCACAAATCATTTCCTTCACATCTGCTAAAAGTTTTTAAAAAATAAATTGTTGATCAATCATCGGAGTAGACAGACATTTCAGTCGTGTTGCCCGATGATATGTCATCCAAATCATATTGAATTTGCTCATTTTTACTAAAATTTTGTCTTCTTGTAAGCGTGTGCATATGATTCCTAGATATCATCAATGCCTCAACCATTTCGGGTGAAAGCCTGCTCTTGTAGTCACTCAGCACCCATCCACCTGCACTAAAAGTTGTTTCTAAAGCAACTGTAGAAAGTGGAACGGTTAGTATATCACGGGCCATCTGTAAAAGCACAGGCCACATAGATTCATTTTGTTTCCACCATTCCAAAATGTCAAAAATATCGGAATCATCCACTGACGGGCTTTCCAAATAACATTGCAGTTCATAACTACTTACACTTGTATGTTGAGATATTCTTCTACTTTTTATTGTTGTGAAAATACTTAATCTTCCGCCTCGAGATTGTTGGACTGCTAGTGTAGTTTGTGTTGGTGTATTTATAGATGCAATACCTTTGTCAGCCATTGAATTAGAGAAGTTGAGAAAATACCCCTTAGAGTTGAACCTTTAATTTTGGCTCACCTTCTTCTCTCTGTCTCTCTTAATTAGGATGACTATAAAACTTAAAGTGATGGAAAAATACTCATGATATGAAAGGGGAGTCACCCATCCTTATATAGAGGAGAGAAGAGGGCCAGATAAACTCTATCAGAAGAATTCCTAATCCATCAAGGTTTCCTTCTTATCTTAGAAGAGTGATTATATTAAAATTCTATTTACTGAACTTGATCTCAAATATTGGCTTTATCTATTTGTGGAGTCCAAATAAATTAAAACATGTAGAAAATATGTAGGCGATTGGGCCACACTAGAAAAATAAATCCAACAACTAATGGCAGTATGAAAACAATATTCACGTGTTTTGTAGCTTCTGCCAAATTATGATTCACTTTTGATTTATGGAGAAGGTGAAAACATGAATGGATATTTCTTTATATTTATTGGGGAACAGATTCAATTAATCCCTCATATCTCTTCACAAATTACATGCTTTCCTTTAAAAAATCCATCTTGCTCAACTGCTTTTGGTGGTTGGAATCTGTTTGGGTTATCTAAGCAACTATTTTGATATTTGTTCTGACCATCTCTTTGTTCTGTTCCCAGATTTGATGGCAACATAAAATCTGCTGGACGCATCACCATTCAGTCATTCTGTGCTCCACAATGTGAATATTCCAATATGGTTAGTGGCAAAGAGATGGGAGATTCTATTTGGGGGATTTGGTGATAGCCCCCTCACTATCTAATTTGTCTTTCAAAAGGACAAGAATTATATAAGTACTTTCAAAACCCCTTGATATTTTAAAACTTGTTTCTTTTACTATATTACCCTCATATCTATCAGCTCTCCTATTAAGCCATCTTCACTATGTATTTCAGAGTAAAATTTTACTTTGTATAAGAGTAAAATTTTACTCTGTATAAAAGTAAAATTTTATACTCTGAAACTAAAGTAAAATTTTACTCTGAATAAGAGTAAAATTTTACTCTGAATAATAGTAAAATTTTACACTCTGAAACTAAAAGTAAAATTTTACACTCTGAAACTAAAAGTAAAATTTTACTCTGGTTCTGTCAAATGAAAAAAACAGAGCAATAGAACCAGAGTAAAATTTTACTCTGGTTCTATCAAATGAAATTAGATCATTCACAGCCACTGTTCTTCTGTTTCTTCACAGTTACTTGCCTCTTTCGTATCACCTCTTTGGCTTCTCTGTTATCTATTACATATACACAATCCATATTGCTCACTCACGATACAAAAATTTATAAAAATAAAAAACAATTTTACAACAAAAAGTTGAGAGAACATAGTAACAACTCATCAATAGATCAATTTAAGAACTTAACAACACTATCCAAATGAAAAATCTCTCCCTCACACACGCACACACACACACACACACAAACACACACATATATATATGAAAAATCTGAAAAACTGTGTTCAAATATGGAAATTTTGAACAGTCGCGCGATTCGTCTCTATACTCTTTCACAATTCGAATTTTTGATCGACGAGGCTATCATCAACGGCAAGAACATGTTTTAACCGTTAATCATAACATCATCCAATTTTTTTATACAAAACTGATTTGATCATGTAGTTATTGATATCCGATCAATATAATTTTTTACAGACATATAGTACTCGACGAGTTCTATACATTGAACGGTTCAAATTATCAAAACGAGACCCGTGATGGGTCCCCACAGGTCGAACAACAATGTGTGAAAATTGCACCCAAACTGTGTAATTTTGTTCGGCCACATGCAACATAGAGATTGCTGAGTTGTATTTTGTGTGAAAAATTAATTTTTTAATTTTTTTTTGGTAAATAATGATAAATTTTTAACTTTTGAGTAACTTTTTGACTTTTTATCTTTTTGGAGAGATGCCATACTTGACCTAAGTCACATCACCTCTCTAAGTATATCACTTTAAACCCAACCCAAATCTAATCCATATTTTATAAAAAATTAAAAAATATACTTATTTAAATTATTCTAAACAATCCTTAAAAATAGATAGTAGGCCTTATAGAAAACGGGTTAAGTGTGCCTTTTGGTCAATATGTTGCAAAAGAAGAATGGATTGGGGCCCACAAGATGAAAGCAGAAGGAAAGAGATTCTTTCCGTTCTACATACGTAATGAACGATTTTCATTAAAAATATAAATTTATAATTATTTTAAATTTTAAAAACTATTATACTTATGTAATACAATACCTGAACCGAGAGCAACCCTTGCTTCTTCTTAGGCACCAGCTTACCTTCAATGCTGTAATCAGGGTTGTAGAAATTGAGACCTTGAAGCTCTACATGGGCAAAAGCTGCAATGAAGTCCACTCCACGGTTGTTGCAGAGAAGCTGAGGTTCACCCACAGTGTTGTGCACAACCTCCCCAGCAAATGGATAGTAAGAAACTAAAGCTTGAGACATGGCCTTCTTCAAAACACCGATCATGGAGGCAAATGTGAACAACATTAAGCCCCCTTCTTTTCCAATGAGTCTTGTGGTGGTGGTGGTTGGATTCTTATAACAAAAGAACACAGCGACGTCGACAGGAGGCAAGAGCAAGTCATGGTTGGAAAGCGGTAGCAAATGCACACGCATCGGCAACGCTGCCGCCACCACTTCTGTCTTCCTCACCTCCACCACCACCAACTCTCCTTTCGCACTCATTTTTTGTTTATTTCAAAGAGAACTGAGTTGGGGATATGGGAGGCGACGACGGAAAATTTATAATGGAAAAATGCACGTGCACATAATATAGACATGGGTGGGCCTTCTCTAAGTTACGAGAAATTCTATGAAACGTACCCTGTGCAGTGGAAAAAGAAAAATGAGTGGGAGCTCTAATTAAAGTTATCACTAAAGATGTGGCAGTGAGTCTCACCCACTGTCACAGTATGTGTTGTGTGTGTGTGTATGTTTGTTTTTTCTTTTCATTTTCCACCTCATTAGTGGTGGATTAGAACCACCAAATTATGTCTCTACGATGACCGGTGGAAAAATGCACCTACACATAATACAGACAGAGATGGGTGGGCTTTGTCTACGTTGCGAGAAATTCTATGATACGGGCCCTGTGCCTCAATTATCACATGTGTTTTTTAATTTTTTTTATTTTATAATCAAGTATCTGGGTCAATACCCATTCGGAGTAACGCATCTCGACTAACTCCTTTTTTTTCCTTTTTTTTTTTGTGGGTGCAAAGAGAAAAACACAAAGAAACTATAGAAAAAGATGTACAGAGGCTCACACCCTCGCATAAACAATCCCAACCATATCTGCAACTAGCAGCGGCCTAATGGTATTAGGTGGGCAGTCCATCACTAGTAGGTGCTCAATTTGATTCTCTCCCATATGAGCTAGAGCGGTTGTGCATCTATTGGCCTCACGAAAGACGTGTTGTGAGTGCAATTCAGGGCGGCTTTGGGCACAAGTCAATAAAGTCATCGCTTTAGATCGCAAAAAATTAACTAAAAAAAAGGCCATAATTTTTTTTAAATTATTATATTAGCCTATAAAAAAAATCTCATTGTAATTTAAAAGGTTTCAACAAAATTCATTTATTATTTAAAGCTAATAGATGGTTGATATGATAAATTATTGGGAAATTATTTTTAGCCTCCTTGGTATTAAGATTTTATAACATAAAGAACATTTAGTATTTTCATAATGTCTAGGTCCCTCAATATCGATCTAGAGAAATTCTTTCCAGAGAAATTCTGGACTTCCTAAGAATTTCTCTGGGTTCAAACTAGAGAAAATTAAAATTTCTTTGAGTTCAAACTAGAGAAAATTAAACATCATAGAGAAAATTAAACAAATTTCTCTCTAAGTTTGTTTTATTGAGTGTACCAAACAAACAAACAAACAAACAGTATAAATACATACATATGACTTCACCAATTTTACTCCGTTAAACTTCACTAAGTTTTAAATCAGTGAAGAGAGAGAGAAAGAGAGAGAGAGATAAATTTCTCTAGGTTCAAACTAGAGAAAATTAAAATTTCTCTGAGTTCAAACTAGAGAAATTCAGAGAAAATTGAACATCACAGAGAAAATTAAACAAGACAGAGAAAATTAAACAAATTTCTCTGAGTTTGTTTTATTGAAATTTCACTAAGTGTGCCAAACAAACAAAATAAACGAACAAACAGTATAAATACATACATATGACTTCACCAATTTTACTCCGTTAAACTTCACTAAGTTTTAAATCAGTGAAGAGAGAGAGAAAGAGAGAGAGAGATAAATTTCTCTAGGTTCAAACTAGAGAAAATTAAAATTTCTCTGAGTTCAAACTAGAGAAATTCAGAGAAAATTGAACATCACAGAGAAAATTAAACAAGACAGAGAAAATTAAACAAATTTCTCTGAGTTTGTTTTATTGAAATTTCACTAAGTGTGCCAAACAAACAAAATAAACGAACAAACAGTATAAATACATACATATGACTTCACCAATTTTACTTAGTTAAAATTCACTAAGTTTTAAATCAGTGGAGAGAGAGATAAATTCCACAATGTTGCTTGTATGTCTCACTACCTCCTCTAATCCGAGACTCGCACGCATAAGCTGGAGGATTTAGCGATAATGGTGCCGGCGAGGAAGCTCCGGTCTCCATCTGATTTTTATTTGATCCAGTACCACTGTCGATCTCTATCTCTTTCTTTTTTTTTTTTTTCTGTTCACTGCCTGCAAATCTGTGTCTTTCTCTCTAGAAAAAATGATGAAGACTAGTAGGGAACGGACGGCAATGCCGGACAGTTGTTAGAGCAAAGGTCCGCTTGGATCTGAGCGAACGACAATGATCTCTTCGACGCCGAACTTCGCGATGATGTAGCTACAATCTGAGAAGCCGAAGAGAAGAGCTATGATGTTGTGGCCATTGGCAGTGGAGAAGACAAAGAGAAATGACGGGTGTATAGAAGACGCGTTGTAGAGGATCTAGAAGATCGAGACTACTGCTTTAGAGAGAGAAAGAGACACATAGAAGAGAGAGAGAGAGAGAGAGAGAGAGAGAGAGGAAAAAATGTGAATTTAGCAAAGGAAGAGAGAGTTTAGAGTGTGAGAGAGAGAAAAAAAAAATGAGGTTTGATTTGAGAGAGTCAAATTTCTTTGTGATATATAGGTGTGGGAATTGAGGGACCTTAGACATCATAAAATAATATTGTGAATCTCTTTTATTACTAAAAATAGGAGAGAGACTTTAGACTAATTTTTTCTAAATTATTTAAAAATGATAGATAGTTGTTTTTTATCAGAAGAAACCAAAAAACTTATTGATGTGATAAATTGTTTGAAATTATTGAATGGTTATTTTTTAAATGTATATATAGAATACAATTAATTATACTACTTGCAGTTACTCTTTTCAAATTAAAGTTAGTTAAATCTTACCTTTATTCAACTATGTCTAATGAAAGATTAAATGGATTAGAAATTTTATCTATCGAAAATGATTTAGCTTATAAGTTGGATTATGCAAACTAGATTAGTAATTTTATAGCTAAAAATGCCAGAAGAATGACGTTTAAGTGATTTTTGTTACAATTTGTTTACTTTTTATTTGATACTTCAACATACATTATTTTAGTCATTTTTCTTATTGTAAACTTTAATGTCTACTGGAAGTAACCTTTATATGAGTACTGTCAAATACCAAAAAAACTAAGACACATAATTATTTTTGGGCAAATTACTTGGAAGTCCTATTTGAAAGAGGAGAAGTCTATTTAGTCTTACAAACTTTTGGATACTCTTAAAAGTTCACTACATATTTTTCTTATTCGTTTTTCTCTACGCATTCGTTCTTCTCTGCTTCTTTCTCTTTTTAATTTTTGAAGACTGGTGACCACGCCTTACTACTTCTCTTTCTCTTTCTGATATATAGTCATTCACGACCGACGACTATCATTGATTGGGGTTCACCAGTAAACACTGACTCTTTACTTTACCCTTACCGACGGCGAAGTAGACAAGTTTCTAGTGAAAAAGATGAGTAAATCTACTCAAATCTAATGTAAATCTACTCAGATCTACATCAGATTCGATTAGATCTTGAAAAATCTAGAAATCCCCTAGATGTTAATTTGTGATTATGTATCAATTTTAAGCAGTATATAACAATCCCAATCAAACAATCAAGACAAATCGACACAACGATTTTACGTGAAAAAACCACAATTGGACACATCCAATTGTGATAAAAAAAACCACGGGCAAAAGCCACAAAACAATCCACTAAGAAGATATAAAGGAATTACACAGGTATACTCTCAATTACCTAGCGAATCCACGGCCGAATTGAACCAACCTCTATGTGTCTCTTCCAACCCCGTCTTCACCTCGGAATTGTCTTAACGATGAGCCACTTCAGAATCCACCAAAGCTTCAGGCTTAAATTCTTCAGAATCCACCGAAGAACAACTCTCTCTTTTGTGCAGAACAAACAACTAATCCTTTGATGTATACTCTTTAAACCATGAGTTGAATACTCAATCAAAACATCAAAGAAAACTAGCCACTCCAGAATCCACCAAAGCTTCAGGCTCGAATTCTTCAGAATCCACAGAAGAACAACTCTCTCTTTTATGTAGAACAAACAAATAATTCTTTGATGTATACTCTTTAAACCATAAGTTGAATACTCAATCAAAACATCAAAGAAAACTAGCAAAATATCCCCAGATATAAACCCTAGAACCCAAGAAGAAGATCTGGAGAAGTAATACTAGATTTGGACTGAAACATATATTTATAGAAAACTGTCCTGCAATCTCCACTCGAGCGTCAGATTGGCCGCTCGAGCGCGAAAAGTTCCGCTCGAGCGCGAAAAAACATATCGCAGTATTTTTGCAGGCGATCAAACTTCTGAAACCAAGGATTCTCCGCTTGAACGGGGGAATGTCCGCTCGAGCGGACAGGCAACTTGGAATGCATTTATGCATTTTGCTTCAGGGGCGCTGCCCCTCGACCCCGCCGTGGCGCTGCCCCGAACCCGCCAAGGGGCACTGCCCCCTCGACCCCCGCGAACTGACCGGGCAGCTCGATCCCCGTCATAATCAGCGAAGTGGCAATCTTGAAAGAATTAACATCACAAACTGCTCTACAAAGCACGATTCGGGTTGGATTCGCATCTAACAACTCATATCCTCACTGAAATAAAAATACGAATAAAATTACAACACAAAGGAGTTTTGTCAAACGGGATTGCCAAGAATAAAACCTAACAATCTCCCTATTTGGCAATGCCGTGACAAAACACACCTAACAAATAAAATCCTAATCACCCCAACCCATTACAGTCAACAAAAACAAATTTCTTTCTCAAGGTCATGATCTGCAAAACAGCTATTAGTGCCACAATCTCCAAAACAACTATTAGTCCCACAAGAGTATATAAAAATCAATAAACATATGACTAGATTATCTTGAAGCAAGAGGAAAAAAAATGAATAGATGGAAATTGAAGATTTTAAGAACATGTAGCATGAAAATATGAAAACTAAGACACATGCACCCGACACATGAATGGATGAAATCACACTACGACACATGTGCATGAAAACATGAACAACAACTTTCTCCCCCTCACTAAGAGCAACCATAAACACTGAAAACAGTGATCAAAAAGCAAACGACAAAAATAATATGGTGGAGCAAGCAAGGAATAAAATTACAACACAAAGGAGTTTTGTCAAATGGGATTACCAATAATAAAACCTAACAGATCTAAACCAAAAAATAGTTGTCGGAGTACAATATTCTCTTTATATATGTTTCTTTCAATTTTTCTATCTTTTCTCTATTACACACTTCTATTTTCCTATTTTAATGGAGAAAAATTTCAAATTATGAACAAGTTGTTTTTGAGTTTTAGTTATAAGCGGTGAAAACTACAAAATTTCATAGTTTTTATTTTTTGGGTGTTGAAATGAATCATACTTTAAAACTGTAAAATTTTACAATTTCATAACATGTTTTCCAATTTGATTAATAAGGATAAATGTTTAATAGAATCATACTTTGAAACTATAACATTTTATAGTTTCAAAACTTACTTTTTAATTTGATCAATATTGGAGATTATTTGCTTAAACCCTACAAAAATTAGAAAATAATACATATATATATATATATATTTTTTTTTTCTATTGTTACTGTTTGTTGTTGTTATGTTTTTTTTTTCTTCAATTTATCAATATTTAACAAATTTTGCTATATTTTTTCTCTCTAATTTCTCCATTTATTCTTTTATTTTATTTCCGACAATATTTTAGACATTTTGGTGAGTCTCTAACGATATTCTTGACGTCCAACGAATGTTCTGGATATTCTGGCGACTTCTAGTGACGTTTAGAACATTTCTGCGATACTTCGGCGACTTCCCGATGATGTTAAACATTCTGACGAATCTCTGATGACCGTCTGATAGAAATTTGGCATTGGTGAAATGTAACAACGTTTTTAAATTTATATATATAAAAAAGATTTTTTTAATAACAATTGAAAATATATATGACTAATTAGTACAAGTGTCTTATTTTGGGACTAAATAAATTTTAAATTTTGTGTATAGGATTTACTGATAAATACCCCATAAAAAAGAATATGTATAAAGGGCCCTAGGTTAAAAGTTCACTTTGAATCTCAAAAAAGTCAAAACCGACCCTACTACACACTTCTATTTTCTTATTTTAATGGAGAAAAATTTTAAATTATGAACAAGTTGTTTTCGAGTTTTAATTACAAGCGGTAAAAACTGCAAAATTTTACAGTTTCTATTTTTTTGGTGTTGAAATGAATCATACTTTAAAACTGTAAAATTTTACAATTTCATAACATTCTTTAGAATAAAATTTTACAATTTCATAACATGTTTTCCAATTTGATTAATAAGAATAAATGCTTAATAGAATCATACTTTGAAACTATAACATTTTATAGTTTCAAAACTTAGTTTTTAGTTTGATCAATATTGGAGATTATTTGCTTAAACCCTATAAAAATTGGAAAATAATATATATATTTTTTCCTTATAGCGATCCCGGGTTTACCCTTGTTGTACAGTGATTCGGACATGTGTCCGTGGATGTTGGTAGTTGTTTATTATCTTGTTTACATCCCTCTTTACTTTGTGTTTTGAGTTATAGGATGTGTTGGGCAGGTTTGTTGCAGGTTGGTTGAGTTTGGAAACCAAAACTAGTTGCCCAAATTTTGGCCTGTCCGCTCGAGCGGGGGTTTGGGCGCTCGAGCGGGGAATACACCCATCCAGTATTTCCTGTGCAGTGTTGGACGCTCGAGCGTGGGATTGGCCGCTCGAGCGGGGTTGTGTGAGTTCCGCTCGAGCGGGAAGTTGGGAGCTCGAGCGGAGACCTGGCTCTGTAAAAGTGCTGGGCGAGTGCATTCGGCGCTCGAGCGGGAGTTCGGCCGCTCGAGCGGGGGTCTGTGAGTGACGCTCGAGCGAAGTGTTTTACGCTCAAGCGGGGCGACTGGGTTTAAGTTCTGTGTTTTAACTTTTCAAATCACTTTTTCACTTTCTCTTCTCTCTCCTACTTTTCCAAAAACACCATTGTTGAGCCTCTCACTCTAGAACTCTACCTTCTCTCTAGGTTTTGATCTAGTAGGAGTGATTTGCTCATCTTTGGCCTTTACAAAAAAGTTGTTGATCGTCAAGGGCTACATTTTAATTTGAAAATTTCGGGATTTGGAGCACGTTGGGTTTTGTCATCTTCTCCCTTGGGGCTCCAAATTTGAGGTAGGGATATCCTACTCCTCTCTATGGATTTTGTCTTTAAATTTTAGTATTTTGAGATGTTGGGGTTGGCTTGGTAATTTTGTGAAAGTTTGGGGCTTTTGTGCAAAAAAAAAAAAAAAAAAAAAAAAAAAAAAAAAAAAAAAAAAACAGTGGTTAAAACCAAAAGAAACAAAGTAGAAAAAGACAAATCTACAAGCTATGGAACAAGGCCTAAGGAAGGGTGGCTAAAATCTCCTCTTTTTAGGAGGTTTAAATCACATTTTTAAGCTTCAAATGGCTTTGAAATCAAGTATAAAAACACAAGAAAAAGAGAGAGAAAAAGATGGTGAAAAAGTTCAAAGATTACCCCTTTAAAGAGGGAAAAGCTTCCTAGTTAACAAACCACAAGCTAAGCACTCTCAAGAGGTGAAATTGTATTCACAAATGTCAGCAAAAGTTTTCAATTTTAAGCTTAGAAGGTGTATGTATAGTGTGTATATATATTGCAAAGAAGAAGGGAAGTGTGTTGGACAAGTTTATAGCTCTCGGCCAAAATTTCTAACCCAAACCATAAAGGGGAGCTTGTATTTATAGAAAAATAGGTTCTCACATCTCGGAAATATCTATAAAGAGATAGCTGGTACAAGGCATGCACACGAGGACAACCGCTGTTACAAAATATCTGCTTGCGCTAAACATGGCCAGCCGCCGGCTATGAAAGGGTACGGCCGGCCACCTAAAAAATGGTCTGCTGGCCACTTGTTGGCCAACTCTTCTCTAAGTGGTTAGGCTAGAAAAAATAAGGTTTTGGTCAAATGGGGTGTAAGGTTTAAGTTTTAAAGCTTGAAACCGAAGCCTTTTGTTGAAAAAATTGAACGATTGCACAAACATAACATTTATCATTGAGTGTTTAGAGTGAAGCGCCCAAGTCTTAAGGGAGGTCAAAATGGGGTGTCTACAGTTACCCCTCATTGACAGAGCTCGGAGTCATGAAATAACATGAGTGAATGTCAAAGCCTGAAGATGACCCATTGACAAGGCTGTAAAACTTGGGCAAGCAATCAAAAATGTAAATGCAATTGGTTGAACTCAAAAGTTGCCTATGTATCCCTTTGCAAAGAATCAAACTAGCATAGTTTAAGGGCAAAATCAAATTGTTATGCACAAGAATACTAGGAAGTTGGACTTACACGCTTCACAAAGCCAAATTATTTTGCAAATCCATGATCATGTAAGACAATGCAATGAAAATAACAAGTGACAGCATAAGAATCGAACAAGCTTCAAGCTTAAATCAAAATAAGTCCAACCGTGTTTCACATGAAAATGAGTAAGTAAACAACAATTCCAAACACGTTTCACGTGAAATGAGGAAAGACGGTGTAACTAACAGGCGTATCTCACAATATTTCATATAGAGAGAGGGAAGGTTTAACGCGGCGTAACAATTAACCTAACGCGTTTCATGCGAAATGAGGAATGGTGGTGTAACCAATAGGCATATCTCACCCATATTTCATACGAAGAGAGGGAAGGTTTTAACCAAGTAGAAACAATATCCTAACGCGCGTTTCACGCAAGAGGAGGGAGTGATGGGGTAAGCAACAGGCATATTTCACCGTATTTTATACAGAGAGAGGGAAGGTTTTTAACCAGGTGAAAGAAACATCCTAACGCGTTTGGGTGGTGTAACCAACAGGCGTATCTCACCGTATTTCATACAAAGAAAGGAAAGGTTTTTACCAAGTGAAAGCAACATCCTAATGCATTTCACGCGAAAGGGAAGGGTGGTGTAACCAATAAGCGATATCTCTCCAATATTTCAGGAAAGGTTTTAACCAAAGTGAAAGCAGCATCCTAACGGTTTCACGCGAAATGAGGGAATGGTGGTGAAACGCAACAGGTGTATCTCGCTGTATTCCTACAGAGAGAGAGAAGGTTTTAACCAGGTGAAAGGTGAAAACAAACTACGTTTCACATAGAGAGGGTATGAGAAATGTAAGCCTAACTATGTTTCACGTTAGAAAGAGTAAAAGAATACAAGCCAAATCACACTCCTGTGATGAAGATGGATATGATAAAATGAAAAGCATAATGCACATGGATGCAACACAATTGTTGTAGTTGGTGTGGAATATGATATGATGCATGCTCCATGCAACAATAACATTATAACATAATAAACAAAAAGCGATGGTTTTTTGAAAACAACCCTCATAAAGATCTCCAACTTACAGTTCAGAGGTCCTCAAATGCTCAAAAAGGATACAACTTGCTCATGCTTTGAGATCAGGAGACTTTCCCACTTCAGAGAAATGACAGGACCTGGAATGTGCATCCATAATGACATTTCGAAAATTTTCTGTAACCAAAACACCTAAATTCCTTTAATCTTCCACTTTATAGATGAATACAGGATCAAATATGCACAAAATAAGCAAGATCTCAGGAAAATAGGTCAGGAACCACTTAATAGGCACAGCCGGCCAAAAAGATGGGTCGGCTGGCCAATTGTTTGTACGGCCGGCACCTGTACTGCTTTCAGGGGCAATCTCGGGTTTTCACACCAAGAGACTCTTTAAAAAAAAGTTTTAGCCCACTTTTTCATACACATGCCATCCGAAATCACACTCCCTCTCTCTCTAGGTTCTCTCTCTCTCTCTCCTCTCTCTCTCTCTCAATTTTTCCTCTACTCGCTTTACCCACGACCCACACACAAACTTTTTTCGTAAAACCCATTTGTCCATCTACGTTTTGAGCTAAATAGATTTTGTTTCGGTTGAGTTTTTTGGGTTTCTCATTATTTTTGGCTCATTCTCATGGGTTTTTCTTGGTTTTTTATATACTCTCTTTCAAGTTTTCACTTTTTTTCCTCTCTTTTTCTCTCTCATAGGGCTTGGTTTTAGGGTTTTTACCTATTTTCCTCATTTTCTTGCTTTTCTCTCACCACCCACTACATTCTCCATGGCTGACAATGTTCCACATGATGGTGCCCTTCCCGAGGTGCGCCATGTTCCTACCCACTCCGGGAGTAGAGAACCAATGATAGACGAGGCCAAGGGGTAGTAGAAGACATTGCCGCCGACATTGCTATGAAAGAGATCTACCCTCCGAAGACTGAGCCTGAGTTTCTGCCACTGAAGGTGAGGGCCTTTTGATCAAGCCATCTATCACCCCCAGCACATTGCGATGGCTCTTGGCGACATGTTGCGGTTTGAGGACTTTACTCGGGGCGCACCCAAGGACTTTCTCTTGAGGGAGCGTGCATCATATCTTCCCAACGCCTCTAAGGTAAGACCTTTGCTCATTTTTGTGCACTTTGCTTGCTTGATATTCATTACAATCTTCATCTATCATGCATATACAAATTCTTCTCTTCAACACAAGATGATGCTTCTCGCCTGGAGAGGCTATGTTGGGAGTGACTGCGAGAGACTGGTACCAGGAGCTCTCCGCTCGAGTTAGAGAATTGGTTGAGGAGGCAGGCTTTAGCCTATTCTACTCGGGGGCTATCATGACTACAAGCTAGTCAATCCCTACTCGGTGCTTTTGGTGGAGAGGTGGGTGGGACACCACAAATCTTCCTCTTCTCCTCCACAGGGGAGATGACGACAACCCCATATGATTTTCTATGATTATAGGGCTGCGAGTAAGGGGTGATCCGATCCCTTTGCGA
>NW_021028568.1:261991-335205 GCF_004153795.1 Camellia sinensis
GTGAATACATCAAAAAGTAATACGACAAAAGTAATCCGCCTCTAGCCTCCCAAGCCTATGTCCTTGAGAGGCTGCATGCTTCTGTATCTGAAAATGATATTCCATATAGGGTGAGCCACAGCCCAGTAGAAATACACTAAACCAACATGAACAATGCAAAAATTTAGCAATTGATAGATGGCCAACACTGATACATTCACATAAATCACATATTTATGTCATACGACTTATGAGTCCAAGTTACCTTTCATTTTCCCTTTTTTTTAACAGATAGGCATATAAGCTCTACCCACTTCTCAACAGATATGTATAACGACAATATCCACATTCACAGATAAGCATATAAGCTATATCCACATGCAAAACAGATATGTATAACTACAATATCCACATTCACAGATAAGCATATAAGGTAATCCACACTTCACAAAGATAAGCATATGAGCTCTATCTTCACTTCTCTAGACAAGCATATGAGCTGTATCTACGGAGTTCATCCCCTATCTTCTCCCAACACTATCCGGTTTAGAGGTACATCCCCTATCTTCCCTAAACCGCGGAGTACATCCCCCATCTCCTCCTCTACACATAACGTATACAAACACATTGGTTCTATATACAATCACTCAATACATACAGTTAATGTATTCTATCAATCGTCAATTCCATGACACATTCCATTGATTAGTTTCCGTTTGCCTAATCATCATGCATTGTCTACAACAATCACGACTACCTCCACCGATAGCCGAAAGCAGTTATTCTAAACAGAAAATAAATGCACAATGGATATTCAATCACATTTCTTTTCCTCATTTCTCACAATTAATTATTCTAATTAATTAAACATGTAATTAGGTCGTTATCCATAATTACCATTTCAACCCTTAGGTTCCATTTTCATCAATGATTCAACATTTATTCCATTCTCTATGCTAAACATGCATCTAGGTTATTATGAATAAAACCCCAATTTTTGTAAAATTACCAATTTTTTTTGGAGTTTAGGGGTTGTTTAATGTGTTTATTTAATTTATGCTTTGAATTTTATCCTTGTGTTGTTGTAAGTCCTCATGGATTTGGTGTATAAGCCATAGCTTCCAATCCATTTAAGTTGATAGTTTTTTCTTTCATTTTTTTGGCTTTCAGTACATATTCACATCGTTGTAACCATCCACTTGTTCATTCATACTTTGCAATCTCCTTCATTTCTTTATTTGTTTTGATTAAGAGTTGTATCAAACAATAGATCACCGCTCAAGGCATAAGAAAGAGGCCCCTCATGCTAAATGGTTTAATCCCTTTGGAGGCTCATTATCAAGGCATTACATCTCTCTTATGCTAAGTATGATCTTTTGTTTGACACTTCCCTTTATCGCCTGTGCATTACTTACTAAGGGACTAATTTTCCATTTAGACCTTTGTAAATCATGAAGGAAAGAGTCATCATAGCTTATTATAGAGTTTGGATTTGGAGTCATTAGCGCTCATTTCGAGTTTGACTCTAAATTCATTATTGCTTGTAAATAAGTTTGATTCTTCCTTTGTAATTTCCTCCATGGAAAAAGGCTTCAAAAGTTCATTTCTCGGGTCAAGTCATGCTTGCTACTTTTTATTACTTTGGATTTAGTGGACGTAATCATCACCTTTGGACAAAAAGGAAGAAAAGATAAGAAAATGAAAATGTAAAGTAAAAAGGGCTAATAAAATTGGAGTAAAAGAGGCAAAAAGATAATAAAATTTGGTTAGGTTCAATCGGACGTTATACTGAACCTCTTGCTTCTCAAATCATCGCATACTATTTTAGTGATGTTTGATGATTCATGAAGCAAGTCTACCCCCTCCCTTGAGGTAACTCCATGATAGGGAGGAGGTGTTGTTTGTCTTTTCTTTCATTTTATTGAGCTCTTGTCCTATCGTTTCTAAGATCATTATGCAACAAACTTGCAATAATTGATGATTTGAGAATTGAATCTACTCCTCCCTTGATCATCTTCATGATAGAGAAGGGCAGAGAGGATAAACATCTCCTGAAAACACTCTGTAGCTTGCTTTTTGTGCTCCTTTCGGATACGACTAGCCTTACAGTTCGGACTCCTGTAGTTCTGAATCTGATTCCACAAGTGCAATGTGAAATAAATAAACACAAATGAGTTAAAATATGGCAATTCTTTTGGAAAATCGATTTTGAATCAAAATGTCAAAAATGGATTGTTTTGCTAGATATAGAGTCACCACCTAAATATTTTTTAGGAAATTTAGGAAACCCGGGACTCGTGCCAAAGGCCGCTTATTCGTTATCACCAAAGTGTCTCGGCTCAGGAACTTAGGTACGCGAGGGGAAGGTCATGAATTGAGCACCCCACTCGCCCGATCAAAGATCAGCCTCTACTAATCATGATGTGAATCTTATTTACATTATATGCTCTTGATCTGGTTATTAGGCTATTTTTACTATGTGACGCACACAAGTATAGACTAATTTGCAAAAATTGAAACTCTTTGATTTCATTTGTGTTTTGAAAATGTTTTGAATATGCACCACTTGAAAAAGCGATTTCATATGTAAATTACTCAAATTATTCCAATTTAAGCGATTAGCCTTCATCCACAGGCATTCAAACAGGTATACCACTTAAGCACTTAGCCTCATGGTATCACGCTTGGCATGGCAATAATCACATACATGTGGTATGCTAAAGCAAGAAATGCTCTCCTAATACTCCAAGACGAGCCAAAGGAAAAGAGTTAAAAAAATGCATGCTCTAACTATAATGACTAATGCAACACATGCAATATGCAATTAATAGGCTCAGCTACTAACATGGCATGTGGATCGATTTGATAGCATGCGATTTAAGCACGTTTTCAAAGAAGTATTTAAACGACAATGCTTGTTAGCATGATGAACCGAGCCTTATGCATGCAAGACAATGGATGCTTCGTACATGGAAAATGCTAAACAAAATTTGATATGCTACACTATCCATCATAAGCAGGGAAATAAAAGGGAGAAAGATGTGTGGTTAGAAGACATACACACTTATTACATATTTCGCCCTCGCACAGGAGG
Source organism: Camellia sinensis (assembly GCF_004153795.1). Taxonomy (NCBI): domain Eukaryota; kingdom Viridiplantae; phylum Streptophyta; class Magnoliopsida; order Ericales; family Theaceae; genus Camellia; species Camellia sinensis. The sequence goes on from NW_021028568.1 coordinate 265,065, forward strand.
GTCCGAATGAATGAATTAGCTAAGCTACTTAACTAATTATTACAAACCAATTGAAATAAATTAACTACACTAGCTAATTATTACAAATTGGGAATTGAACTAAGTAAGTAATTAACTATTATAAGTTCATCACTCGAAGTACAACATACTACTATAACAACATAATTTAAATGGGCCCCAAAATACTAGGGATGGTTCATGCATGAACGCGGATTTCCACTCGAAAATGCCTCTGTTTGGCTGCCAAAATGCTTCTGTTTTACAGTCAGAGAATTGCACTATTTTTTCACCTCTATCTCTACTCTGTTTTGTAGTAAAAAAGGAAATTGCCTGGCTGAAAAACAAAAGTGGCCAGCAGGCCAAAAGTGGTGACCGGCCGCCCACTAATGGTGGCTTGCCACCCACTAATGTTGGGTTTCTCCTGTTGCAACAGGCAACAAACAGAGCATCCTCAGGGGATGTTTGTCCACCCTACCCCTCTTTATCATCAAACAGCTCAAAGGAGTGGTAGGCTTGATTCAGAAGCCATCAATCGACGTAAATTCATTGTGTGATGACTTATGAACCAAGGGATACAATTTTAATAAATGCACAATGAAAGACTCATGAACCTCTTCCCTATCATGATATTGATCAAGGAAAGCGATTGACGTTGAAACTTCACTAGTTAGTATGAAATGCTTCAAGATTCAATAGGTTCAATTAACGTCCGATTGAACCCCAAACCATTTTATTATCTTGCTCCATTTTATTCCAATTTTAATACCTTTTTTTTAATTACCTTTTAATTCCTTAGTCATTTTAGTCCAAGAATGAGCATTAAGTCCACTAATAGAAAGAAGTTTCAAACAAAGGGTTGTTTTGGGCACGAGAGATGTCATGCCGTTGGTAATGAACCTCCGAAGAGATTAAACCATTAAGCACAACGATCTTAATCTCAAGCTTAAACAATCAATTGGTTGAAACAACTCTCAAAACAAATAAAATGCCAAGAAAAGAGGGATGTTGTAGACATGATTAGAGGTGATCACAAGTATAGAAAGCTTGAAATAAATACTATCAACTCAAATAGGTTGGTGTCTAATATCTAAAACACCATATCTATGAGGACTATTACTCTACAAGCATACCATACAAAGCTTAAATGAAACTAACACATAAAAATAGTCCTAAATTAAGCTAAAATAGTGCTGAAATTAAGATAAAAATAGCTAAGTGAGTAAGCTAAAATAATGGAGAATTTAAGCTAGTAAACAAGCCAAAGGAGGGGTGGCTAACCCTCCATTTTTGGGACTTCAAAATCACATTTTTAGCCTCTAAAAACCTCTGAAAATCAGTGATAAAAAGCTCAAAAAATGTTGAGGAAGAGATGGGAAACACAAGTGTAAAGGCTTAGGAGACAAGGTTTAAAGAAGGGTGATTAACCCTTCTACCTTTAATGGCCTTAAACCACAAGCTTCAGCCCATAAAAACAATGTAAAAACAGTTCAAAAACAACAAGAAAAGAGAGAAAAGAAGTAGTGCAAAGATTCTCAAAATTGTACCTTTTGAAGCAAGGCAACTCTTTTGTTAACAAACCCACAAGTTCTCACTCTCAAGGGCTAAAATTTGGACTCAATGATCTTAGCAAGGAGAACTCCAATATTGGTTTAGGAAGTGTTTGGGAAAGGTGTGTGTGTTCCAAGATAGAGATAGAGAGAGAATTTCAAATTTTGGGGCTTTTGGAATTTTTTGTAACCTTAAAACCAAGAGGAGAGGCCAAGTATATATAGAAAAACATGTTACTAGGTCGGAAATATCTGTATACATACCACTGGTGCAGTGCATGCACCTGTGGGGGACAACTAGCAACAAATATCTGCGTTTTACATAAGTGGGCGGCATGTCACTAAAAAGGGGCAGTAGGCCACTAATAGTGGCCGGCCAGGCAAAAATCTACTTTCACGCCTGACTTCAAATGGGCATATCTCCCTTATTCGGACTCAGTTTTAGGTTATTCTTGAGTCTAAATTGAAGCCCCGAAAGTCTAATTTCCAATGGTGGTAGCCTCATATCTAAATTATAAATGTACAAAGAGATATGGCTATTTTAGTAAAGATTACTCATTTCTTTCTTAACGGATTGATGCCCAACCTTCTCCCTAACTAGTTTTCTTCCCTCTCCTTTTATTTTCTTTAACTCCAAACCTATAAATAAGATGTTTGTAAATATTTTTCAAAGAGTTCGTCTCCATTTCTTTTATTTCCACTTTGTCCTTGCTCGATTTACCGAAAAGTGTAATTTTGAAATGAAATGCGAGCCTCGGAACATCATAGAAACATTTAAAAAAAAATTTTGAAAAAGAGGGTTTTAGGGTCTAAAATAGTTTTGGTCAAAATAGTTTTAATAAAAAATGGGTTGTAAAGTTGGGATTTAGAAGTTATTCCTGTTGAAGAAATCGAACGTTTGTATAGCATAACTTTCATCGAGTGATCAACCTGAGGCGCCCAAGTCTTAAGGGCGGTCAAACATGGGATGCCTACACACTCTGTTTTTGCTCTGTTGCAGCAGGGTATTCCCCAGAAACAGTGGCCGGCTGGCCATCATTTTGTATGGTTGACCACTTCTTAGGGCCAGCCGACTACCTGTTTTGAACAGGTAGTAGCATTTTTACAGTAGAATAGAGCAGAATCTGGGACCAAAACAAAATAATTTTTTGACTGCAAACAGAGTAGATTCTGGCAGCAAACAGAGAGGTTTCCAGAGGATGTTCTTGGTTGTGCGCATGCCGTTCCTCGTCTCCTATTCGCGTCCATTAGATTAGTTACTTTAATATTCATATTTGTATGTTGTAACTAATTAATTACTTTGGTTTCATTTGAATTTGTAATAATTAGTTAATTCATTCAATTGTGCTGTAATAATTAGTTAATCAGGACATTCATTCGGACCCTCTTCTGCGAGGGCAAATTTGTAATATTTTGTATGTCTTCTGATCCCCATTGTTTTTTCTCTATTTTACTTACATGCTTATCGTGGTTGCATATAGTATCATGTTTTTTTCGTTTCATATCATTACCATGCGTTGTATCCATTTTTGCATGCATTGAGTTCGGTTCATCATTCTAATATCATTGTCATTTCCTACTTACTTGAATACGTGCATTGTCGCATGCTTTGAGTTGATTCATATGACATGATAAATAAGCCGAACCTAGTATTAGCATTTTGTATGTGTTGCATTAGTCACTTTGCATGTTAGAAGCATGCATTTTTCTAACTATTTTCTTTTTCTTTGGCTTACCTCGATTGAGTACTAGGTAAACATTTTTTGCTTTAGCATATTACATGTGTGTTTGTGTTGCCACATCAAGCATACTACCATGAGGCTAAGTTCTTATTTGAAATATCTTCTCGAATGTCTGTGGATGAATGTTATTTCGCTTAAGTTGGGATGACTTTGATAAATGTACATACGAGTTTACTTTTTAAGTAGCACGTATTCGAAACTCTTTTCAAACAAACATAAATTCAAAGCATTCCAAAGTGGATGACGTAGTCTATATTTGTGTGCTTCACATAGTAAAGTTAGCATTAACAATCAAAACAAGAGCATATAGTATTGATAAAAATCACATCATGATTATTAGAGGCTGATCTTTGATCGGATGAGGGTGCTGCTCAATTCATGACCTTCCCCTCTCATACCTAAGTTTCCGAGCCAAGAAACTTTGGTTATGACGGACAAGTGGCCTTTGGCACGATTCACATTGTAGGCACCCCATTTTTGATCGCCCACAAGGCTCGAGCGCTTTGTTCGGGACACTTGATGATGAAAATGGTGTTGTGCGTGGTTCAAGGTTTCAATGAAGGAGCCTTGTTTAAGCTTTGAAACAATACCAAACCTCCCATATTTTCATTGATTATACCCAAGAAATCCATTTGTACACCTTGTACCACCCTATACTGAGGCTGAAGCAGAAAAACAAGGGAATGCATTGAGGCCTGGCCGGGCTTTAGTAACGAGAAACACTGTTTTGGGTGGGAGGCCGCCAGCTGTCCATTTTTGAAGATATTTATGATATTTTTGGCTCAGATTCTATAAAAACGACCATATATCTCTATTTTGAGGGTTGGAGAATTTCAAGAAAGCTTTCACACCACCTTGAGAGCTCATTCTTCTTCTTTTTCTTCTTGTGCAAACAACACTTTGAGCTAACCTATCATCTTGAACCTATATCCATACATCATATACATCTTCATACCTTAACTTAGGAACCTTGGTTAAGCCTTGAACACCATAATTCAAGCTTGAGAGTGTGTTGAGACTTAGTTTGAATCACAAGCAAAAGCTTACTTCTTTGAGAGGTATAAGCTTGTTATCCTATCTTTTACTTCTTGTTCTTTCATTTGCTACATAGTTCTTGTAGTTTCATATTGCTTTGATTTTATTCTAAGTGTTTAAGATTGGGTTTGGAGAGTTACCAAAAGGATAGAGAGAGTTTATACTCTTTCTACACCTTTACTTATAGCTCAATCCCTTACTTTTACACTCTTTTTATAGTTCTTGTAGTTTCTTGTTGCTTTGATTTTATTCTAAGTGTTTAAGTTTGGGTTTGGAGAGTTACCAAAAGGATAGAGAGAGTTTATACTCTTTCTACACCTTTACTTATAGCTCAATCCCTTACTTTTACACTCTTTTTCTTTGTTCTTTAAACTGATTTTCAGAGTTAAAAAAGGGCTAAAAATTATGCTTTGAGGTTTCAAAAGTAGAGGGGTTAGCCACCCCTCCTTGTTCTTGCTTACTAGTCTTGTTTCCTCTCTTTGTTGTTTAGCTTTGTAGGCTCTTTTCATGCATTCTAAGACAATGCTTTTCATCTGTCTAGGGCTGCTCTAAGTTAGTTAAATAGTTCATGCTTTGATTAGTTTATTTGTTGTCTCATAAGTTTGCCTACATAGCTTGTTGTGCATTGTTCTTAGCTTTTCTTTAACTCATTTCCATGATTAAGAGCCTCATTTTAATAATCAACTTGTCATTCATCTCTTTCCTTTAAGAGTTGTTTCAATTGGTTGACGTTGATTCAAAACGTGAACTAGCAATTTACGCTTAATGGCTTAATCTCTACGGAGGTTCATTGCCAACGGTGTAGTCTCTTTTTCATGTTGAGAATCACCTCCCGTTTGACTTATTTCTCACTTAGTGGACGTAATCTCTAGTGGATGTAATGATTATCTTGGACTTAATGGATTAAAGGATGGCAAAGATTAATGAATTTGGCTTAAAATAAACTAACCCACATAAAAAAAATGAGTTATCTTGCTTGGGATTCGGCTGGACGTTATGTTGAATCTGTTGTGTCAAGGGTTGTCTTATATCAATTCATGATGTTTTGGATAAACCTTGAAGCGTCTCTACCTCCCTCTTTGCGTTCACTTTATGATAGGAGAGAGGGGTGGTTATTGTACATTTCATTTATTGATTTTTGTCCAAATTGTACATCGAAATTATCAAGCAATCAATTTGCTCATTAATGGTTTTGGAAACAATTCTAACCTTCTCTCGAGACTTTTCCACGACAGCGAAGTGTGAGAGGGACAAACAGAGTCCAAAGTACTCTGTCTGCACTGTTTTCACTTCATAGCACAGAACATAATTTGGCATGAAATTGAGGCACAACCGGCCTTCTTTAGGCCTGGCTGGGCTTCATTGAGGGCTGGTCGGTCATCAATGTTTGTCAATAGTGTATTTTGCAAAAAACAGAAGGCAGTGGCTGAAGGTGAAACAGAGCAAGCCAAAGTAGACAGTGTTGTTCTTGGACCTTGTGCATGCAACCCTTGTGTATTAATGCTCTGTGCATTGTTGTAATTTATTAATTAATTTATTATTGTTATAATTAGTCTTGTTAATTATTAATGTTGTAACTAATTAATTTATTATTAATCTTGTTTATTTGTAATTGTTATAGCTAATTACCTTAGATAGCTAGTTTATTTTGGTTATCCTTGTTGTAATAGTATAGTTAGCTAGTTAATTCTTTTATTTTTTCATTTGGTTTTGTAATAAGTAGTTTAATTCGGACTTTCGGACTTTGATTCGGACCCTCCTGCGTGAGGGCGCAATTATGTAATAAGTTGTATGTCTTCTAACCCTACGTCTTTCTCCCTTTTATTTACTTGCTTACAATGGTTAGTATAGAACATCATTTTTCAAATTAGCATTCTTATGCTTTGCATCCATTGTCCTACATGTATCTAAAGCTTGGCTCATCATACTAACCCAATATCAATGTTCAAATTCATTATTTGAATACGTGCTTTATTGCATGTCTTGAATGAAATCATATGCCATGCTCATAGCCAAGCTTATAAAACACATAATGTGTGCGTTGCATTAGTCATATTGCATTAGTTAGGATCATGTATTTTTTCTAATTATTTTTCTTTATTTTGGCTCGGAGTACTAGGTGAGCTATTTTGAGCTTTAGCATCTTGCATTGAATGCTTAAATGATATAACTATTTGAATGCCTGTGGATGAAGGCTAGTTGTTTGAATTGGGAAGGTTTGATTAAATGTCCATTTTAGCCCACTTTTTCAAGTGGCAAATTCACAAAATAATTTCGAAACAAACATGAAATCAAATGTTCCAATTCTTACAAATATTAGTCTATACCTTGTGTGCGCATCACCTAATAATATAGTTAAAAAACTCAGAACAAGAGCATATGATATAAATAAAAATCACATCATGATTAGTAGAGGCCGATCTTTGATCGGGCGAGTGGGGTGCTCAATTCACAACCTTTCCCTATCAACTATTTCATGTTTCTACTCCAACCATGCTCTTTATTTTAGCTATTTATCTAAATACTATTAATTTTAAAAAATGTCACATCAACAACAAAGATGGAGGGAAATGATCCTAATGATTAAATTCATTTTGCCTAGCCTTGAAGTCTAGCTACATGTAATTAGTGAATGTGAGTTGAGCTAAAATGCCTAATCATATGCCTAATGCATTGGAGTTGAAAAAAATGAATTATACTAGGCATTTTAACTAACAAGCATTATATACCTAGTGGGTTGGAGATGCTTTAGGTGAATTTCAATGGAAACTAAACAACTGGTTTAGAAACCCATCCAAGAATCAGGATTGCAGAACGCATATCCAACATTATGTGAAAACTAAATATATCTATAATATAGTGTCATCAATAAATCAATGATAAAATCTTGATAAAGAAGTAGAAATCTACCTTTCATGCTCACGATAACATTGGCCAAGTATCGAAGGAAAAAGAGAAAAAGAAAAAGAAAAATGCAAAACAAAAAAAAAATTACAAAAGAAAAAACAAAAAAAGAAAAAGTGCAATTGCAACAGCGTAGCAGCATGAGGGGAAGACGAAAAGTTAGGAAGAAGAAAATAGAGAAGGAAAAGAAGGAAAATAAAATAAAAAAATAAAAAAGAGAGACAAAGTTAGAGGCTATGGTGGTGGCACATTGAAGAAAAATATATAAAAAAAAGTAAGGGTAATATTGACCTTTTGCAAAATAGTTAATAGAGTTAGACTTTATAGCTGATAGTTTACCCCATGAGTTTGCAATTTACCTTACATTTTTTCTTAGAACCCCACCTTCATTTTTTGTTTTTTATTTTTAATTCTAATTTTGTCCAAACATAAAATTCTATTTTTACCCTCATCCTTAATCTTCTAACCCTAATTTCCTAAACCTTAACCCTAATCATAATTCTATCCCCATCACATCCAACAATCACCACCACCTCCGGCCGTCACCATTCCCCTTTCACCACCACCTTCGGCCAACCCCTTTCATTTTCTGATGCCACTTCTCCACCCCTTCTCCTTAAACCCTAACCCCATAACCCACTATCATCGGTAGAGAGTGTGTGTGTGTGAAAGAGAGAGAGAGTCGCGAAGAAGAAGAAGAAGAAGAAGAAGAAGAAGAAGAAGAAGAAGAAGAAGAAGAAGAAGAAGAGGAAGAAGAGAGAGTCACAACAGGTGATGGAGGGTGAGATGCAAAGGGCGGTGGGTGGGTGATGTTTTGCAACGTTTGTCGGTGATGATGACAGGGCAGGGTAGCGAAAGATGAGGGACTAAGGATGGTGGAGTTTTCGATTGTAAAGGGACAAAAGAGATTTAGTCGGTGGCAATGGTGCAACGATAGTAATGGTGGTGCAGCGTTGATGCTATGACGGGAAAAGATATCTGGGTTTTCCTGATCTGGGTTACGATGATGGCGGCGAGAGGTTGGATGATGGATGACAATTGCAAGGACGGGCTGTAGAGGGCAGACAATGGCAGCGAGTTGGTTGCTGGAGATGGGGATGATGAAGGAGAATGTGGTCGGAGCTGACAATTGTTGGGTTGGAAGAATGAGTTAGGGAGAGGGTATAGTTGAAATTAAGGTGGGGGTTCAAAGAGAAAATAGATGGAACTCATTTAGTTAGGTGGAGGACCAAAGTAAAAAAGTAGTGGTAAATAGCAGCACTCGTACCCTATATATATGTTGAGCATAAAGATAAAACTAATATGTGTATATATATATATATATATATATATATATATATTTTGTTTCAATATATAACAATCAATTATGAAAAAAAAAAAAATTCATTTACATATGCACTTTATAATTTACTAAATTTTAGAATTCAATTAAAAAATATATAGAAATAAAAAATCACTAATACTTTCATGTATATATTTTAGAGTACTTGGTCCATAAATCCAATTTTGAAGTTTGTTTGGTTAGACGTACAGGCACTCAAATATTTTGATATAAATTTTGAGACAAAGTGTGTATGGGAAACGAGAATAATTTTTCCCTCTTACTATCATTTTGTAGTTACATTCTTATCAAATGATTGAATTCTATTAAAAATTTAAATAGTGGAGTAACAGAAGTAGGACATTGACAATTATGTATGGATCAAAGTGAGATTTGACCAAAAGTACAGGGAGTTAACTGTTACAATTTCATATGTACGGACCAAAGTGAGATTTGACAAAATTTAAGGGGTTGATTGTCACCACGTGGTAATGCCATCCGCCAATCACCAAATACAATACCTGCATGCGGCATGCCTCAACACAAAATCGTTGGCCACACCCCTTCTACAAATCACAAATCTCCAGTGGCACCATCTCGACATGTCCTAGGAGCATTAAATAACTTCCATTGATGTAAATTTACTTTTATTTTTATTGTTTCAAAACTTTAAAACTTCATAACTTTTAGAGAAAATTACAAAAAAAAAAAAAAACCTCAAAGTTTGACTCTTTTAATAAAATAAATTCTGAGTTTTTAATTTTGTCAATTTAAATTCTAAACTTTTTATTTATTTTCAATAAAGACCATTTGTTTATTTTTGTTAAGTAAAATCAATGGAAAAATAAGTATTTTCGTCATTAAACTTAATAAAATATATATATCTACATTAAGTTTAATAATTAAAATAATATTTTTTCGACGGTTTTACTTTTTAAAAAATAGACAAATAGTTTAGATTGAAAACAAATAAAAAGATTAGGATTTAAATTGATAAAATTGAAAATTCAAGATTTATTTTATTAGAAAGCTCAAACGTCGGGGTTTCTTTTTTTTTTTTGGTTTGTTAATTGTCCCTAACTTTTATTATACATATTCATTTTTAATAAATTTATATTTCTAAAATCTACACAACAAGATCTACTGAACAAGAACAATATTGAATATAAAATTTTATAAAAATAAATTATTAATTTTTTAGCTGTACAAAATTGAGAAATTCTCAATTTGCAAAAACGATAAATTTCTTAGTTTTTCTTAGTTTTAAAACAGAGAAATTTTTCAATTTTGCAAAACAATGTTCCATATAGTTGTTTCGCCAATTTTTTTTTTTAAATTTTTATATAATTTTATACTCAATATTGGTCTTATTTGATAAATCTCGACAAGGAGTTTCCAAAAATATAAATTTTATAAAAAAATGGATGTACGATGTAAAAATTGTGACATGTTAAAGATAAAAATACAAAACGACAATTTCACCACATCATTAAGCACTTTCATTAGCATATGTTAGGCTTCATCCCTCTTTTATTTGATGGCAAAATTGTCTAACAATAAATTTTATAAAAAATTATGATATTTAAAGTTTAGAATATAAAATAGACAAAATTTTGCCACATCAGCAAATTTTTTCATCAACACGTGTCAGATTCCTTCTCATTTTTAATTAAGGGCAAATATGTATTTTGATCGCTTGCTAACGGGTGCCTCTATTTACACACCATATTTGGTCTCAAGGCACACCACTACTCAATTCACACCTTCAATAATTTGAAAAAATATAATTTTTCTCAACACACACCAGAGTGTTTCATTTTTACCTTTAATCTCACACCACTTAGTACATGCCTCAAATTCAAACAAATAACGCAAACTAACATAGATGAAAAATCTAGAAATCCCCTAGATGTTGATTTGTGATTATGTATCAATTTTAAGCAATATATAATAATTCCAATCAAACAATTAAGTCAAATCGACACAACGATTTTACGTGGAAAAACCACAATTGGACACCTCCAATTATGGTAAAAAAATCATGGGCAACAGCCACAAAACAATCTACTAAGAAGATATAAAGGAATTACACAATTATACTCTCAATTACCTAGCGAATCCACGCCCGAATTGCACCAACCTCTATGTGCCTCTTCCAACCCCATCTTCACCTCAGAATTGTCTTGACGATGAGCCACTCCAGATCCACCAAAGCTTCAGGCTCGAATTCTTCAGAATCCACCGAAGAACAACTTTCTCTTTTGTGTAGAACAAACAAATAATCCTTTGATGTATACTATTTAAACCATGAGTTGAATACTCAATCAAAACATTAAAGAAAACTAGCAAAATATCCCCAGATATAGACCCTAGAACCCAAGAAGAAGATCTGGAGAAGTTATCCTAGATTTGGACTGAAACACGTATTTATAGAAAATTGTCCCGCGATCTCCGCTCGAGCGTCAGATTGGCTGTCACGCCCTCAAAATAATACATAAAACCCATCATTCTTGACATGTAACAATATAAGAGAAATAAACATCTTTCTATTTATCAGAGTAGTTCTTACAAAAGTATTACATGTTGACAACAAAAGTAAACGCCCTATGGGCTTACAACTTTCCAAGCCAACACTTGGTTACAAGAAATGAGTACTAATTCATATACATATTAAGCCCTTGGCTTGGATTCACATGTAATACATCAAGGAAAACAAAACAACCAAAAAGTCTGTCTGCCTCTAGCCTCCCAAGCTATGTCCTTAGAGGTGGCATGCTACCTGTACCTGAAAATGGTGTCCCATATAGGGTGAGCCACAGCCCAGGAGAAATATACTAAACCAACTATAAACAATGACTAAAACAACATCATTCGATAGATGGTCCACACTTATATTCCCACTTATAACACATTACAGTTTCATGACATTCAGATCCATGTTACATTTCATTTCCCACTTCTTTTTCAACTTTGAGTTGGAAAACAAGGCTCAGAGCTTAGCCAAATAACTTAATAAGATTATGACTCATCATTAAAACACTTTTGAAATTCATGATGGATACACATTTTGGTGTTGTATCAAGAACACATAAACCACTTCCATACTTCACGAAGAATATACATTTTGGTGCTGTATCAATATAGCATAGAAATACTTCTATACTTCACAATTGATAACGATATACATTTTAGTGCTATATCAAATCAATTCAAACACTTCCTTAATCCACACTTGATACACATTGTAGTGCTATATCAATGTCAAACAAAATCCGGTTTAGAGGTCCATCCCCTATCTTCCCCTAAACCGTGGAGTACATCCCCTATCTCCTCCCACACACAATGTATATAAACAGAGATCATATACATAATCAATCAATACATAAAGTTAATGTATTATTCAAACCGCTATACTCGATAGCATACTCAATCGATTAGTTTTAGTTTACCTAATCATCATGCATTGTCTACAACAATCAAGACTATCCTCCACCGATAGCACAAAGCAGTTATTTCTAAATAGAAAATAAATGCACCAAATGGATAAAATATTAACATTTCAATTAGGTGAGTGATAAATGGTCCAACTACACCCTTTAATCCCATACGATCCCAATTTCAACATTCTCAATTCAATTTCTCATTTCTCAAAATTAATTTCACAAATTAATTCATCAATGTAATTAGGGCATTTCCCATAATTAACAAAACAACCCTAAGGTTCCATTTCTATCAATAACCCAACATTTATCTCATTTCCCCATGCTAAACATGCATATAGGCTTATATAAATAAAACCCCATCTTTTGTAAAATTACACAAAGGCCCAAACTTTCTCAAAATTACCCAACAACCCCCAACATATCAAAATGCTAAAATTTAAAGGCAAAGCTCATAAAGAGGAGTAGGATATCCCTACGTCGAAGTTAGAGCTCAAACGGGAAAGTTGAAGAAAACCAAAATGCTCCAAACTCCAAGATCCACGGATCAAAACGAAGCCCTTGACAATCCACACACTTTTTACAAAGGCTGGAGGGAAGGGGGACACTCTAACTAGATCAAACCGTAGAGAGAAGGGAGATCCTAGAGAGAGAGAGAGGCTCTTAAAAGTGTTTTTAGAAAGTAAGAGAGAGAGAGTGAATGTAAAAAGTGATTCAAAAATGCCCAGCTGCTCACTGATATACGACACTCCCGCTCGAGCGGAGAATAGAACGCTCGAGCGTCAAGCACAAAAATCTGGACACGCTCGAGCGCAATAAGGCCTGCTCGAGCTCCAAGATGCAAGAATAAAATAAATTAGCTCGAGCGCAAAAACCAGTCCGCTCGAGCGTAGATTCCCCCTTCCCAGAACTTTCACAGACAAAGCACTACCCGCTCGAGCGCCAACATACCCACTCGAGTGCGACCCGCTTGAGCGTAAGAAAACCGCTCGAGCGTGAAAAACACACCTGCAGAAGTTTTGCAGGGACACGAGATACTGGGAGTGTGTAAATCCCGCTCGAGCGCAAGAAGGCCCGCTTGAGCGAACAACCAAAACCCAAACTCCGCTCGAGCGCAGAATGATCCGCTCGAGCGTAACACCAAAAACCTGGGCAACTACACTTGAGACCAAAACTCAACCTACCTGTTCAGAACACGCCCAACACATCCTATAACTCAAATACAAAGTACGAAAGGATGTAAACAAGATATAAACAACTGCTAACATCCACCCGAACCAAGCCCGGATCACTGTACAACAAGGGGTAAAACCCAGAATCGCTATATTGGCCGCTCGAGCGGACTTACGCTCGAGCACGGAAAGTTCCGCTCGAGCTGGAAAAAACAACATCCAGTATTTTTGCAAGCGAATAAACTTCTGGAACTCAGCATTCTCCGTTCGAGCGGGGGAATGTCCGCTCGAGCGGACAGGTGACTTGGAATGCATTTTTGCATTTTGCTTCGAGGGCGCTGCCCCTCAACCCCGCAGTGGTGTTGACCCAGACCTGCCAAGGGGCGTTGCCCCCCGGACCCCCGCGAGCTGACCTGGCAGCTCGATCCCCGTCATAATCAGCGAAGTGGCAATCTTGAAAGTATTAACATCACAAACTTCTCTGCAAGGCACAATTCGGGTTGGATTTGCATCTAACAACTCATATCCTCACTGAAATAAAAATACGAATAAAATTACAACACAAAGGAGTTTTGTCAAACGGGATTGCCAAGAATAAAACCTAACAATAGAGATCCCACTGTAACCCTAAAACATAAGCAAATCAAACACCATAATATTACAATTTTATGCTTACAACACCAAAAGCAAGTGAATTCACCATAATAAAATACAATCAAACCACATAATTGAAGTCAGTATTTAAGACCCACCTCAATAATAACAAGTAAACTATGAGAAGCTCAATTCTAGGGCAAAAGAAATAAGCTTTTGCTTCAACAGTGAAACCCCTCACCTGCATCGAATGCTTTGCCATTGGAGATTTCTCTTGGGCACCCATTACGCTTCTCATGACAAAAGCTACGAAGATTGAATTGGAAACTAGGATTGAATTGAAATTAGGGTTTTGGAGGGTCGAGAAGAGAGATAGCAAGGAAGAGAAAAATGGAAAAGGGGTTTGATTATCACGAGGTAGAAGAATCAATAGAAACCCTAAATGGCCATTGATGACTCAGAGTGAAACTTCGGTGGTCTCTCTCTCTCTCTCTCTCTCGCTCGCTCATCTCTGTGAAGTGTTGGTCATTTCCATCATTTTAGGTAAGGTCATTATTGTAATAAAAAATAACTAATGAATGGTGTGCTTTAAGACTAAATAACCTTCTTGTGTATGTCAGTTTAGGGCAGTTTATGTTGAGCAATTGTTTCATCTGCTTTCTCTTCACTGTATAATACTTTTGTTTGTTAATAATTAAATAAAAAGCACATAATAAGTCTCACAATTTTCATATAATTACATTGAGTTTCCTTGGACTTTTAATTTACATATAGTTAATCATGTCTTCATCAATAATGAATTATTATATGAATAAAAAAATAATGTTGTCATCTTTTTTTATACAATATATATATATTACATTATTTATTTTTGAATTTTCACATTATGTCCATTAGTTTCGATCTATTTACCTTTATTAAAGGAATGTCAATGTAATTATGTCAAAACTATGGTGCTTATTGTATTTTCTTCAAACCTTAGAAAAAAGTCAATGTAATTTATCAAAAAAAAAAAAAGAAGTTAATTACATTTTTATTCCTTATACTATTACCATTTTTTTTTCTTATTTCATTCCTATATTATCATTTTCGTTTATTTAATCCATAAAATTTCTAATTTTTATTCATATGGGCCAATTGGAGACAATTATACAAATTAATACACTACAATAAATTAAAGATTTTAGAGACGAAAATTTAAGGACAGAATCATGCTTTAAAGAGGAAATATTTTCGTTGTCAAAAGCGCTAATGTTATATTTTTAACAATGAAATTGACCATTTAGTGATGAATTACTATCATTTTGGGACTAAAATTTTTTACCCCAAAAAGTCAACTTTTTTTTTTTTTTTTTGCACCAAATTGTTTTGTTGCTAAAATGCATTTGTTAGCGGCATTTTCAAAATTTGGTTGCAAAAATCTTATTTTTCACTTTTCAAGATGATATTTTAGTGACGATTATCGCGACAATTAAAATTGGCCCCCAAATGTTGCAGCACTTGTGTCCTATAAACTATTGGAGAGTGTATTTAATTCCTTTATTTCATTTTGGGAAACTTTGGAGTTGTTGTATCTTGGTTTAGAGGAGTACAATTCGATTTAGACTTGTTGGGATTATTTGTTCATGCTTGTTTATGTTGAAAAGTTCTTTGGAAACTTGCTCTGGTGTCGACACTGGTCTTCCTGGGGGTCGACATCACCTTACTGCCTTGCTCCTAGTGTCTTTGCTGGTTTATAGGGTCGACACCACGAGTCCCAGGGTTGACCCTTGTCTACTGCTGTGTTCTGGGTATTGCTACTGAAATAAAGGGTCGACACCACTGCTTCCTAGGATCGACCTTTGCCTATTGCACACATTGGTGTCTCAACTTTTCTTCTTAAGGGTTGACACCACTATCTTGAGGGTCGACCCTTGTGAGTTATCTTCAAAAATTTTGGTTTGGTTTTGGGCTCAACTTTTTGGGGTTTTGACTTATTCTTTTCATTGACTTTAGTGTTATTATTCTACCACTATAAATAGACTCCAAACACACTTTTCTCATTCACTTTTTCTTTCTCTCTCTCTCTTTTTCCTCTTTAAACTGTATCTCTCTCTCTCTCTCTCTCTCTCTCTCTCTCTCTTAGAAACTCAACCTTTTCACTTAGATCTTTAGATTTACCCACGTAAAGGCATCTTTTCACCTTGGTCCTTTGAGTAAACTGATTTTCAGAGTTAAAAAAGGGCTAAAAATCATGCTTTGAGGTTTCAAAAGTGGAGGGGTTAGCCACCCCTCCTTGTTCTTGCTTACTAGTCTTGTTTCCTCTCTTTGTTGTTTAGCTTTGTAGGCTCTTTTCATGCATTCTATGCCAATGCTTTTCATCTGTCTAGGGCTGTTTTAGGGCTGTTCTAAGTTAGTTAAATAGTTCATTCTTTGATTAGTTTATTTGTTGTCTCATAAGTTTGCCTACATAGCTTGTTGTGCATTGTTCTTAGCTTTTCTTTAACTCATTTCCATGATTAAGAGCCTCATTTTAATAATCAACTTGTCATTCATCTCTTTCCTTTAAGAGTTGTTTCAATTGGTTGACGTTGATTCAAAACGTGAACTAGCAATTTACGCTTAATGGCTTAATCTCTACGGAGGTTCATTGCCAATGGTGTAGTCTCTTTTTCATATTGAGAATCACCTCATGTTTGACTTATTTCTCACTTAGTGGACGTAATCTCTAGTGGATGTAACGATTATCTTGGACTTAATGGATTAAAGGATGGAAAAGATTAATGAATTTGGCTTAAAATAAACTAACCCACATAAAAAAAATGAGTTATCTTGCTTGGGATTCGGCTGGACGTTAGTTGAATCTGTTGTGTCAAGAGTTATCTTATATCAATTCATGATGTTTTGGATAAACCTTGAAGCGTCTCTACCTCCCTCTTTGCGTTCACTTTATGATAGGAGAGAGGGGTGGTTATTGTACATTTCATTTATTGATTTTTGTCCAAATTGTACATCGAAATTATCAAGCAATCAATTTGCTCATTAATGGTTTTGGAAACAATTCTAACCTTCTCTCGAGACTTTTCCACGACAGCGAAGTGTGAGAGGGACAAACAGAGTCCAAAGTACTCTGTCTGCACTGTTTTCACTTCATAGCACAGAACATAATTTGGCATGAAATTGAGGCACAACCGGCCTTCTTTAGGCCTGGCTGGGCTTCATTGAGGGCTGGTCGGTCATCAATGTTTGTCAATAGTGTATTTTGCAAAAAACAGAAGGCAGTGGCTGAAGGTGAAACAGAGCAAGCCAAAGTAGACAGTGTTGTTCTTGGACCTTGTGCATGCAACCCTTGTGTATTAATGCTCTGTGCATTGTTGTAATTTATTAATTAATTTATTATTGTTATAATTAGTCTTGTTAATTATTAATGTTGTAATTAATTAATTTATTATTAATCTTGTTTATTTGTAATTGTTATAGCTAATTACCTTAGATAGCTAGTTTATTTTGGTTACCCTTGTTGTAATAGCATAGTTAGCTAGTTAATTCTTTTTTTTTTTCATTTGGTTTTGTAATAAGTAGTTTAATTCGGACTTTCGGACTTTGATTCGGACCCTCTTGCATGAGGGCGCAATTATGTAATAAGTTGTATGTCTTCTAACCCTACGTGTTTCTTCCTTTTATTTACTTGTTTACGATGGTTAGTATAGAACATCATTTTTCAAATTAGCATTCTTATGCTTTGCATCCATTGTCCTACATGTATCCAAGGCTCGGCTCATCATACTAACCCAATATCAATGTTCAAATTCATTATTTGAATACGTGCTTTATTGTATGTCTTGAATGAAATCATATGCCATGCTCATAGCCAAGCTTATAAAATACATAATGTGTGCGTTGCATTAGTCATATTGCATTAGTTAGGATCATGTATTTTTTCTAATTATTTTTCTTTGTTTTGGCTCGGAGTTCTAGGTGAGCTATTTTGAGCTTTAACATCTTGCATTGAATGCTTAAATGATATAACTATTTGAATACATGTGGATGAAGGCTAGTTGTTTGAATTGGGATGGTTTGATTAAATGTCCATTTTAGCCCACTTTTTCAAGTGGCAAATTCACAAAACAATTTCGAAACAAACATGAAATCAAATGTTCCAATTCTTGCAAATATTAGTCTATACCTTGTGTGCGCATCACATAATAATATAGGTAAAAAATTCAGAACAAGAGCATATAATGTAAATAAAAATCACATCATGATTAGTAGAGGCCGATCTTTGATCGGGCGAGTGGGGTGCTCAATTCATGACCTTCCCCTCTCGTACCTAAGTTCTTAAGCCGAGACGCTTTAGTGATGGCGGAGTAATGGCCTTTGGCACGAGTCTTGGGTTTTCTAAATTTCTCAAAAATATTTAGGTGGTGACTCTGATATTTGGAAAAATAGTCCAATTTTTTGGCATTTGATTCAAAATCGATTTTCCAAAAGATTTGCCAGATTTGGACTCTTTGGTGTTTATCTATTTCACATTGCACTTGTGAAATCAGATTTAGAATTACAGGTAGAGTCCGAACTGTAGGGCTTGTCGTCTTCCGAAAAGGGGCACGAAAAGTCGAGTATATACACAGGTTTCCTAAATTTCCCCAAAATATTTAGGTGACGACTCTGAAATCCAGCAATGCAGTACATTTTTGGCATATCTGATGATTAATGGATTTTTTAAGATTTACCATATTTTGACTCTCATTTGTGTTTTTCTGTTTCACATTGCACTTGTAAGACCAAATTCAGAACCACGGGAGTCCGAACTATAGGGATATTGTACCCGAGGAGACTAAACCCCTCCGAAGAGCATGAAAAACCAACTACAGGTGCCACAGAAATTGGTACCGTACTAGGCATTAAGTCAATGCAGAACTCAATCTCGCGGTGATGTGGCAAGTTAGTAAGATCTTCGGGAAAGACATCCGGGTATTCTCAAACTACCCTCGGCAATTCAACTTGGACCATATCACTCTCACTACCCACGAGAGTTGCAAGAAGACAACTAAGCTTGCCCCTACCACGAGGGTCATAAACTGGCGATAAGACTCTATCAACTCGATCCCTCAGAAAATAAAAAAACAGTCAGCACTCGAGGTGCACACCGTAACTCTCTAACGGTAACAATCAACAACAACACTATATGAAGGCAACCAATCCATGGCAAAAATGACATCGAAAACTGACATGTCTAACAACACAAATGTAAAAGGAAGTCGGTGCTCGACAATCTCTATCTCATAACCACAACATCTTCGATCCAAGTCAACCTTACCCCTAATTGAAGACTCTACCCTGAGTGAAGATGCTAACTGAGCCACCTCTAATCCCAAAATTAATGCGAATGCAGACGAAATAAAGGAATGTGATGCACCAGTATCAATCAACACATTAGCAATCGAATTGAATAACAAAAAGTTACCTCTCAAAATAGAGGATGTTAGTAACTGATCTGGCGTAGTAACAATATATACATGCCCGGTCGGTCTCTGCTCTACCTGCTTACCCCTCGGAGCATAGGACTAATAAACTGACTGAGCTGAGGGCTCCTTGTGTGGCCCTTGAGGCCTGAGTTGACTGGTCAGGCTGATGGCTCCATATTTGCCTCAAACCAGATGCACCAGGTGTGTCATCTGTCTAAGAGAAATACCTCATCAAGTGCCCTGACTGCCTACACTAATAATAGGTAGGCGACTGCCCTCTCCCTTGACTCTAGCACTGTGGACGAGCTGCTGACGGTGCCGATTGTGCCCTCCTCCTCTCTACGGGCAAACTGGAGACTTATGGCCCAACTGGCCACACTTAAAGCAAATGATCCCACACTAACTGCTTCTCCCTGAACCAAAACTCGGTACAGGAAAAGTGGATCAAAACGGTGCTGCCTGGGATTGCTGTGGGTTAGAACCCCTCTTCTTCTTATTGTCCTCGTGCCTCTTCCTAAACCTCTTGACTCCTCTTCGTGGAGCTCTCTAAGTGAGCCGCTGCTTCCACAAGATGACTGTAATCTCTAATAATAGACCCATTCACCTTGAATAGGAGCCTAGTCCTCAGCCTCTTCTCAAACTCCACACAACGACGTTCCTCAAACGCCACCAACTCTGATACAAACCTAGAAAGGCTAGTAAAAGCTTCCTCAGTTGCTTGAGCTTTAAGAACTGATCTCTCAACCTCTCTTTAGCAGTGAAAGGCAAGAACTTGTCCTGGAAGGTGTTGACAAAGGCCTCCTAAGTCACTCTAATGCCCCCATGCGCATACTTCCACTATTGACCCGCATCTCTATTCAAGTATCTCGAACGTCTTTATCATCTGTTCTAGCCATTCATCTGCCTTCAGTGTCTCTTTTGGATCCTCCAAAAACTCATCCGAATTTGACCAAAAGAACTCTCTTCAGAAAAGATGGCCCTGTCACAGCAACATGGGCCTGGACTTGATTATCAGCCCTGAGAATGTCCATGGATTCCCTCAAAGCGCCAGCTATATCCTGGGCCAAAGTGTCCATGGCTTGCTGACCTACTAGCTCAGCCGCGTTGGCCTGACCAACTCCTTTCTCCTGTGCCAGAATATCATTTGGTAATGGCACCTCCTGCCGCCTAGGCCTACCACACCTACCACCACCACGTCCACGTCCTGACATCCTGATAAAGGTAACACGACGGATTAGCACATTCACAAATGTGCCAAATCTAATTCACTCACGTCCTAATGCAGTGAATGTGCCGAATCTAATTTACTCACGTCCTAATACGGTGGACAATAATTAATTCGCTCCACTTAAGCATATAACCACATAACACAAACAAATTTCGTTTCTAGATAATGGCCATCTCACAACTTTGCCAAGG
The DNA here is from genome assembly GCF_004153795.1 of Camellia sinensis. Taxonomy (NCBI): domain Eukaryota; kingdom Viridiplantae; phylum Streptophyta; class Magnoliopsida; order Ericales; family Theaceae; genus Camellia; species Camellia sinensis. The sequence goes on from NW_021028568.1 coordinate 285,686, forward strand.
TTCCAGTTAGAAATTACAGTGGTCAAGTGCTCTTCTAACTGGACTTCTAGAAACTCGTAGACCCAATCAATATCTAAGAATTTAAATCATATACCCATATAGTCACATAAGTATGTTATCACATAACATACCAGGTTTATTTCTATTGTCATCTAGAAAGAGAACCCAGGGTGGTAGTGGCCACTTTCCACGATCCCAAAGTATTCAAACCCAGTAGTTCTAATACCAAGTTGTAACACTCCGAAATAATTAACATTAAACCACCACATAACAATGCTACAATTGATTAACAATCTCATAATTTCTATTAATTTCTATTTATTATATCTTTAATCATTATAAAAAATAACATACGCAATATATATTTAAAAATCCTAGATTCTAAATCTATAGCATATGGCATGGCTACTAGAGTAAAAGGAAAATAAAACCACATAAGGAAATGGCCTAATGGCTTACAACTTTTCAAGACAGTACTTGGTTACAACAAAATGAATTTATACTCAATACAAATAAAACCCGAGGCTTAAACAAAATAATTACATCAAAACAAGACCAAAAAGAAGCCTTAAGCTCTGAGTCCTCCCAAGTTATGTCCTTGGCAGAGGTATATCATCAGCACCTGAAAGTTGTTTTTCACATAGGGTGAGTCACAGCCTAGTAGAGATACTCTAACACAGTATATGAACCTTAGCAAAATCATAAGGTGAATGCACATGCATGCCATTTTCAAAACATTTCTTGTTTTCCATATCAAACAATGCAATGCCAAATCATATATCAATTCATGAAAGTAATCCTTTTACACAGAAAACATGGCAGTGGATACAACACATTAGGAATCTCTAGGTACGTGTCTGCCAATAGGCTATATAAGCACTACCAAAGTCATTTTACAGGTATTAACCAGAAGGATCGGCACCTAACTGCGCGGTTTCTTGACTTTCACCAAGGACACACAGGCCAACATAATAAAACCACAACCACACCCCCTAACTAGATTCACTACGGTATTCACCAATTTTTCTCAAAAACCAATACATTTACAATGTTCAATGTGTAATGATGTTCAATGCACAATGGATGATATATTAGTTTTAATTTAACCTAATTCTCATGCAATGTCTACAACAATTAAGACTATCCTCCACTGATAGCCCAAAACATATATTTCTATTCAATAGATAAATTCCAATCAAGAGATATTTCCGTCAATTACTAAGGAAGTGATATTACATATCCAACTCAACTATCATTATCAACATAACCATTATTCTAATTCCACAATATCCAATATCGTTTCCATTTTTCCCTTTTTCACAATTTCAAATATCCAAAATTAGGGCAAAACCTCTTTTTCTTACAAAATTAATTTTAAGAAAGATTTCCATTATTTGGAAAATCCCTCTTTTGATTTCAAACCAAACCCTAGTTTTACCAAAATTCCCTAAATAAATAGCCCATTTTCAAGGAGCAAATAAATGAGCTAAAAATCATATAAAGAGTCAAAGAAATCCTTACCTCCAAGTAGAAGACAAGAATAAACAATGGGTAGAACTCGATGGTGCCAAAAACACTAACTTCTCCGATTAGAATGAAGTCCTTGACGTACTCTATCTTTTATTCCAAAAGGCGAAGGTTAGGAAATCAACAGATTGAGAGTATTTGGAGTAAGAGTTCAAGAACTAGAGAGAGAGAGAGAGAGAGAGAGAGAGTAAATCTAGGGTTTTGAAATGCTTAGAGAGAGAGAAATGAACAAGTGATCCAAAAAGGCTGTCTTTCAGGCTAATATGTGCACAGACCACTTGAGCAACCAAAACACCGCTTGAGCAAACTAACACGATAAGTGACACCACTCGAGCGAACAAAACGATTGCTTGAGTGCACATTGATCCCCTCCAAGTAGTTTAGACCTATAAAAGTTCGCTCGAGCGCAAGAAAATTCGCTCGAGCACAGATATCAAACTCTCAGTAGTTTTATAGACTGTAAAAGACCGCTTGAGTGCAAGAAAGGTCGCTTGAGCGAGCAAGCGAAATTTTAGGCAACAACACTTTGAAAAATTAACCTCCTAACCTGTTTCAAACATAACCAAAGCTTCCAATAGCCAAACTCAACAAATAACAAGATGGAAATGAGCTAAACAATAGTTAAATACACAGGTTCACGGATCCAAAAGTAATAATTAGATCGGGTCTAAATCAGAATCACTATAGATAAAGTAAAACAATTTGATGAGTGGTGGAACCAGAGTGAGTGATACGTAAACCTGAACCATCTCCAATGACAATACTTTTAGGGCCATCATAGACAGTGAAGGGACAAATTATGAAGGTCAGAGGTGACATGGTTGGTTACAACAAAGTCGACAAGCCAAGGTTGAGAAGTTGATGAGCCAATAGCTGTATAGTGGGCTCTTGGTGTTGGATGAGAGTAAGGTGAAGCTTGAGGACAACGTTTGGCAATGCGGCCTAGTTGATCACAGAGTTGACAGAACCCCCTGTAGCCACGGCCTTGAGAGAAATTGTACCGCCGAGTCAGATTGTATTGGGGGCCTTGATTTGTAGAATTCTGGGAGTGACTAGAATGAGTGGAATTATATTAACGACCTTGGTTAGAGGAAGGCCGAAATTGTGAGAACGACTGTAAGAGCCACCACAGTTTTGGCGATGAGAGTTGTTGCTGGTTCGATGAGTTGAATTGGCAGAAAGCACAGTGGGTTCACTGTGATTTTCTTGCTGTTTGAGATAAGTTTCATAATCAACAAGTTTATCATATAAGTCCTCAAAAGAAATGGGATTTTCCTAAGCACAGATTTCGGTAGTGAGATCTTTGAATTCAAACCCCAACTCCATTTAGAATGTGAATGACGAGATCATTATCAGGAAGAGGTGCATCAATGAGAGCTAGTTCATCAGAGATGGCCTTGAGTGTTTGCAAATATTCGGAAATGGGCTTACTATCATGGGGTCGAGTGAGTCGCTCCTTGAGAATCATAACTTGTGAGCGAGATCGATTCACATAGAGATTTTTAAGTTTGTCTCACACTGCTTTGGAGGTTTTGCTGGATGCAATAAAGGTTGCAATTGAGTTAGAGACCTAAAGATGAATTACATGTAATAGAAACTAATCTTGGCGCTTCCAAATAGTTGTTGTGGTTGTGTTGTCAAGAGGACATGCCATCGAGCCATCGATGTAGCTAAGTAGACCATAAACAATCAAGAGAGAATCATATTGGGCATGCCATGTTGGGTAGTTTAGTGGTATGAGTTTGTGAGGAAGTTGGGCACTAGTAATGGTGAGTAATGTGTTGTTTGAATCAAGGGGAGGTGAAGTAAATGCAATAACAAGACTTGTGATGGTTGATTCAGCCATTGAAGAAGGATCAAGATTTCTTGTTTGAGAGATGCTCTGATACCATATAAGAACAGGATATTGTTTGGTGAAAAGTGATACATTTCATTATGCTTTAAGATGTATTTATACAAAATGTTTTCACTCTACCTCTTTCTACATAATCAATTTATAATCAATCAAAAATATCTTAGCTAAAAATAGATACAGTAAATCATGGAAGGAAATCCTTTATTGAAGCATTACTAACTAGTATCCAATAGATATGAGCTGGCTTGGTTGATCCTTTGATTTGGGTTGATTTGATCAGCAAGTGGCAGAGATTTTGGTGGTGTATTCTGTATAATATATACGTGAGAGATTTTGATTGAGCCTTTGTGTAACAATGGCGGTTTAGGAGAACACGATGATAAAGAATGGTGACCTTAAAGCCGGTGAACATGGTCGATTGTATCCCTCATGACCAAGAATCCACAGCTTTGCTGATCCTTCTTTTGAAAGCTCTATTTTTAGATTCAAGACATTCGATCGAGAGATCGAAGTGAATCTTTTCTTCAGAATATTCCAGGCTCCATGTGTAGTGGTTTGGCCTACCACGAATGCAAGAGCTGAAGGTGAAAGAATAGAATTAATCAATGTCAAGAGTGTTAGATCATTCTAAATCCATATGAAAAGCTGGATTTGCATCAGTTCTGCAGTTTCCATTGTTGTCAAGGAGGAACTGACTTGGACATGGAATAAAGCCATTGATCATACCAAGAAGAGAATAACTATGAAGAATAGTTGAGATATGATATTTACACAACGTAGTTGGAAGAATCAAGCTTCATAGAGATCAAATTTGAGATATCTGATAAAAGTATAATAGGATTTTGTATGATTGGATTCATAGAAGAAAATGCAGAAGATGATGAAGAAGAAGAGGATGTCCTCAAGTTCTTGCTTCATTACTATTTACGTCAATTTCGACGGTAATTTTTTATTACTTTTATAAATTTTATAATTAACATGAATCTTATTTAATAAATCTTGATGTAATTATAAAAATATTAATTTTATAAAAAATTGTTTCTAGATCAAAAGTTATATTATATTAAAGTTTAAAATATTAAATTACTTACTAAAGATATTTTGGTTATAGTGGTATGTGCTGGACTTTTTAATTTTTAATTTTTAATTTTTTATCTTTAATGTATTAAAGTTTATTATGAGGGGACTTTGAATCATTTTTGCTCTTTTGTTTTATCATTTCTTAGAGCATCTCTAACGGTAATAGGCATTTTACCTATCTAAATATTACTATAAAATATATATTTTATTTTGCCTATCAACTATTTCATATTTTTACTCCAACCATGCTCTTTATTTTAGCTATTTATCTAAATACTATTAATTTTAAAAAATGCCACATCAACAACAAAGATGGAAGGAAATGATCCTAATGATTAAATTCATTTTGCCTAGCCTTGAAGTTTAGCTACATGAGCATCTCCAACGGTAATAGGCATTTTACCTATCTAAATATTACTATAAAGTATATATTTTATTTTGCCTATCAACTGTTTTATGTTTTTACTCCAACCATGCTCTTTATTTTAGCTATTAATCCAAATACTATTAATTTTATAGAATGCCACGTCAACAACAAAGATGGAGGGAAATGATCCTAATGATTGAATACATTTTGCCTAGCGTTGAAGGCTAGCTACATGTAGCTAGTGAATATGAGTTGAGCCAAAATGCCTAATCATATGCCTAGTGCGTTGGAATTGAAAAAAGTGAATCACACTAGGCATTTTAACTAACAAGTATTATATGCCTAGTGCATTGGAGATGCTCACTTGAGCTAAAATGCCTAATCATATGCCTAATGCATTGGAGTTGAAAAAAATGAATTATACTAGGCATTTTAACTAACAAGTATTATATACCTAGTGGGTTGAAGATGCTCTTATGCCAACAAGTTAGGTGAATTTCAATGGAAACTAAACAGCTGGTTTAGAAACCCATCCAAGAATCAGGATTGCAGAACGCATATCCAACATTATGTGAAAACTAAATATATCTATAATATAGTGTCATCAATAAATCAATGATAAAATCTTGATAAAGAAGTAGAAATCTACCTTTCATGCTCACGATAACATTGGCCAAGTATCGAAGGAAAAAGAGAAAAAGAAAAAGAAAAATGCAAAACAAAAAAAAAAAAATTACAAAAGAAAAAACAAAAACAGAAAAAGTGCAATTGCAACAGCGTAGGGGCATGAGGGGAAGACGAAAAGTTAGGAAGAAGAAAATAGAGAAGGAAAAGAAGGAAAATAAAATAAAAAAATAAAAAAATAAAAAAATAAAAAAGAGAGACAAAGTTAGAGGCTATGGTGGTGGCACATGGAAGAAAATATATATAAAAAAAAGTAAGGGTAATATTGACCTTTTGCAAAATAGTTAATAGAGTTAGACTTTATAGCTGATATTCCAGAGGGAATGGGTCGGACTGGTCCACGCTTCTCCAACCGATATCTGAATGGCCAAGCCTAGTTAAGAACCTGTACAGGAGTTCAACGAGGAATGGGGAGTCCCCCAACGAACCCTCCGACGAGCAAGTTAGAGAGAGAGAAATGGAATGTAGAGATATGGATTAGAGAGATAGAAAAACTTAACCTTCTTCTTGTCTTCAACGTCTGCTTATATTCTTTGATAATCATTTCGTTGTCCCGTCTGACCTGTCACCTTGGCCAAAAGTCTATGCTGTAGCTTACCTTGTTCAGGATAAGGGCGTGCTGTCCCGACGGAGAGGTGTTGTCGTAATAAATGTTGTGAGGGGCTGCATTAATAGTGATGTGCAGTGGCTATAACTTTGCAGATCTTTGTCTGCTGAGGTGGCTTTCCCTTTACCTGCCACGTGTCTGAATATCATTGGTCCTTCATGTCATGTTGACTTCCAGCTGTACTAGACCTTATCAGTTGGGTTATGCATTGGGCCCTAAGTGGTAGGCTTGGGTTGTTCATAGTGGGTTATGGGCTTTTTGAGCCTATCCACGTCATGCTCCATCTTCTTTTTTTCTTTTTAGCAAGTGATTGATTATTCCCTAAGATTAGGAGTTATTATAACCTCCTTCAAATAGGGACCGTTGGATGGTGGGTGGGGGTATTGGATAGATGACATTTGTCCTTTACTTGGTCAAAAAATGCCTTGAAGATAGGAGCCGTTGTGAGCATTTAAATTCTGATCATTGGATAAGATAAGTAGTTGTTGCTGGACCTTCTGGATGGCTGCCACTTGTCCCACCTAAAGCATTTATCAATTAATATACTAATTAATATATATTTATCAATAACAGAGAAAGAGAGACCCACGTAATCCCTACTTCCTAAGGATTTGACTAAACCAAATCAAAGCCATGATTGCAACTTTTCATCACCACAACCCAAAATCTTCCACCATTTTGAGATGCTAAAGTAACCCACTTTATTCACTAAGTGGATACATGGCGGCCCCTTATTGGTTTGTCTTTTTTGGTACAAACACTTTCAAAACAATAATTTATCCTTTCCCTAAACAATTTCATTAATCCTGCCGTTACAACCAAAGCAAAACAATCTTTAAATCTAATACCATACACACCTCTAGAAATGGACATCTCACAAATTTTTTCATTTTTGTTTTTTATTATAATCAAAATCAGTCTATTTGTTGGAATGTTTTTTTAGAGTAGGAAAAGTTTGAAATTAAAACTAAACTATAGTAAAATTACCTTTTTGTCTTTTTATCAAATGTTGTATTGTTCAAACAAAAATGCCACATATAATCCCATATATTACTTTATTTTCTTATTCTAACATAAGTGAGTCCATGTGCATTTATTAATGCGGATTCTTTATTTCGGTCTTAAAGTGAGAAAAAAAAAAAAAAAAAAAACCCTCAAAGTTTGACTCTTTTAATAAAATAAATTCTGAGTTTTTAATTTTGTCAATTTAAATTCTAAACTTTTTATTTATTTTCAATATAGACCATTTGTTTATTTTTGTTAAGTAAAATCGATGGAAAAATAAGTATTTTCGTCATTAAACTTAATGAAATATATATATCTACATTAAGTTTAATAATTAAAATAATATTTTTTTTGACGGTTTTACTTTTTAAAAAATAGACAAATAGTTTAGATTGAAAACAAATAAAAATATTAGAATTTAAATTGATAAAATTGAAAATTCAAGATTTATTTTATTAGAAAGCTCAAACGTCGGGGTTTCTTTTTTTTTTTTTGGTTTTTTAATTTTGTTAATTGTCCCTAACTTTTATTATACATATTCATTTTTAATAAATTTATATTTCTAAAATCTACACAACAAGATCTACTGAACAAGAACAATATTGAATATAAAATTTTATAAAAATAAATTATTAATTTTTTGGCTGTACAAAATTGAGAAATTCTCAATTTGCAAAAATGCTAAATTTCTTAGTTTTTCTTAGTTTTAAAACAAAGAAATTTTTCAATTTTGCAAAACAATGTTCCATATAGTTGTTTCGCCAATTTTTTTTTAAAATTTTTATATAATTTTATACTCAATATTGGTCTTATTTGATAAATCTCGACAAAGAGTTTCCAAAAATATAAATTTTATAAAAAAAATGGATGTACGATATAAAAATTGTGACATGTTAAAGATAAAAATACAAAACCACAATTTCACCGCATCATTAAGCACTTTCATTAGGATATGCTAGGCTTCATCCCTCTTTTATTTGATGGCAAAATTGTCTAACAATTATGATATTTAAAGTTTAGAATATAAAATAGACAAAATTTTGCCACATCATCAAATTTTGTCATCAACACGTGTCAGATTCCTTCTCATTTTTAATTAAGGGCAAATATGTATTTTGATCGCTTCCTAACGGGTGCCTCTATTTACACACCATATTTGGTCTCAAGGCACACCACTACTCAATTCACACCTTCAATAATTTGAAAAAATATAATTTTTCTCAACACACACCATAGTGTTTCATTTTTACCTCTAATCTCACACCACTTAGTACACGCCTCAAATTCAAACAAATAACGCAAACTAACATAGATAAAAAATCTAGAAATCCCCTAGATGTTGATTTGTGATTATGTATCAATTTTAAGCAGTATATAATAATTCCAATCAAACAATCAAGACAAATCGACACAACGATTTTACGTGGAAAAACCACAATTGGACACCTCCAATTGTGATAAAAAAACCACGGGCAACAGTCACAAAACAATTCACTAAGAAGATATAAAGGAATTACACATGTATATTCTCAATTACCTAGCGAATCCACGCTCGAATTGAACCAACCTTTATGTGCCTCTTCCAACCCTATCTTCACCTCGGAATTGTCTTGACGACGAGCCACTCCAGAATCCACCAAAGCTTCAGGCTCGAATTCTTTAGAATCCACAGAAGAACAACTCTCTCTTTTGTGTAGAACAAACAAATAATCCTTTGATGTATACTATTTAAACCATGAGTTGAATACTCAATCAAAACATCAAAGAAAACTAGCAAAATATCCCCAGATATAGACCCTAGAACCCAAGAAGAAGATCTGGAGAAGTTATCCTAGATTTGGACTGAAACACGTATTTATAGAAAACTGTCCTGCGATCTCCGCTCGAGCGTCAGATTGGCTGTCACGCCCTCAAAATAATACATAAAACCATCATTCTTGACATGCAACAATATAAGAGAAATAAACATCTTTCTATTTATCACAGTAGTTCTTACAAAAGTATTACATGTTGACAACAAAAGTAAACGCCTTATGGGTTTACAACTTTCCAAGCCAACACTTGGTTATAAGAAAGGAGTACTAACTCATATACATATTAAGCCCTTGGCTTGGATTCACATGTAATACATCAAGGAAAACAAAACAACCAAAAAGTCTGTCTGCCTCTAACCTCCCAAGCTATGTCCTTGGAGGTGGCATGCTACCTGTACCTGAAAATTGTGTCCCATATAGGGTGAGCCACAACCTAGTAGAAATATACTAAACTAACTATAAACAATGACTAAAACAACAGCATTTGATAGATGGTCCACACTTATATTCCCACTTGTAACACATTACAGTTTCATGACATTCAGATCCATGTTATATTTCATTTCCCACTTCTTTTTTAACTTTGAGTTGGAAAACAAGGCTCAGAGCCTAGCCAAATAACTTAATGAGATTATGATTCATCATTAAAACACTTTTGAAATTCATGATAGATACACATTTTGGTGCTGTATCAATAACACATAAACCACTTCCATAATTCACGAAGAATACATGTTTTGGTGCTGTATCAATATAACATAGAAATACTTTTATACTTCACAATTGATAACGATATACATTTTAGTGCTATATCAAATCAATTCAAACACTTCCTTAATCCACACTTGATACACATTGTAGTGCTGTATCAATGTCAAACAAAATCCGGTTTAGAGGTCCATCCCCTATCTTCCCCGAAACCGTGGAGTACATCCCCTATTTCCTCCCACACACAATGTATATAAACAGAGATCATATACATAATCAATCAATACATAAAGTTAATGTATTATTCCAACCGCTAAACTCGATAGCATACTCAATCGATTAGTTTTAGTTTGCCTAATCATCATGCATTGTCTACAACAATCAAGACTATCCTCCACCGATAGCCCAAAGCAGTTATTTCTAAACAGAAAATAAATGCACCAAATGGATAAAATATCAACATTTCAACTAGGTGAGTGATAAATGGTCCAACTACAACCTTTAATCCCATACGATCCCAATTTAACCATTCTCAATTTAACTTCTCATTTCTCAAAATTAATTTCACAAATTAATTCATCAGTGTAATTAGGGCATTTCCTATAATTAACAAAACAACCCTAAGGTTCCATTTCTATCAATAACCCAACATTTATCTCATTTCTTCATGCTAAACATGGAAATAGGCTTATATAAATAAAACCCCATCTTTTGTAAAATTACACAAAGGCCCAAACTTTCTCAAAATTACCAAACAACCCCCAACATATCAAAATGCTAAAATTTAAAGGCAAAGCTCATAAAGAGGAGTATGATATCCCTACCTCGAAGTTAGAGCTCAAACGGGGAAGTTGAAGAAAACCAAAATGCTCCAAACTCCAAGATCCACAGATCAAAACGAAGCCCTCGACGATCCACACACTTTTTAAAAAGGCCGGAGGAAAGGGAGACACTCTAACTAGATCAAACCCTAGAGAGAAGGGAGATCCTAGAGAGAGAGGCTCTGAAAAGTGTTTTTAGAAAGTAAGAGAGAGAGAGTGAATGTAAAAAGTGATTCAAAAATGCCCAACTGCTCACTGATATATGACACTCCCACTCGAGTGGAGAATAGAACGCTCGAGCGTCAAGCACAAAAATTTGGACACGCTCGAGCACAATAAGGCCCGCTCGAGCTCCAAGACGCAAGAATAAAAAATATCCACTCGAGCGCGAAAACCAGTCCGCTCGAGCGTAGATTCCCCCTTCCCAGAACTTTTACAGACAAAGCACTACCCGCTCGAGCGCCAACATACTCGCTCAAGTGCGACCCGCTCGAGCGTAGGAAAACCGCTCGAGCATGAAAAACACACCTGCAGAAGTATTGTAGGGACACGAGATACTGGGAGTGTGTAAATCCTGCTTGAGCGCAAGAAAGCCCACTCGAGCGGACAACCAAAAACCAAACTCCGCTCGAGCGCAGAATGATCCGCTCGAGCGTAACACCAAAAACCTAGGCAACTACACTTGGGACCAAAACTCAACCTACCTGTTCAGAACACGCCCAACACATCCTATAACTCAAATACAAAGTACGAAAGGATGTGAACAAGATATAAACAATTGCTAACATCCACGGAACCAAGTCCGGATCACTGTACAACAAGGGGTAAAACCCGGAATCGCTATAACCTTCCCCTCTTAAAGAATTTCGTCCTAGAAATTAAATGCAAGTTTTCAAAAGAACAAGTTTTTCTTCATTTTAAACAATGTTACATTCAACATTAAATAACTCGACCCTTACCGGTCATTCCATCTCTTGTCAACAGGCATTTCACAACATATACATTTCAACATGCATTTTCAACAATTTAAAATGCACATGATTCCCATTTCCACATCATATTCAATATTCATGATATAATTTCCATTTCTATAACACATTCAACATATGCAATGTTATATCAAACTTCCATTTCAAGGCAAGTTCCAAAATACTTCCATTAAACCAAAACATACACAATGTTTTACAACCTAAGATATTTTCAATACTCTTAAGGTTCAACAATACAACAAAATATACAATATATACTCAAACATCCACAAATAGATCCATATATTTCTCTCGGACCTCCAACTCACGTTCCCAAGTGGCTTCCTCCACTCCGTGATGTTTCCACAAAACCTTTACCAAGGGGATGGTCTTGCCTCGTAAGACTTGATCCCGTCTATCCAAGACCCGAACCGGTCTCTCCTCATACGAGGCAACCTCATCTACTTCTAAGTCAGTCCAATCCAATACATGCGATGGATCCGGCTCATACTTCCGAAGCATACTCACATGAAACACGTCATGCACTCCGGACAACTGCGGCGGCAAAGCCAAACGATAAGCAACCTCACCAATTCTCTCGAGGATCTCAAAGGGACCGATAAACCAAGGGGATAACTTCCCACTCTTCCCAAACCTCATCAAACCTCGCCTAGGTGATATTTTCAGAAAAACATGATCACCCGTCTCAAAAGCTAAAGGCCTCCTCTTACGGTCAACATAACTCTTTTGACGACTCTGGGCTGTAACAAGCCTCCTACGGATAAGCTCGACTTTCTCCGTCGTTTCTCTCACTAACTCCGGGCCCAACAAAGGTGCATCACCCACCTCGGCCCAACAAACTGGAGACCTACAAGGTTGGCCATGCAAGGCCTCAAACGGTGCCATACCGATACTAGACTGAAAGCTGTTGTTGTAGGCAAACTCCACTAAGGGCAAGTGCCTCTCCCACGTCCAACTAAAGTCAAGGACACAACCTCGAAGCATATCCTCAAGGATCTGAATAGTACGCTTGGACTGCCCGTCAGTCTAAGGATGATAAGCTGTACTAAAGGTCAACTTAGTGCCCAAGGCACTCTGCAAACTCTGCCACAACCTAGCAGTAAAACGAGGATCTCTATCTGAGACGATCGTCACTGGGACCTCGTGCAACCTCACTATGTCCCGAATATACAAATCGGCAAGATGACCTACTGAATCTCTCACGCGCATAGGGATAAAGTGCGCCGACTTAGTCAACTGGTCTATAACCACCCAAATAGCATCACTACCCCGCTGAGTCCTCGGAAGACCTACAACGAAGTCCATAGTGACATGCTCCCACTTCCACTCGGCAATAGGCAAGGGTTGCAACAAACCCGCTGGCCTCTGATGCTAGGCCTTCACCTGCTGACAAGTAAGGCACTTAGACACGAAAACCGCCACATCCTTCTTCATACCCCGCTGCCAAAACTGGTGACCCAAATCCCGATACGTCTTAGTGCCTCCCGGATGCACCACAAAGCGTGAATGATGAAACTCTCGGAGTACCTCCTCTCGGCAAGACTCCGGCACAAACAAACGGTCTCGGTATCTCACGCTCTGGTCGGGATACACCGTCAAACCCTTCTCAACCTTCCCACTGGAAATCTTGTCTCAGAAAGACTCTACCTTAAGGTCACCTCCCTGTGCCTCTAACACTCGAGTCGTAAGTATAGGCTGCGCAACAACCGAAAACAAGGTCGTAGCCTCAACGGATTTGCCCAAAAGCAAATCAAACTCGCCAAGTGCACCCAACATCTCCTACTCCTGGATGGCTATACAAGCTACATCACTAATGGATTTCCTGCTAAGGGCATCGGCCACTACATTGGCCTTCCCCGGGTGATAGTGCAACTTAAAGTCGTAGTCCTCAATGAACTCCATCCACATTCTCTGTCTCAAATTCAAGTCCCTCTGTGTAAACATGTACTTCAAACTCTTATAGTCCGAGAACACCTCGAACCTCTCACCATAAAGGTAATGCCTCTAGATTTTCAAGGCAAAGATAACTGCTGCTAACTCTAGGTCATGTGTAGGGTAATTCTTCTCGTGTATTTTCAACTGACGTGAGCCATAGGCGACCACTTTCCCCTCTTGCATCAACACACAACCCAAACCCTCTCGTGAGGCATCACAATAGACTGCATAACCCAACCCTCTCTCTGGAATAATCAAGATCGGAGCGGTGGTCAATCTAACTTTCAGCTCTTGGAATGACTTTTCACAAGTATCACTCCATACAAATTTGACTCCTTTCCGAGTCAATCTAGTCAACGACGAAGCTAACCTGGAGAAATCCTTCACAAACCAGCGGTAATACCCAGCTAATCCCAGAAAACTGCGGATCTCAAACAAACTCTTAGGCTGTGCCCAATCTTGCACTGCCTCAATCTTGGATGTATCAACAGACACCCCTTCCCTGGATACTACATGGCCTAAGAACTTGACTTCCCCGAGCCAGAACTCACACTTCCCAAACTTGGCATACAGCCTATGGGCTCTAAGCAATTCAAGCACCACTCTGAAGTGTTCCTCGTGCTCCTCCTCAGAAGGCGAATAAATCAGAATGTCGTCCACGAAAACGACCACAAAGTGATCTAAGAATTCCCGGAAGATCCGGTTCATCAAGTTCATAAAGACTGCTGGTGTATTGGTGAGCCCAAACGGCATCACTAGAAACTCATAGTGGCCATACCGCGTACGGAATGTCGTCTTCGGGATATCCTCCTCCCTGACCCTCAATTGGTGGTAACCCGATCTCAAGTCTATCTTAGAGAAACAACGGGACCCCTTCAACTGGTTGAACAGATCATCTATACGGGGCATAGGGGTACTTATTCTTGACTGTAGCCTGATTTAACTTTCGGTAGTCGATACACAGTCTCAAGGCACCATCTTTCTTTTTAGCAAAGAGGGTCGGTGCTCCCTACGGCGAAACACTAGGGCGAATGAAGCCCTTATCTAGCAATTCCTGGAGTTGAATCTTCAACTCACTCAACTCGGCTGGGGCAAAACGATAAGGTGCCATAGAAATCGGCGCCGTGTCGGGCACTAAATCAACAGAGAACTCGATCTCTCGATGAGGTTGCAAACTAACGAGATCCTCGGGAAAGACGTTCGAGTACTCATAAACCACTCTCGGCAACACAGTCTGGGTCTCACTGCACTCACTACTCAAAAAGCTAGCAAGTAGACCACTAAGCTCACTCCGCCCTCGCGGATCATACACCGGTGGCAACAGACTACCAACCCGATCCCCCAAGAAATGGAAACACTCCCCGCTCAAGGTACAAACTGTGACCCTCTGGCGGTAGCAATCAATAACAGTCCAGTATGACGATAGCTAGTCCATACCCAAAATAACATCAAATCCCAACATGGGCATCACTACAAAAGGAAACGGAAGTCGGCGATCGGCGACCTCTATATCACAACCCCTACATCCTTGTTTCAAAACCAACTCACCCCCAATAGGTGACACTACACAAATAGGAGATGCTAACTGTGCCAATTCCAATCCCAAAACGGATGCAAATGCAGCAGATATAAAAGAATGAGATGCACCCGTATTAATCAAAACACTAGCAACTGAGTTGTAAAACAAGAAGGTACCTCTCACAACTGATGGAGCAGGTACAAGATCCTGCGCGGTAACAGCATACACACGCCCAGTAGGCCTCTGATCCACCTGCTCATCCCTCGGAGCATACGACTGCTGCACAGACTGGGACGATGAGGCTCCCGAATTGGCCTTCGAGGCCTGCACAGACTGAGCTGGCTGAAAACCCTGCGTCTGCCTAGAACCAGACGCGCCCGAAGTGGCACTCAACTGTGGGCAAAACCTTTTCAGGTGTCCAGGCTGACCACACTGATAACAAGACGAGGGCTGGCCCTTGCCCTGACTCTGGCTCTACGGTCTAGCTGAAGATAAAGCAGCTCTTTGACCTCCTCTCCTCTGTGGGCAAACCGAAGCCTTGTGGCCCAACTGACCACACTTGTAACAGGTGAAATCTCCTTGATTGCCTCCCCCCGAGCCTACACTCGGCACTGGAAAGGTCAATCTAGCAACACCCACCTGAGACTGCTGAGGTTTAGCACCCCTCTGTCTCCTGCCATCACCTTGACCATCCTGGCTCCTCTTGGAGCCTCTCTGCCCCTCCTCCTCCTGCATCATGATCTCCATATGGACTGTAGCATCAACCAAGTGCCTATAGTCTCGGATCATAGAACCCCCAACTCTCATCTTGAGGCCGTGCCTCAACCTCTTCTCAAACTCAACAAAGCGGTGTTCCTCGGACGCCACAAGTTCAGGTGCACCTGGACAAGCTAGTAAAAGCAGCCTCATACTCGGCCATTGAAGAACTCGACTACAAAAGCTGGCAGAACTAGTCTCTCAGCTTCTCCTTGACTGCTGGAGATAAGTACTTCTCCTGAAAAGGCCCCACAAAAGCCTCCCACGTGCCAGCAATACGGCCCATCATGTATTTCCACCACTGACCCGCACCCCCTTTAAGCTGGAAGGATGCCAAGGTCACTTTCAACACCCCGTCCTCGATGCCAAGCATCTCGAACGTCTTACTCATCTGCTCCAACCACACGTTAGCCTTAAGTGGCTCCTTTGGATCCCCAATAAACTCGTCCAGGTTAGACCGGAAGAACTCCCTCTTCAAAAAGGAAGGCCCTGCCTCCACAACTTGGGCCTAAACTGGAGCCTGAACTGGATTCTCAGCTCTGAGAATTTCCATAGACTCCCTCAAAGCATCGGCTATTCCTCGGGCAAAAGCGCCCATAGCCTCCTGACCTGCTGGCTCGGCCACATTGGCTTGGCCAACTCCCTCCTGCTGTGCCGGAATATCATTCGGTAAAGGCATCTCCTGCCTACCACGCCTGCCACGTCTACTACCTCTTCCTTGTCCTGACATCCTAATAAAGGTAACGGAGAACATTAGCACATTCATAAATGTGCCAAAACTAAACACTCGCGTCCTAATACATGGACAATTGTAGTTCACTCCACATAAGCACATAAACACATAAGCACTTACGAATTTCATTTCCGGATAATGATAGTTCCGAGGCGTTACTAGAGTTCCGGTTAGAAACAGCATTGATCAAGTGCTTTTCAAACAAGACTCACAGAAACCCAAGGATCCAATCAACATCCTAGAAACTAAATCCCAAACCCAAGTAGTCACATAAACATGTTATCAAATAAACACATAGTGTCACATATAAATCTCTAACAAGCGAGACAAACCCATTGTGATACTAATCACTTCCCACGTACCCAAAGTATTCGAACCCGGTAAGCTCTGATACCAAGTTGTCACGCCCTCAAAATAATACATAAAACCCATCATTCTTGACATGCAACAATATAAGAGAAATAAACATCTTTCTATTTATCAGAGTAGTTCTTACAAAAGTATTACATGTTGACAACAAAAGTAAACGCCCTATGGGCTTACAACTTTCCAATCCAACACTTGGTTACAAGAAAGAAGTACTAACTCATATACATATTAAGCCCTTGGCTTGGATTCACATGTAATACATCAAGGAAAACAAAACAACCAAAAAGTCTGTCTGCCTCTAGCCTCCCAAGCTATGTCCTTGGAGGTGGTATGCTACCTGTACCTGAAAATGGTGTCCTACATAGAGTGAGCCACAGCCCAGTAGAAATATACTAAACCAACTATAAACAATGACTAAAACAACAGCATTTGATAGATGGTCCACACTTATATTCCCACTTATAACACATTACAGTTTCATGACATTCAGATCCATGTTACATTTCATTTCCCACTTCTTTTTCAACTTTGAGTTGGAAAACAAGGCTCAGAGCCTAGCCAAATAACTTAATGAGATTATGACTCATCATCAAAACACTTTTGAAATTCATGATGGATACACATTTTGGTGCTGTATCAATAACACATAAACCACTTCCATACTTCACGAAGAATACACGTTTTGGTGCTGTATCAATATAGCATAGAAATACTTCTATACTTCACAATTGATAACGATATACATTTTAGTGCTATATCAAATCAATTCAAACACTTCCTTAATCCACACTTGATACACATTGTAGTGATGTATCAATGTTAAACAAAATCCGGTTTAGAGGTCCATCCTCGATCTTCCCCTAAACTATGGAGTACATTCCCTATCTCCTCCCACACACAATGTATATAAACAGAGATCATATACATAATCAATCAATACATAAAGTTAATGTATTATTCCAACCTCTATACTCGATAGCATACTCAATCGATTAGTTTTAGTTTGCCTAATCATCATGCATTGTCTACAACAATCAAGACTATCCTCCACCGATAGCCCAAAGCAGTTATTTCTAAACAGAAAATAACTGCACCAAATGGATAAAATATCAACATTTCAACTAGGTGAGTGATAAATGGTCTAACTACACCCTTTAATCCCATACGATCCCAATTTCAACATTCTCAATTCAACTTCTCATTTCTCAAAATTAATTTCACAAATTAATTCATCAATGTAATTAGGGCATTTCCCATAATTAACAAAACAACCCTAAGGTTCCATTTCTATCAATAACCCAACATTTATCTCATTTCTCCATGCTAAACATGCAAAATAGGCTTATATAAATAAAACCCCATCTTTTGTAAAATTACACAAAGGCCCAAACTTTCTCAAAATTACTAAACAACCCCCAACATATTAAAATGCTAAAATTTAAAGGCAAAGCTCATAAAGAGGAGTAGGATATCCCTACCTCGAAGTTAGAGCTCAAATGGGAAAGTTGAAGAAAACCAAAATGTTCCAAACTCAAAGATCCACGGATCAAAATGAAGCCCTCGACGATCTACACACTTTTTACAAAGGACGGAGGTAAGGGGGACACTCTAACTAGATCAAACCCTAGAGAGAAGGGAGATCCTAGAGAGAGAGGCTTTGAAAAGTGTTTTTAGAAAGTAAGAGAGAGAGAGTGAATGTAAAAAGTGATTCAAAAATGCCCAGCTGCTCACTGATATACGACACTCCCGCTCGAGCGGAGAATAGAACGCTCGAGCGTCAAGCCCAAAAATCTGGACACGTTCGAGCGCAATAAGGCCCGTTCGAGCTCCAAGACGCAAGAATAAAATACATCCGCTCGAGCGTGAAAACCAGTCCGCTCGAGCGTAGATTCCCCCCTCCCAAAACTTTCACAAACAAAGCACTACCTGCTCGAGCGCCAACATACCCGCTCGAGCGCGACCCGCTCAGGCATAAGAAAACCACTCGAACGTGAAAAACACACTTGCAGAAGTTTTGCAGGGACACGAGATACTGGGAGTGTGTAAATCCCGCACGAGCGCAATAAGGCCCGCTCGAGCGGACAACCAAAAACCAAACTCTGCTCAAGCGCAGAATGATCCGCTCAAGCGTAACACCAAAAACCTGGGCAACTACACTTGAGACCAAAACTCAACTTACCTGTTCAGAACACGCCCAACACATCCTATAACTCAAATACAAAGTACGAAAGGATGTAAACAAGATATAAACAACTGCTAACATCCACGGAACCAAGTCCGGATCACTGTACAACAAGGGGTAAAACCCGGAATCGCTATATTTGTCGCTCGAGCGGACCTACGCTCGAGCGCGAAAAGTTCCCCTCAAGTCGGAAAAAACAACCTCTAGTATTTTTGCAGGCGAATAAACTTCTGGAACTCAGCATTCTCCATTCGAGCGGGGGAATGTCCGCTCGAGCGGACAGGTAACTTGGAATGCATTTTTGCATTTTGCTTCGAGGGCGCTGCCCTTCGACCCCGCAGTGGCGCTGCCCCGGACCCGCCAAGGGGCGTTGCCCCGTGGACCCCCGCAAGCTGACCGGGCAGCTCGATCCCCGTCATAATCAGCGAAGTGGCAATCTTGAAAGTATTAACATCACAAACTTCTCTGCAAGGCACAATTCGGGTTGGATTCGCATCTAACAACTCATATCCTCACTGAAATAAAAATATGAATAAAATTACAACACAAAGGAGTTTTGTCAAACGGGATTGCCAAGAATAAAACCTAACAATAGAGATCCCACTGTAACCCTAAAACATAAGCAAATCAAACACCATAATATTACAATTTTATGCTTACAACACCAAAAGCAAGTGAATTCACCATAATAAAATACAATCAAACCACATAATTGAAGTCAGTATTTAAGACCCACCTCAATAATAACAAGTAAACTATGAGAAGCTCAATTCTAGGGCAAAAGAAATAAGCTTTTGCTTCAACAGTGAAACCCCTCACCTGCATCGAATGCTTTGCCATTGGAGATTTCTCTTGGGCACCCATTACGCTTCTCATGACAAAAGCTACGAAGATTGAATTGGAAACTAGGATTGAATTGAAATTAGGGTTTTGGAGGGTCGAGAAGAGAGATAGCAAGGAAGAGAAAAATGGAAAAGGGGTTTGATTATCACGAGGTAGAAGAATCAATAGAAACCCTAAATGGCCATTGATGACTCAGAGTGAAACTTCGGTGGTCTCTCTCTCTCTCTCTCTCGCTCGCTTATCTCTGTGAAGTGTTGGTCATTTTCATCATTTTAGGTAAGGTCATTATTGTAATAAAAAATAACTAATGAATGGTGTGCTTTGAGACTAAATAACCTTCTTGTGTATGTCAGTTTAGGGCAGTTTATGTTGAGCAATGGTTTCATCTGCTTTCTCTTCAGTGTATAATACTTTTGTTTGTTAATAATTAAATAAAAAGCACATAATAAGTCTCACAATTTTCATATAATTACATTGAGTTTCCTTGGACTTTTAATTTACATATAGTTAATCATGTCTTCATCAATAATGAATTATTATATGAATAAAAAAATAATGTTGTCATCTTTTTTTATACAATATATATATATTACATTATTTATTTTTGAATTTTCACATTATGTCCATTAGTTTCGATCTATTTACCTTTATTAAAGGAATGTCAATGTAATTATGTCAAAACTATGGTGCTTATTGTATTTTCTTCAAACCTTAGAAAAAAGTCAATGTAATTTATCAAAAAAAAAAAAAGAAGTTAATTACATTTTTATTCCTTATACTATTACCATTTTTTTTTCTTATTTCATTCCTATATTATCATTTTCGTTTATTTAATCCATAAAATTTCTAATTTTTATTCATATGGGCCAATTGGAGACAATTATACAAATTAATACACTACAATAAATTAAAGATTTTAGAGACGAAAATTTAAGGACAGAATCATGTTTTAAAGAGGAAATATTTTCGTTGTCAAAAGCGCTAATGTTATATTTTTAACAATGAAATTGACCATTTAGTGATGAATTACTATCGTTTTGGGACTAAAATTTTTTACCCCAAAAAGTCAACTTTTTTTTTTTTTTTTTGCACCAAATTGTTTTGTTGCTAAAATGCATTTGTTAGCGGCATTTTCAAAATTTGGTTGCAAAAATCTTATTTTTCACTTTTCAAGATGATATTTTAGTGACGATTATCGCGACAATTAAAATTGGCCCCCAAATGTTGCAGCACTTGTGTCCTATAAACTATTGGAGAGTGTATTTAATTCCTTTATTTCATTTTGGGAAACTTTGGAGTTGTTGTATCTTGGTTTAGAGGAGTACAATTCGATTTAGACTTGTTGGGATTATTTGTTCATGCTTGTTTATGTTGAAAAGTTCTTTGGAAACTTGCTCTGGTGTCGACACTGGTCTTCCTGGGGGTCGACACCACCTTACTGCCTTGCTCCTAGTGTCTTTGCTGGTTTATAGGGTCGACACCACGAGTCCCAGGGTTGACCCTTGTCTACTGCTGTGTTCTGGGTATTGCTACTGAAATAAAGGGTCGACACCACTGCTTCCTAGGATCGACCTTTGCCTATTGCACACATTGGTGTCTCAACTTTTCTTCTTAAGGGTTGACACCACTATCTTGAGGGTCGACCCTTGTGAGTTATCTTCAAAAATTTTGGTTTGGTTTTGGGCTCAACTTTTTGGGGTTTTGACTTATTCTTTTCATTGACTTTAGTGTTATTATTCTACCACTATAAATAGACTCCAAACACACTTTTCTCATTCACTTTTTCTTTCTCTCTCTCTCTTTTTCCTCTTTAAACTATATCTCTCTCTCTCTCTCTCTCTTAGAAACTCAACCTTTTCACTTAGATCTCTAGATTTACCCACGTAAAGGCATCTTTTCACCTTGGTCCTTTGAGAAAAGTTACAGATCTCATCAAGAGCTTTCTTTTGATCTAAGAGTTTCGTTGTTTCATCGATTTTGAGTTTTTCCAAGTTCTCCTCTTCGTTTCAAGAGGTAGGGTCTATTTCCTAAACTTATTATGAGTTTTGTAGCATATTTGTGACCTATTCTGTTATTTATATTTGGTAGTCATTTGGTATTATTTTTTTACCCTAGTTATTTGTTATTTCAAAGGTCCTATGGATTTGGGTGTTTTGGGTTAAACTTAAGGTTTGGATTTGAAATGTAAAAGAGAGATTTTTCAAAAGAGTTCTTGAACAAGGTTATGATTTTGTATTGGTGGTTGAGATATGTTGACATGGTGGTTTTCTTTTACTAAAAAGTGATTTTGAAAGAAAATGAGATTTTGTTCTAAAAACACGGGTTTTGGCTTGTGTTGGAAAAAAATGAAAAATGATGTTGGTTTTGTAAGAGATGAGAAGAAAATGGTTTTGGGATTTTGAAAATAGTTGTTGTTACTTTTTTGGAAAATGTATCTGTATTGATATCTTTTGATTGTTGCATTAGAGATAACTGTTTTGGCTATCGGTGGAGGATAGCATTGCCGCGTGTTAGAAATTGCATGTGAATTAGGCAATTTGAAATCATTCACATCATGGAGCATGTAATGGATTTTGGAAATTGAAACTGTATGTTTTGGAAAGAGATTTTGAAAATTCTTGTATTTTTGTTTTGGAACATTTGCATTGTTTTGGAAAACAATATTTTGAATCACACGTGTTGTGCTCTCGGAAAAGGTAAATAAAGTGGTAAAGCTATGAGGGGGTGTTAAAGCAAAATTAAGTTCGCCTGTGTGTCCATGGTGAAAGACCTAAACCTGTGCGGTAGGTGTTGAGCCTTCCGGTTAGCACTGGTAAAAATGAATTTGTGACTTGTATAGTTACTCGTATGAACACTAGCCCTGAGATTTACCCATTTTATTTATTATCGTTTTGGCTTGAAATGATGTTTTGGAAATAAGTTTTAGCGATGTATTCGCATTTGATTTAGCAATGTATTTACTGGTTGATATTGAGATACCTGGATTGGTTTTTGGAAAGGGATTTTATATCAAATGGATGATTGGAACTTGGGAAAAACGTTTTGAGTAAACGTAGGGTTTTGGAAATTGGAAAGAAATGATTTTGTTGAGGAATCAAATGGATTGGAAAATGCATTTAGGCATATTGTTTATATGTATTGCATCATGATCATTTATACTGGTAGAGCACGTTTAGTTTTTGAAATATTCTCTATTCGGCTTTATGCTCACCCTATGTGGCTGAAAATGTTTTTCAAATGTACATGTGTGGATGTGAACTGAGATGTTAAGCTGTGTTCGGAACTGTGTAGGGTGGTTATGTTATTTCTAGGCCAACGGCTATTTATGTTATTTATTGGCCGCGTGCCATTCTTGTAAGGGTTACACCCTTGTGTATGATGTAAGCCTCAGGGTGTTCAAATTTAATTTGTAACATCTGTGTATGTTTTAGTTATAGAACATCCATTCGACTTAGATGTGTTAGAAATTGTTTTGAAAAAATCTGGAAAAAACAGAATTTTTTCTAAACTTTGGTCTTATTTTTACGTGAGATCTGTGCGCCAAAGTTGGGGGGTCTAAGTGGTAACGCATTCTATGCCGTGTTGTGATTCACGTGGTATATTTGGTTGCTTAAAACCATTATCAGGTGAATGGAAAATCGAAACCAAAGAGAGCTCCATGGAAATGGAGTTTTGGTGGAAATTTCTTAAAGGTGTGGTTTAGGCTTGTCCCACATTGATTTGGTGGGAAACTTTGAGTGGGTTTATAAGGCTTGGAGTTGAAACTTGGGGTGGGCCCCAAGAGGCACCCAAGTTTTGTTGAGAGGGAGGTTATGGGCAAAATGGGCTAGACTCATTGGACCCAAAATAAACATAGATGCGCGCGCCGTCCGTTCGGTCGGTCGGGCGAGCTGGGTTGGGCTTGGGCGTTGGTGTGTGGTTGGGTTGGGTTTTTCCAGCCAAATACTAATCTTTTTGGGCCAAAAACATTTGAATTTTATTTTATTTAGTTAGAAATAAAATCTGTCCGTTTTTTATTTCAAATTCTGGTTGGAAATAAAATTCAAATTCAATTTTTTGCACCTCTTCACAAACATATCCGAAAGTCTGTACAGATTCAAAACTGTTCAAATACAGTTTTTTATTTGTTCAAAATTCAAACCCCAAAACAGTTTCATATCTGTTTAACTGTAAACCAAATAGATGCACATCTGTTTAATTCAAATTGAACAGGTCTTGTACTTGTTGAGTACTGTCCGAACAGGTTTTTTACCTGTTGAGTTTAAATGTGAAGAGCCTCCACTCCATCTATAAATAGACTAGTCCTTCATTTGGATTTGCACTAGAATTTTCGTCTATAATTATGCTTTTGCTCTCTGCATATTTTGCTGCGTTAACTACATTAATTTTATGTAAGAAATAGTGTATACACTTAGTGTGTTCGTTGTGCAAACAATTTGTGGTGCTATTATTGTTTGCTGTTGATCATTTTATCTTGGGAGATAGACGTTTGCATTCTAAAAGCACCGTGGAGAGGACGAATCTATCTTAAGGACACTGTGTTAAACACTGGACTTGATCAAAAGTTTGTTCAAGAAATTAATCAAGTAAGTTGTTAATTTATTTTCTGTTTTATTATTTTTCTATTTCAGATTTTCATTTTGTTTTTGTAACAAAATAAAAATCTGTTTTATTTATTTTATTTTATTTTTTTGGTTTGATTTTTGTAATCAAACAAATTCTCTCATTTTCTTTTATTTCTTATGTACTTTGTTTGTTGTTAAGTACACAAATATAATTTATTTTTCAAATACAGTGAAGATTGTCCAACAAGATGTTGCATCTAGGAATGTATAAAATCGGATAAACACATGCTTATGTGATTATATTATGTTCATTTGCATGAGAGTTGTTGTCTTGTTCTTCGCTGGGTGATTTATTCACGTGAGCTGGACCGTATAAATCCGAGGCATGACAAATGTTTTTACAACAAAATTTTTACTTTTAAGAATTAAAAGGTTTGGTTCCTATAACCCTTATATGTTATAGTGACAACCATTAAAGCCTAATTTGATATCAAATAAATAAAAAAAATAAAAATTATTATTTCAAAATTTAAATAACTTGAACCATACAACTCAACCCTTATTTCTCTTTCTATCTTAAACAAACTATACCCTGTAATCTTTGTAATCCGTGTTTAGTTATATGTTTTAAGTTTTCCAAATTACAAAATTAGCCTTTTGCATCTTGATTTGAAGTTGCTCTGTCTTGAACTGCCCTTTGTTATTGTATTGCCCTAGGAGATTTTGGATAGTGCCAGTTGGGGTTGATCCTTTTGTTTTGTTTTCCTCCTTTTTGTTGGTTTCTCACCAACTCTTTTGACTTGTGCTAGCATATAATTGTGTGTTTTTCTTGATGCCAATCTAATTGGGATTATGACGTTTCACTTTGATATTTTTTTCTCTTGCCTCTCATTTATTGATGTATTTTTACATGTTTTGTATATTATTTTCATCAAAAAAGTCTAATGCAACCCTTGCTAAACACCCTTCCAATAATAATGATAGTACCTTGCCTGTATGCTTATTTCAAGATTTTCCGACCAACTCAAAAGTTGGTGGGATAATTACCTTATCCAAGACCAACATCAATCAATCTTAACTGCTGTCAAAAGAGACCAAAATGATATTCCCATTATAGATCCCATAACTAGGCAACCCACTAGTGATGTAGTTACCACCCTTGTTACTGCTATCACACGACACTTCATTAGTAACACTCAAATAGTTCTTGAACGATCTAAAAGACTTCTTTGACCCTTTGTAATCAATACACATTTGGTGAACTCATATCTGAAATCTGTGCTGAAGGCTTATCATTATACAATGACATAAAACTCAAAAATCAATTAAAAAAGGAACGTTCTACTAGCCAAACCGAACTTGGTCAATTCTGTTGTCAGTTTGGTTACAATTCCATTCTCTCTCCAGTATCCGGATCTTCTTCCCAAAGAACCCTTATTCGCAAATCTCGCACCAAAAAATATTATAACAAATCTTCAAACGACAAAAAAGAAACCTTACTACAAAAAGAGAAAATTTATTAATACCAAAAATACACCCACATCTAAGCCCAAACCAAGCTCTTCTAAGAAATCTACTAATTGTTGGAAGTGTGGCAAACTTGGCCACTCTGCAAATAAATGTCTTACTAAAAAGAAAATTCATGAACTTGATGCCTCAGATGAACTCAAAAGCCAATTAGAATCCATTCTTTTTATGGATAAAGAATCCCAATCCGAATCTGAATATTCCTTTGACAATCATTCTAATAATGAATTCCAACTTAATGAAATTGATAATGATTTCATTACTTCCTTTGATGAAGATCCGAAAAACCATCCTGAAGAATATCATGATTGTCCGTGCCAATCAACAACTGATTATTATAAAGCTATCTTAGAGATGAATGGTCTAAGTATTAATGTTCTTACGACATAGGAAAACATGATTTTTGAATTTATTGATAGCATTGATGATCCAGAAAAGAAACAACAAGCTATGTTTAAATATTCTAATTCCAAACAGAAAAAATGCTCCAACCATAAATACTACTAAAGAATTAAAATATGATACATATGATTTTAAATGTATTCTCGATTGAGTCAACAAAGTTCCTACTCAATTAAATACACCAACAATCCAAGATTTACAAAATGAGATTCGCGGTCTTAAAATTGATGTTCAAAATCTACAATCTCGTGTCCTTGCTTTAAAAGAAAATCCTGATGATATTGATGATTTTCTTGCTGATACATCATTTCCTTATGAACCACATGTCTAAGAATCATCTAACAAGAACCCTACAAAACAACCATTAGCTATTAATGATTCTGCCAATTTACTTCTTAATAGCACCACATTTCCAAAATGGTATGTAGAGATCAAAGCTGTCATACATGATTTTGTTTTGACCACTATGGAACTTGTCGATTCCGATGCTGGTCTCAATTGTATTCGAGAAGGTCTTGTACTTTTTAAATATTTTGAAAAAACTGATCAATCTTTAAGTACTGCTAATGGTGGATCTATGGATATTAAGTACAAAATATCTCATGCTCAAATATGCAACCAAGGTATCTGTCTCAATACTGAATTTTTCTTAGTTAAAAATATGTCTCAATTAATTATATTAGGAACTCATTTTCTTGCAATGATTGCTCCTTTTACTATAACCAATGAAGGAATTTCTGCAACTGTCATTAATTATGAAATAGTTTTCAAATTTTTATTTCCTTCCTAGGAACATGAGATCAATATTTAAAAAATAAATCTTATTTATAAACAAAAACAAATTTGTTTACTTCAAAAAGAGATTTCTTACAAAGTTGTTGACCAAGAATTACAACAACCCCACATTAAATCTATTATTCAAAAAATCCAATCTTTATTTGGAAAAGATTTATGTTTTGAATTGCCTCATGCATTCTGGCATCGTAAACAACATATGGTTAATCTACCATACGAAAAAGATTTCAATGAAAGGCAAATTCCTACGAAAGCTAGGCCTATCCAAATGGACAAAAATTAATGGAATATTACAAACAAGAAATCAATGACCTCTTTAATAAAAAATTAATTAGACCCTGTAAATCTCCATGGTTATGCCTTACTTTTTATGTCAATAAAAATGCTGAACTAGAGTGAGACACACCTTGATTAATTATTAATTATAAACTAATGAATAAAGCTTTACAATGGATCCGGTATCCAATCCCCAATAAAAAAGACTTGTTAAACCGTCTATATAACACAAAAATATTCTCAAAATTTGATATGAAATTTGGTTTTTGACAAGTTCAAATTACCGAGAAAGACAAATACAAAACTGCCTTCACTATTCTCTTTCACCACTATGAATAGATTGCTATGCATTTTGGCCTAAAAAATGTTCATTCTGAATTTCAAAACATTATAAATGATATTTTCAATCCTTACATAGCATTTACAATCGTTTACATAGATGATGTATTAATTTACTCTAATTCTATCTCTCCACATGGCAAACACTTGTATAAATTTTATAATATTATTAAAAATAAATGCTTAGTCCTTAGTGCTAAGAAAACGCAATTATTTCAAACATCTATTCGATTTTTTTGGTTATATCATTAATAAAGGTACAATCATTCCAATTTAGATATCAATTGAATTTGCTAGCAAATTTCCTGACGAAATTCGTGACAAAACACAATTACAACGATTTTTAGGAAGTTTAAATTACATCTTTGAATTTTACAAAGATATGCATAAAGATACAAAAATTCTTTATTCTCATTTACGCAAAAACTTCTCTCCTTGGACAATCGAACACACTATTGCTGTCCAACGTCTTATTATGTTTACCAATTCAACTGCATACCCTTTCATTATTTTTTGTATTGAGTCAATCATTGTAGTTTTGGTATTTGATTCCTTGAACTATTTGGGAATTTCTTTATATATATATATATATATGCACACACACTAGGTGGGGATAATTATTCAGTAATCCTGAAATATAGACACGTGGTATTCTATAGTATTACTAGCGTATGCCCGTGCCTAAAGGCACGATGTACATAATATTAAGATTAAAATGCAGTTATAAAAATATATTTAACAGACTGTACTCTACAATTCCAATCAAATCAAATGTAAAAACTTTCACAATCAACGTCCTCACCTGTAAGTGAATTGAATTTTACATTTCATGAAACTACTTTCTGTGTAGGTGATTTTCCGACCACACTGCCCGCTTAGTAACTAGCTGGAGAGCACTGGCAGAATAGATGGCACCTGACTGACCTGCAACAGAAATATAAGAATCCTGCGGTGGTTTCGACCACCCGGGGGCACTCCGACGATCAAGTCAGTATATCTCTCAAAGATAAATCAAGTACTAAACTCACAAGCTTGAGTATCAAAAGCATACCTTAGACCCATGGGGGTGCCTCTCTTTTATAGCCAACATAAACCTAGTCCCAATAGGAGCCTGGCCCTAATGGATTTAGGATTACAGCTAATCTGGGACTCCCAGTGGGATTAGGATAAACTCTCTAAGAGTCTTATCTTTACCCAAACTGAAGTCTTCTCTCATTCTAGGACTCTTGTCCATTATCCAGGTTGAGTTCCCTTTTCATTCTAGGACTCTTGTGCCTTATCCACTTATCTCGGATTCCGATATCTTCGGAGATAACCTCGGCCTTGCCGAGATCACCTCGGCGTCACGACCAGGACACGTGGCACCTCGGCTGACACGTCGGCGTCACCTTGCCACGTGTTGGTACTCAAAAAATATATCCCCACAACTGCCCCCTAGGTTCTATTACCTCGACATTCTGAGGTGATGGAACCTACACTGTTCATTCATCTGTGCCCCTTTATCCGAGATCAAAACTCGCCGACCTCAAAGTTCCCTGAACTTTACTGTCCACTTCTGTCAAGTATCAAGATTCATGCCTTCCAAGCTGCTTGAAATCGTACCTCCTAGCCGAGGTTCTGGTTCCATTAATTCGTAAACTCCAAGAGCTTTGCAACTACTCCACTCACACTCTCTGGTGAGTTCCCGATTTCCAGTTATCTATTTGACTCCGGCGATTTTCATATCGGCGTTCATTTCACTTTGTAGGTTCAAAAACTCTTTGCTTGCTATTAAGCTCAATCTTTCATAACTCTTCTGATTTACTTTGAATCTGTTTATTTCTGCCACTGTTCTTGTCTTGACACACTTGTGCAATCTTTTTGTCTCGATTTCCTGATAGCTTCATCATTATTCTTGATTACAAATTATATTCTTGTTTCTGTTTTCTGTGTCTTTTTCCGGATTCTTGCTTTCATTTCTGTTTTCTGTATAGTCTTAGAACCACGTCCCTTCTTTAAAATTGTTGCCGAGATAATGGTAGAGAAGCTTTCCCAGCTGACTGTCAATGTTGAACCATCGTCAACCGTTAAAGTAGATTAGTCCGACGTTCTTGCCTTAGTCCCTAGTTCTTAGGGTCTTCATCTTTGTACTTTTGTTTTCTTTGCATCTGTCACCTTTTTTGCTTCTGAAAAATGTCTGTTGTTGGCCGATGTTAACATTCTTTGATCCTTGATTATCATTTCTTCCTCCACTGTATTTGATAGTCATGTCGGGTAACTAACTTCTCGGATGGCCCTGAGCTCCATAAGTCTGTCTACTTCTTCCTCTACTGCTTCGACGTGTATCAACGTTGGCCCTCTTGCTCATTGGATTACAGGTTTGGCCGACCTGTCGATGTTCAATTTGTGGCATTTGACCTCGGAGTCAATGCCAGGCATTTCATAAGGTGTCCAAGCAAATACCTCAATGTTTGCTCTCAAATAAGCTTCAAGTTCTATTCCTTCTTCTTCGGCTAAGCTTGAGAAGAAAGAAGCGTTCTTCATCCCCCTCCTGGACGAGGATTTTATTCAGTGCCTCTTCACTCTTCTCGGCTGGCTCCTTGCCCACATCATCTATATAGCGACCCCAGTCTTTTCCCATTTGATTATTGTATCCGGACTTAGGTTCCGTAGATCCTGTCAGTGTATAATTGTTGTTGTTGTTGTCCTTTATTTTCTCATTTGGAATTATAGGATGTGTTTGGGCAGGTTTGTTTCAGGTTGGTAGGGTTTAGAAACCAAGTGTCGCTGTCCAGAATTTTGGATCTTCGCTCGAGCGAGGGGTTTGTCGCTCGAGCGAGATGTTGTTTTAGTTCTTCGCTCGAGCCGAGGTTTGGTTGCTCGAGCGAGAGTTTGCGTCTGGCTTGGACCAGTAGCTTTGCATTCTTGGCTCGAGCGAGCTTTTCTTCGCTCGAGCGAGTTAGTTCATTCTTCGCTCGAGCGAGAGTTCCTTCGCTCGAGCGTGTGTCTGGTTACAGACCTGAGGGTTTGAGTCCTTCGCTCGAGCTAGATTTCTTTCGCTCGAGCGAGCTTTTGGGTTGTTGGCTCGAGCAAGGCTTCCTTGGCTCGAGCGTAGTTTTTCTGTGTCTGGTCGCTCGAGCGACCAAGTCTTCGCTCGAGCGAGCCTGTCAGGTTTAAATAGGCAGCAGCGTGTTTCAGATCTGTTTTTCTTGCACTTTCATATTCCAAAACCCTAGTTACGAGTTCTCTCTCCCTCTACACACCTTCTCTCTTAGGATTGATCTACTTAGGGTGTGTTTCTACCCTAGATCCTTCATTAAAAAGATAGAGTGAGTCGAGGGCTTCCATTTAATCTGAATAGTTGGCGATTTGGAGCACTTTGGTATTTGGATATCATCTCTGTCTTCTCCATTTGGGTTGTTGTCTTCGAGGTAGGGATTTCCTACTCCATCTTATAAGTTTTGTTCTAATTTTAACAATCAAATAAAAACAAAAGATCACAGAACATTACTTTGTATGTTAAAAAAGGAAACCCAATTCACACATTTATCAAAATAACCCAAATCATTTATCAAAACACTAATCATATTTGAAACACTTCAATCTCATTGATACTAAAAAGATTAGCAATCAAATGGAACAAACAGATTTATTATAACCATTATAGACTTCAATTCCACCAACAAAAAACACACCCAAATGTATATAATTCCTCTTACCAAGCTTGAATTCACCTCCAAATTCAGACCCAGCTCACCAAATTACCTCAAATGATAGCAACCCACCAACAAAAATACTTCTATTAAGTCTTAAAAGTCAAAGCCCAATAAAATTTTTATTTTTTCTGGCAATAACAAACACAAATGAGTACTCTGTTACTCTGGATATATGATCAGAGGTTAATCAAAGAAAAACAATAAGGTTTTTTAGTTCTTAATAGTAATCTTATAAAAGAATAAAAATATTATAATAACAGGTATAGTGAGCTAAAACTTTGTGTAAGTAGAATTTTCCTTTCATTTTATTAGGCAGTTCAAAAAATGTTTTAACTTTTTGTGTTCATAGAATTACACTGCCTTCGTGCTTGTTGCTGACTTGAATTGGCAAGGAGTCAGTTACAGTAAATTGGCAAGGAGTTGGTTACATTGTACTATAACTGTAACGCCCTCAAAAATAAACCCATCATAACATATATTCACGATAAATAGAAGAGACTTCATATTACAATCATCAGAGTATTCTTACAAAAGGTATTACATGTTGACAACAAAAGTAAATGCCCTATAGGCTAACAACTTTCCAAGGCAACACTTGGTTACAAAAAGGAGAGTACTAACTCTACACAAAATAAGCTCTTGGCTTGATATACATGTAATACGACGAAAACAACAAAAAGGAGTGACAGCCTCAAGCCTCCCAAGCTACGTCCTTGGAGGTGACATAACACCTGTACCTAAAAATGATGTCCCATATAGGGTGAGCCAATGTCCAGTAGAGATATGTTAAACATGATATGAGCAATAACTAAAACATTAGCACTTGATAAACGTTTAACTCATATAAACCAACATACAGTACAATCCAGTTCTGTAATCCTTCATTTAACAACAACTCAACTTATAACACGGCTCAGAACCTGGCCAAACAACTTAAGTGAGACTACATCTCATGCCAACAATACTTCAAACTGTCATTTCACGAAAATTGCGACCGCAGGATTCGGCACCCATGTGTAATTATTTTCTTATGGCAATTTTACGAAAATTTCATCCACGGGATTCGACACCCATGTATAGATATTTTCGGATTGCCATTTTACGGAAATTTCATCCGCGAGATTCGACACCCATGTATAATTATATTTGAATTGCATTTTACGGAAATTTCATCCGCGGGATTTGACACCCATGTATAATCATTTTCGAATTGCCATTTTACGGAGATTTCATCTGCGAGATTTGACACCCATGTATTCAAATACTCATCATATACAATGACTAATCAATATACAAATTCGTTGTATTATTCTAACCGTCATACTCAATGACATACTCAAATTGATTAGTTTTAATTCACCTAATCATTATGCAATGTCTACAACAATCAAGACTATCCTCCACCGATAGCCCAAAGCAATTATTTCTAAACAGATAATAAATGCACCAACAGATAAATTATCAACATTTTCAAAGGTTAGTGATTAATGAATCCAACTCCACCATTCTATCTCATAATGAGCCAATTTACTCATTCCCAACTCAATTTCATATTTCCATAACATTTCCAAATTAATTATATAAATTAATTCATAACATCAAATTAGGACTTTTCTCCCTCTTTCTCTATAGTGATCCAAAGGCTCAAAATATCTACAATATCAACAATACCATCATTTTATGACCCAAAATACACAAGTGTGGGCCAAAATAACAAAACCCCTCTTTTCATTTTGAAACTCTAACACCCAAAATTGCCTAACATCAACATTATATCAAAATGACTAAAAATTTATGTCAAAGACCATAAGAATGAGTAGTTATCCCTACCTAAAATTCGGAGCTCAAAGGGAGAAGATGAAGAATTTCGAGATGCTCCAAATTCCAAGATTTCTGGATCAAAATGTAGCCCACAACGAGATCAACACTTTTTACAAAGGCCCAAGGGTAGAGGATCACTCCTACTAGATCAAACCCTAGAGAGAAGTTGAGATTTTAGAGTGAGGTGCTCTCTAATGGAGGTTTTGAAAAGTGAGAGAGAGAAAAGGAGTTGAAAAAGTGATCCAAAAAGTCAAACTTCGGACTGATATAAACGTCTCCCCGCTCGAGCATGGAACTCCCCACTCGAACGTCAGACACAGACTCACGCTCGAGCGTCAAAATCGCCGCTCGAGCGCCGGATGCATACTTCCAGAAGTTTTGCAGAATATGGTCCCCGCTCGAGCGTCCGACTCTCCGCTCGATCGGAGGAACAAAAACGAAAGGTCCCGCTCGAACGTACGATGACCTACAGAGACAAAATACTGGAAGATGAATATTCACGCTCGAGCGTCAAAACTCCCGCTCGAGCAGAGAAGCAACAACAAAGGGCCCGCTCAAGCGTCAAAAAGCCCCGCTTGAGCGTCAAAAGCCCCGCTCGAGCGTGAAGGCCAAAATCTGGACATATGTCAAGGTGGAAGTATATGCATGTCCCTTTAAGTTTTATTGATCTGTTACTGCTAGCTTTACTTCCTAAAATTTCTATAAAAAAGGAGAGGGTGGGGGGAGAGACAGAGATCGGGTAGCGTCTCTGCGAAAGATAAAGAAGAGGAACAAAGAGGGAGATAAAGATAAGAAGGGAATGAGAGGAGACGTGCAACAGAGAGGAGATAATGATGGAATGGGAGAGGAGACGTGGGTAGGTGGGAGAGAGCACCGAGTGTTTGGGCGAGAATTGAAGCAAAATCTCAATCATTGATGTATATCACAATTGATCTGAGCCCTTAAAATGAAATGTATCTATGATATATTTTACATATTTTTAAAATCCGTCTTGCTTTATTATATAGATGATTGGTGGAGAAGGTGAGTACGTGAGATATTGTGTTGGGTGATTGGGAAACATGAGAGGGTATATTGAATGATGATTGGTTATGGAGTATAGACACGTAATACTTCGGGAATATGGAATAATTTCCCATGCAAGACACAAGCAAGTTGCACCTTTTTTTGTTTTTTTTTTTTTTTTGGGTGAATAACCTTTTTTTTTTGTTATTTATTAAAATTTCTTTATTTTATATTTTAAGGTAGTGTTTATATGATGGAATAAAAATATAGTGGAGATTAAAGAAAAATAATTTTATTTTAATTTAATAGCATTTAGCTTTAATTTCAATTAATTAAATAATATTTGAAATTATTATGTTGAAAAAAAAAATTTCCTTTTAGAAGTGAATGAAGTAGAAGATTAAACAAATAGAATTGTTCATATTGCAAGTTTCGTTGAGTATATTTTTTATAAAACTCTCAAGATATATATATATATATAGAGAGAGAGAGAGAGAGAATATACATAGAATATGAAAATTCTATGATACTATATATGGAAATTAAAGATATATATAGCGAAATTTTATGGTATTATCTCTTTAGTTACAATCTTTGAAGTCTTTGGTTATAATTTATTGGGGGGTTAGTTATGAAATGTCATAACTGATATATGGTATACACTCTTTTGGAAGTGTGCACTATAACATTACTAATATCTATACATTTATTTATAATAAGAATACAAATATATATAAAAAATAATAATAACCTCGGCAACAAATCAATCCTAACTTGAAATTATTTTAATTCTAACCATTCATTTCTACGGGCCATTTAAACAGTCTAACAAATTTTTTCCCTTTATTTTGGTGTTGACAGTCATTTGCTACCCTAACCATGATCTATCACTACCCCCATCTCTTTTCCCCATCTACCACTACTCCTCATTTTCCTCACCTCACTACTACTCATCTCATTCCTTTCTCAATTCATAAAAATTCCAGTAAAAAAATATGAAGTGCTTTATGAACAAACCTTTATCATACAATCCAAAGATGGTTGGTTTATTTTGTATCTGCACCAACACAATTGAAGCAAATAAAATTAAGATATAGATAAGTAAGTCCCAGCTTTTTCTATAACACACAAAATTTATATGATACAAATGGAAGTAAAGCCGAAGAGAAGGAAACTATACCCAGTTAAATAGAGATTAGACAGGAAACTATACCCAGTTAAATAGAGATTAGACAAAAAAATAACACATTAATAACCAATTGGCGTTTAATCAGCAAAACATAATTCATGTCAAAAGAAGAATCTTTCAAATTGGAAGCAAACCACAAGTGCAAATCCGCAAACCGATTACACTACCTTTCATACCACATCAAAGTAACATCAAAAGCTAATCCAAACGAATTTTTTAGTCCCATGCCAAAAAAATCCCAACTCAAAAAAGCCAATTAAAAAAGTTTTTGCCAAACAACAACTCAGTTTGAACCTTTAGTTTTCTATTTTCAATTTTATCAAACAACACCTTACAATTTAAAATATTATAATTTACCTCACATTGAAAAGACATGTTTTATTTTTTAATTTGTTAAAAATTCAATCATGCTAGAGTTAAAAACAAAATTAGCTTTCAATGATAATTTCACAAAATATTTATAAATTAATACAAAAATTTAAAACTTTAATTATTAAAATTGATAAAATTTATCACTAACAGGTATACATAGCATCCTTTGTAATAAAGTTAATGGCTGTTGGACATTTTACCATTCTTTCGGAATATCTACAAATCTGAGGGGCAAAACAGGGAAAAAAAGACAAGCCTCAAACAGGTAAGAGTTTCTTATATATAAAGCAAAGCAAATAAAAGAATTTTATTTATAGAAAATAGTAACAGCAATACAACAACCAGGGATTATGTGGAAATATTACATCATTGCCATACGCCAAATTCTAATTAGGTTGGCACCTGGAGCAAGACCAATCTAGTCCATACCTAAACAGAGAAAATAATTGCTTTGACTTTATAAATAGGTAATTGATTTATAATTGTTGATCTAGAATCATGGCACTAAGGTTGTTGTGAGAAAAGACAAACAAGTTTGATTCTGTGACTTATAAGCAATGCCCAATGCGTAAGTTGTCCCGAATATCTAGTTATCAAAAATAAATAAATAAATAAATAAATAAATAATGCTCTTGCTTGTTGCATTTGAGATGGCAACCATAAGTACGCTAGCAGTTACTTTACATGAGAGTATTTGGCCACAAAGAGTTGGCCACCATGCTCGCAGTTACTTTATAGCAATACTATATATGTTTATCAAATTTGATGTCGCTTGAATTGCTTGAATTTATTCATGTTGGTCGTTTGGCCGGTCATCCAGATAATAGAGTAACGACTGCGGTAGATGAGGATAAAATCGGTTGTCCAATTAATACAAATTCAAACGATTCGAGCGACAATAAATTCGATGAATAAATCATTTCACGTTACTTAATATGCTGTGTTATACTTAGAGCTGATTCTTTGACTTTTAAAAAAAATATATATAAAAAAATTAAAAAATAATATAATCTAAAATAAATTAAAAGATAAAAAGTAACTTTTTCCTATCTTCCAAAAGAAGCCATTGTGTGTAAGGATGTGAGGACTCCATATTCCAGCTGTACCTAACACATTGCATGTGCATATTCTGTCACAGAAAGACCTATTAGCATGTATCCACGATTGTAATTATTATTAAAAATAGTTTTTTATTTTTTATTTTATTTATTTATTTTTTTTCTATACTTAGATGGCATATTATGTGCTTACTTTATTTTAAGAGAGTCACATCAATATATATTTTTTTAATTACATATAAAGTTTTACACAAAACAAAAATTAATTTAAATTATATTAACTTTACCTATTTTATATAAATTTTATTTGACAAATATTTTTTTTCTATATATTTTTCATGATAAACTGAGATAATCTACAAATCCAATACCAATTTTGTATTTCACATTTTCCTCTTAATTCTTTTAAGTGTATTAGAATTTTTTTAATGCTAAATTGCCTTCTTTTTTTCTTTTTTTTTTTCCTTCTTATTTTTCCGTGTATTATTCTATATTCAATACCAATTCTATATTATGGATTTGTCCTTTAAATTTTATAGTGATTATATATATAAAATTATATTTCATTTCATATATTATTTTATATAATCACAACTCACAAGAGGAAAAACATACATAACAATGATACTTTTGACAAACTTCTAAAGATTAAATTTATTAGTTGAGTTACATTTTCAATTGTTGAACAATAAGTTCTTTTATGTTTAGACATCATATTACAGATGATTAATCACTTCATACACTAAGATGTATCTATCGTTCGGATGTTTTTATTATTATTATTTTTTGGGTTTAGATGTTATGTGATTCTTTCTTGGTTAGTCATTGTGAATTTCTTTTGGGTAAATTATGCAAATAGTCCATGTACTTTAGATGATGTGTCGATTTGGTCCCTGTAGTTTCAATTTGCTCGATTTTGCCCCTTAATTTAACGGATTGTGTCATTTTAGTCCAATAAATAATGGTTGTTAAGGTAATTTAACGAAAAATCAAACAATGCATCAATTTGGTCCCTGTATTTTCCACATTGTGTCAATTTAGTCCCTATCAAAATCAAGAAAATTGAAACTACAGGGACTAAATTAACACATCATGTAAAGTACAGGGACCAAATTGACACATTGTTTGACATTCCGTTAAATTAATTTAACAGCCATTATTTATTGGACTAAAATGACACAATCCGATAAATTAAGGGACAAAATCGAGCAAATTGAAATTGCAGGAATCAAATTGACACATCGTGTAAAGTATAGGAGCTATTTACATAATTTACCTTTTTTTTTTTTTTTTTTTTGAAAAAATGGCTCCGTCTCATACTGTGAAGTAATAGTACAATGAAATGTACACTTGTTGCTATGAATGTTGACTGGTGTTAACGTTCTGTTTCCGGTAAATTCTTTATGTTAACGTGTACATGGATTGAAACTTGGGTGGAGAATGGTAAACAATGAGGAATATGCCTACATCTGTATATTCTCTGAGCGAAGGCTAATTCTGTTATATTTTTAGGGCGAAAGGCTGTCTTGTATATTTCTTGGAGCACGAAAGTGTTGTTTTGTATATTTCTGGGCCGAAAGGCTGTTTTTATATATATCTGGGCCGAAAGGCTGTTCTGTTATCGTCTGGGCCAATAGGCCATTCTGTTATAACTAGGCCCAAGGTCGTTCTGAAAGCTAATGCAGCATCGGACTAATTTATTTGGATCCATTTCTTGTTTGAATATACTGTACGCATTATGATTCAAATTGAGTATCAAAACTGTTTAAGTCTGTTATTCACTGAGCTTGTCTCACTCTATATTTTGTCTGATTCTGTAGGTAACAAAACGTGAGGCAGTCCTAACATCGATCATCATCTATCTTTGTCAACTAAGTACAACCAGGACACTTGGAGAGGCCTTTTGCGTCTTAGTACAAGCTTTGTTTTTGTTAGCTTTTCTCTAGTGCCGGCCAAGGTTGAATTGTATCTAATCGTTTTGTTATTATATCCCAATTTCTGGAAATGGACCTTGTAAAGTATACGTAATGGATGTACTTATTCCAAGATGCATGTTTTTTATATGTTTATTTGCTAGTCGTGATCCTGGTATTTTAGTAGTGGCTCAATGGATTATGTTTTCATGCTATTTTCTAAATATCAAACCTTCCGTTCAGGCCCCATAAGAATATATGTATCAGGTTAAGTGTTCAATTCTGAATAGGTCATGCCCAAAACTTTTAGGGGCGGGTTAGGGGCCTGACCAGTGGTATCAGAGCACCGAGCTGCTATCTCACACACGGATCCATTGAGCTCTAAGGAATGCTAACGAGATTTAGGCATCATGCAGAATGAAAGTTGAATGGCAATGTCATATATCTTTTGCTAACGTACGATCATGCAACCGTGTTATTGTATCTTTCTTGTATATGTTTAGTAATTATTTGTCTGTGAATATGGGCGAAACAGGGACAGAGACCCGGAAGAACTACCTCAGCACGGCTAGACAGGATAGAAATAATTATGGATGGCGGAGACCTTACGGCAACAACAACAGCAACAACAGCCACAACCGTCGCACCACCACGGTACCGGCCACCTGTAGTGCAGATTTTCACCGCTGAGGACCGCACCATTACCCTTACAAAGGAGTTTAAAAGATGACGTCACCCTCATTTAAAGGAGGAAATCGAACCAATGAAGGCGAGGCATGGGTGTTTGGGGATCGAAGTTGTTCGAGTCTTTCCTTGTACTGAAGTCGCAAAAGGTGCAGCTTACTGCGTTCAATCTCTTGAAGAAGAAGCACGGAGGTGGTGGATGCTTACCAAAGGACAGTGCTCCAGGATTAACATGGGATAGATTCTTGGAGCTGTTTAATGATAAATATTTTTCCCCAAAAAGTATGCGAGACAAGAAAGGTGAACCGAATTCGAAAACACATTCAGACAAGGAAATTAAAACTGTTGTTGAATATGAAGCTCAATTCGCGGAACTAGCCCGGTTTGCACCTTACATGGTTGGATACAGAATATAGAAGGCGCAAAAAATTTTGAAGGAGGAAATTGCGGGGTACTAATTCCTGGACCCGAGTTAATGTTTGAAAGTTGCCTACCTACGGGATGTGTTTAGAAAAGGGCCTGTTATTGCAAGGAGGGAATATTGCTGCTCCAGACTCCGGATTTTTCGAATGGAAAGGAAAGAGGCAAAATAATCAATGGGTTTAAAGGTCAAATACTCCACAAACCAAGAAGCAAAATTCAGGGACCTCCAGCATTACTACTACTCCAAAATTCAGCTCTTGTGTGTCCAAGAATGTGGAATGAGGCCACATGGAATTGTTACCATTAACTGGGGCATGCTTCCGGTGTGGTAAAACGGGTCATTTGATAAAAGATTTGGTCCACAAAAGAATCAACAAAGGTAATAAGGCGCCAACAAGCTCAGCGGGGTCTACACCAGCTCCTAAATGGCCAAGAACAAGCTGCTAAACTTTGTTAACAAATTAAAGATACGGCAAGGCAAGGTAGGGCCATTTGCGTTGGTTCGCCCGGGAGATTTCAGAATGCAGCACAGTGGTGTCAGGTACATTTCATGGTTCATGGTTCATTCAGCTTATGTATTAAAATTGATTCGGCTCTAACCTATTCCTTTGTGGTCAAAATTATTTGCAAACATTTAGATAAAACCTGAAGAAGAAATTGCTTATGTGCTGTGTG
This sequence comes from Camellia sinensis, assembly GCF_004153795.1. Taxonomy (NCBI): domain Eukaryota; kingdom Viridiplantae; phylum Streptophyta; class Magnoliopsida; order Ericales; family Theaceae; genus Camellia; species Camellia sinensis. Next base: position 326,219 of record NW_021028568.1, read on the forward strand.
TATCTTACCTATAGGAACTCTATGATCGGTACCTCTTGTATATTCTGCTTGTGAACTTCTAATTGGGATGTCCGCGTATATGCTAATCTGTTACCTCTTGAAATGAAATTCTTTTTGACATTAATCTCTGGGAATGGATTGGTTTGGGTGAATATGGAGTCCACCATAGATTGTCTGACAAGTGGATCAGTTTCCATCCCCGGGGCAATCGAATTCCACTTTTCCAGGGACTTGGGGTGACTCCTTCACCGTAAATTTGATTTCTGCAGGCAAGGAGCATGCAAATTAACCAGAAGGGATGCCGGGGGTATTTTGTGTCTATATTGGAAAGGCAAGCACTAAATGAAGAACAACACCGATAAAGAATTCCAGTCGTTTGTGAATTTCGGAGGTTTTCCCAGAAGAATTAAACCGGGGCATGTTGATAGACTGGGAAATTGGAGTTTACAATTGAAGGTGGGCCGGGAACGCAACCATTTTGAAGACTCTGTATAGGTGTACCAGTTGAAATGAAAGAATTAAAGATTCAGTTACAGGAATTGCTTGAGAAAGGTTTCATCTGCCCAGTTGTACCTAACTTGGGGTGCGCCCGTTCTGTTTGTGAAAAAGAAGGATGGAAACACTTTCCGCTTATGTATTGACTCATAAGGGAACTTAATAAAGTAACAATCAAAAACAAGTACCCCTTACCTCGGATCGACGATTTTATTCGACCAGCTACAAGGGGCGCAAGTCTTCTCAAAAATTGATTGCGATCATGGATACCACCATTGAAAGTTAAAGCTGAAGATGTGGCGAAGACAGCTTTTCGGACTCGATACGGCCATTCATGAATTTTCTCGTTCTGCCCTTTGGTGTTACTAACGAGCGCCAAGCCAGCATTTATAGATTCTAATGACGTGGTCTTTAAGCTTATCTGGACGAGTTTGTGGTGGTCTTCATTGATGATATCCTTAACATACTTCGAGAGTAACAGAGGCTCGTTTTTATTGAGAATCATCTTCGCTTAATTCTCAAACACTCTGAGAAAAAGAAAGATGTATGCAAAGCTAAAGGAAATGTGATTCTGGCTTACATTAAGGTGGCATTTTTAGGGGGCATGTAATAACCAAGGATGGAGTCTCGTAGACCCACAACAAAATTGAGGCGATCGTGATTGGCCAACTCCTACAAATGAAAATTGAGGTGCAGAGTTTTAATGGGATTAGCCGGTTATTACAGGAGTATGTTAAGGAAATTTTTCCACAAATTGCTATACCGCTTACACAGTTGAACTCGAAAGGGAGTTGTAATTTGAATGGTCAGAAAAGAGCAGAGAGCTGCCCTTTCCAGAGTTTTGAAAGCAAGGTTGACTACAACAACCAGTCCTAAGCCTTGCATCCGGCACTGAAAGGGTTTTAATCTACAGTGATCGTCGCATAAAGGGCTTGGCTGTGTACTTAATCAAAAATGGAAGAGTGATAGCTTATGCCTCCCGACAGCTTAAAAGCGCCCATGAAAAGAATTATCCCACGCATGAATGACCCTGGAGTTACGGCAGTAGTTTTTTGCTTTTGAAGATTGGCGGCATATCTGTATGGCACTCCTTGCCGAAGTCCTACACCGTCATAATCTTAAACACCTGTTCACCCAAAAGAGTTGAATATACGATAGCGATGGGGTTGGAGCTTATCAAAGACCATGATTTGCCAAATTCATTACCATCCTGGTAAGCCAACACAGTTTGCATGACGCACTGAGTCGAAAGAATGTTGGAAAAATTTGGCGACTGTTTACCGAGCTAAGGAATTGGTTGATTGAATTGGAAAAATGGAAATAAGAACTTGTGGCGTAAATAAACCGGGGACCCAATAGTAAGCAGCGGTGATAGCCCAACCACATTACTGGAAGAGATCAAACTTGCCAATGGAAAGATGCAACTCAAAGAAGATATAGGATGAAATGAAACAAGACGAAACCAGGTTCACTTTGATGATTCCGTACTTAAGTTTCAAAACCGAATATGGTGTTCCCATATGTATTGGAGCTCAAACGCAAACTGATGGAAGAAAGCACATGCCTCGGGTTTTCCAATGCATCCAGGAAGCACTATGTAACGGAATCTAAAACAAATTTCTGGTGACGCAAGTATGAAAAAGGAAAAGTCGCGGAGTTTTGTCTCTAAGTGTTTGCAATGTCAGCAAGTAAAAGCAACAACATCAAGAAAACCAGCAGGATTATTACAACCCCTTCCAATTTCCCGGAATGGAAATGGGACATCTGGCCATGGAATTTTTGTCGTGGGGTTACCACGGACACCTCGGGGTATGAATTCTATATGGGTATTGTCGACCGATTAACTAAGTGCCGCCGCACTTCCTACCTGTGAAGACTCAATATTAATGCAGACAAGCATGCTGTAATCTATGCAAAATAAAAATTGTAAGTGCTCCATGGTGTTTCCGTCTCAATTGTTTCAGATAGAGATCCAAAAATTTGTTTCAGGTTCTGCAAAGTCCTGCAGGGATGCAATGGGTTACAAAATTATAAAGTTTAGCACAGCCTTCCACCCTCAACAGACGGGCAATCCGAGAGAATGATAACAGACAGTTACGAGATATGCTTTCGAATGTGTGTTCTGGATTTTCAAGAAAGTTGGGAAAACCCATTTGTCGTTGATAGAGTTTGCATACAATAACAGTTACCATTCGAGTATTGGAAATGGCACCCTATGAAGCTCTGTATGGAAGACCGTGTCGTTCTCTCGTATGTTGGGCTGAAGTTGGAGATAGATCAATGCTTAGGCGCTGAGATTGTGGCAGTTGACAACTGAAACGGTTTAAAAATTATCCGAGGAAAGATGAAACGGCTCAAAGCAGACAGAAGAGTTATGCGGACAACCGACTCGAAGGGATTAGTTAATTCAATATAGGTAGTCATTCGTTCATTGAAAGTCACCCAATTAAAAGGACATCCGAGATTTGGGGGAAAAGGGTAAAGTTAAACACCCCAATTGTTGGTCCTCTTTCCAAATTTCTGAAAGAGTTAGGTCCCGGTGGCTTATATCGAGTTCTTTCCAATCGCCAGGCATAGACCGTCCGTCATACGTGCCCTTTTCTATGTCGGCAGGATAAACTAGACTGTTGAGAGTGACCTATAATGGATGACTATATCTCCGCGATGTGTAGGATGAACACAGTTAACTTATGAGAAACCTAATTCCTAATCTCGTGCTTGACCGAGCAGTGGAAGCAGATTTACGAAATGCTCAGGCAAAGCGTACTTGACTCGAGTAATGGCGTAACAAAGTGTACTCAGTACATTACCTAGGGAGCCGAAAGCAAAACTAGGGTAACAATAGGGAGGATTATGCAAATCAGTATCCGCATCTGTTTCCGGTCACTGGTAAAAACAAGTTTGAGGACCAACTTATTTAAAATGGGGGGAGAGTGTTAATTAACCCGACCCTCGTATGTGTTTCTACATGTTTAAGTTCTCTTATTTTGTTCATTTGCAATGCTTAAGGAGAAAATTTTGAGATTTTATCTGTTGGATAAGATAAGGCAATTTTGTTATCATTAAGCATTGCAGAATAGAAAGTGAACAACTGCTTAAAGCTCCTATAGGAGATCGACTTTATCTTTCAAATAGAGCATGAACCCTTTAGGAATAATACATTCTGGAAGATGCATGAGGATCGAGTGTATGATCATTTGCCTCTACATCTCACTTTCGTTATGTGTCGTGAATATAAGTCACATAGATTCGTGCTCTCCTCTATCGCGAATGCGGCTATTGATTATCCGATATAAGATGTCTAGTAGCAGATCGACATCCACAGACCTCTAAATCGAATATAGACACATGGCGAGAAGGATCATAAGAGAGACGCTCTATCACGAGCGCTTTGATAATAAGAACTTGACGCAATTCTGAAAATTAAACTCACACCAAGGCGATAAAGTGTTCTCCATCTCGCATCTTCATCTATCATTTAGATATGCGTCAGAACATCCCTAAATAGGCTCGTCGAACGGATTCTTACAGAAGCTGTGAGTATGAACTCTCTGTACTTCGGATATACAGTTGGCTATATGACCCTTGAATGTTATGTTGATGTAGGTCTATGTTTGTGCACAAGAAACACTATCCTATGTTGCATGCCTTCCTGCATAGTATGTATGCCTTAACAAGGTTCAAATGCTCAGTGATGATGTATATTGGAGAGAAGACATCTTTCGAACTTTGATTCAATTATGTGTGTTGTGAATCTCTTTGACATGAGTTCTGTTTTTGAAATCTATTTAAATCTAGATCACCATGTGTTTCACCTCCTTATTCACATGATATTTGAACATGTATTTGGAAATTAAATGTCTTATATCCTATGACCCTAAGATGCCCCAAAACAATTGGACTTTTGTGAATTTTCGGACAGGTTCTCTCTGCAAAATTCGTCGCACCGCGGGAGTTTGTGGCCGCACGTGGTAAGGGAGTCACGGCCGCCGTGCGGGAAAAGTGGCGGAAAAAAAACTGAGTTTTGATTTCTGCTAAAAAGGCAACGTGCGGGTAACATTTGGCCGGCCGTGCGGGAGAGTTTGCCGCACGTGCGAGGCTCACAGCACCGACGTAACGGCCAGGTCGAAAATTTGAGATGCTCCGTTTTGCGTAGTTGGACCCTCTATATCTGTCAGAATCTGGCATTTGATGTTTTTTTGATGTCTTTTTAATTCAGTCAGAGTTAAGCGAGTCAGGGAATATATTAAGAAAGGAAAAGCAGACTAATTTGTAATCTTGTGGTGTAGGACACGCTTTCGGAAGGGACGTGCTCCGCCTCAATACTATTGAGTATATAGTCACTCAATGAATGTACGCTTGTTGTTTATGAATGTTTTGATGGTTGTTAACGTTCTGATTTCGTAAATTCTTATTGTTAACGTGTACATGGATTGAAACTTCCGTGGGAATCGTAAACAATGAAGGAATAACCTACATCTGTATATTTCTGGCCGAAAGCTGTTCTGTATATTTTTTTGGAAAGGCTGTTCTGTATATTGCTGGGCGGCGGGCTGTTCTGGCTTATATTTTTAGGCCGCCGAAAGGCCTGTTCTGTATATATTACTGGCCGAAGGCTGTTTTGTATTTCTGGGCCGGAAGGAGTGTTTAGTAATATTTTTAAGGCGAAAGGCTGTTCGATATATTCTGAGCCGAAAGGCTGTTCTGTTATGTCTGGGCCATAGGCCCTTCCTGTTATAACTTAGGCCCAAGGCCGTGTCTGAAAAAGTAATGCACATCGCCCCCCCCCCCCCTCAACTAATTATTTGATTCCATTCTCTTTGAATATACTGTTACGATTATGAATTTCAAATTGTAGTATCAACTGTTAAGTAGTTATGCACTGAGCTTTCTCCTCTATAAATTTGCCTGATTCTGTAGGTTAACAAACGTGGGGTCAGCTAACATCGATATCATCTATCTTTTGTCAACCTAAGGTACAACCAACCACTGGAGAGGCCTTTGCTGTCTTAGTCCCGCTTTGTTTTGGTTAGCTTATTACTCTAGTTGCCGGGCCAAGGTTGAATTGTATCTAATGTTTTTGTTTATGCCCCAATTATACTGGGATGGACTTGTTAAATGTATACGTATGGATGTACTTATTCCCAGATGCATGTTTCTTATAGTTATTTGCTAGTCTCTGATCCTGGTATTTAGTAGTGGCTCAATGGAAAACGCTTCCGTTTCAGGCCCATAAGATATATGTATCAGAGTTTAAGTGTTTCAACTTCCTGAATAGGTCATTGCCAAAATTAGGGGCGGTTTAGGGCCTGACGCTGGAATGAATAAAGGAAACCAAAATTTTCCAACAGGTCATGAAATCAAAGATGCCCTTAGACTTAAGGATGCCTTTAATGGAGGAGGAGTGTGAAGTTCATCCTCTACTGGATTGAACCTTGAGCAGAGCGAATGACTCCAAATTGAATGGTACGAGAGCATATGTTAATAAAAGAGCCAGTGTTTATTAGCTTAGGAAAAGGTTTCTAGCCCCAACAATTGCATATTAGTTTCATGCTATCTTTTAACACACTTCCAACCTCATGGCCTATTCAAGAATTCATAAAAAACAACACAATATATTAAAAGGACTTTCTAGACACGAGAGCATTGATAGTTATGTTGAGGAAATTGAAAATGATATGATATTTGTTTACAAGCATTGGATGGAAGTGGAGAACCGCATTAGTAATGAAAATATTTAAAGTGAAACAAAACAGCAGCAGCAACGAACAACAATAAGGTTGTGAAGAGGAATGAAAGTGAAGCACCAACCCAAAATAAGGATCAATTAAACTCACATCCCTTAATAAGGTAGAATATTCTATATTTTGTTTTAAAGTTTGTTTGTAATGTAAAAAAATTGATAACAAAAAAATGTTAACGCGTTTTTATATTTATCAGAGTACTTTTTGGGACATTTGGACATTGAACGAGCAACGATCTATTTGAGTTTTAATTTATCAAATATAGATAGATTTGATTTATGCTACAAAAAACAGATTAAATAAATCACCCACTTTTTGTGGTGATGCATGTTATTTATCACACCTTTTAAAATTTTATTTAAGTGTGATCTATTGGGAGTGTGATTAAAATGGGTCATTTTAATCACAACCATTTTAAAGTGTGATAATAACAATTTAGATCAACATTTTAAATGTGATTTAATAATATTTTAGATGATACCTTTTTAAGTGTTGATTAATAACATTTAGAATCAAAACCTTTTAATCGCCAAAAAGCTCATTCGGAAAAAAAAAAAAAAAAGTTAGCACTCACTAGCTTTCTCATTTGCTCTCTTGTAGAGATTTCAAACCATCAAAACCCTCCTCACACCATACACCTTCATACAAGACACCTTTTTCCACTACGCCTCTATCAATTACCATATGATATACATGCAACATATTTATTATTATATAGTACATAGACCGTATTAAATATAAAAGTAATATAAAAGATTAAACTATTTTTTATTGAAGCCATTAATTATGTAAATGTAAATTATTTACTAGAAAAAAAAGAGGACTACTTTTGCGACTAAACATAATTTTAGTCGCCCAAATTTCTTATATTTTTTAGCTACTAATTATTTTTTTAAGTTGTTAAAAAAACTTTAATTCCGAGCTAAATTTAAGCCACTTTTTGGTGACTCCCTCAAACTTTTCCTTTTTAGTCGCCAAAAAACCCTCACTTTGGCTACTTAAACATCGTTTTAGTCGCCCAATGCCCGTTTTGGCCTACTAAATTTTTTTAATCGCCAAAAAGCCTCCCTTTTGGCCTACTATAATTTTTTTAATCGGTAAAAGCCTTACTTTTTGGCGGACCCAAACATCTTTTTTAGTTGCCCAGTGGTCTCACTTTTGGCTACTAAATTTTTTTAGTCTCAAAAAGCCCTTACTTTTGGCTAACTAAGTTTTTTTAGTCGTAAAGAGCCATATATGGCAACCAAAATAGATTTTTAGTTGGCCAAAACATACTTTGGCTACTAAATTTTTTAGTCGCCAAAACTCTTTCTTACTTTTGGCTACTAATATTTTTTAGTCGCCAAAACCTATACTCTTCAGCGACCAAAGTGCTTTTAGTCACGGCAAAGAGCTTTTTCTTGTAGTAGGTGTGATTAAAATATAATATAATTTACACTTATCTACAAGTGTGATTAAAAGTAGTAATATATATATAATCACACTTTAATTAGAATGTGTGATTAAAAAATATATATATATATATATATAATCACAGACTTATTATAAAAGTGTGGATTAAAAAGTAGTACTGTATATATATTATCACCACTTTAAATTAGAAGGTGTGATTAAAAAAAAATATATAAATAATCACACTTTAATTTAAAATGTGTGATCTAAAAAGTAGTAGTGTATATATAATGCCACTTTAATTAGAATGTGTGATTAAAAATATATAATATATATTATATATATATATATATACTAATCACCACTTATTGAAAAGTGACATAAAAAATGAATATTATCCACTCAATCAAAATTAAGTGTGATTAAAATATCATCTATTTTTTTTATCACACGTCTAATAAAAGTGAGATTTTTTTTTTTTGTCAAAGTGTGATCTTTAACTTTTTTGTAGTGTAGTTTTATTATTAGTTTTTTTAGCCAATATATGTTTTTAGACATTAGGTTCATTGAGAAGCAATCTTATTATTGTTTAATTATAGATTATTTTCATTAGTTAGGAAATCAAGTTAATTGTTTTAAGAAAAATAACTCAATTGGATTATATATTTTATGAATATTTGGCTTTTAAATATTATCTTACTTTTGTGAAATTGAAAAGATGATCTTCTATGCCATTACGATTATAATTTTATATGGAATAAACTAGAAATTAATGCGTTATTAAAAAATTTAACATTATTAAACCATCCCATGCATAGCACGGAAATTTACCACTAGTTGTTACTAGCAACAGTGTTCATCATGTCAAAGTTAATGGAAAGTTATTACAGATGTATATTTCTAAAAAATAAATAAATAAAGTAAAACCGTATTGTATTGTATTTCATCATAACATATAAAATATAATAAATAAAAGTTCGTGTTGTACATTAACTTTATTACCACTACAAGAAAAAAGCACCTTTGGCGATAAATTTTAGTCGTTCAAAAAAGTCTGTTTATTAGTCACCCAAAAGTCAAGTTTTTTACTTTCAGCGACTAATTTTTTTAAGTCGCCCATTTTGTCGCGTATATATGGTCGCCGGATGTATTGGGGACTTTTTAAAAAAATTTTTTTAGTCGGCAAACATAGCTTCTTTAGCGACAACGATTTAGTCGTGAATAGTTGATTTATACTTTTTAAAATCACACCATTTAGCGACACCTAATCTTTTAGTCGCCAATAGTCCATGAATCGCCGACTAAACCGTTTAGTCGCGCCGAAAATAAACACTTGTTGGCGACTAAAATTTTAGT
>NW_021028568.1:335230-356169 GCF_004153795.1 Camellia sinensis
GGCGGAGCACTTGTCCCTTCCGAAGCGTGTCCTACACACACAAGATTACAAATTAGTTCTCTTTTCTTTCTTAAATCATTCCCTGACTCGCTTAACTCCGACTGAATTAAAAGACATCAAAATAACATCAAATGCAGATTTCGACAATATTAGAGGGTCCAACACGCAAAAGGGAGCATCTCAAATTTTCCGGCCTGGGCCGCACGTGCGGCTGTGAGCCCCGCACGTGCGGCAAACTCTCCTGCACGTGAGGCAGAATGTCCTCGCACGTGCCTTTTTAGCAGAATCAAAACTCAGTTTTTTCCCATTTTCCCGCACGTGCGGTCATGACTCCCGCACGTGCGGCCAAAGCTCCCGCACGTGCGGCCAAAGTTCCCGCACGTGTGGCGATTTGCCCAAAAACCTGTCCGAAATTCAACAAAAGTCCAATGCGTTGGGGGCATCTTCAAGGTTCAAAATAGATCTTTAAATTTCCAAAACATGGTTCAAATATCATGTGAATTAGGAGGTGAAACACATGGTGATCTAATTATAAACTAGATTTCAAAAACATAACTCATGTCCAAAGAGATCACAACACACATATTTATCAAAGTGCAATTCAATTCTCTCAATATACAACATCACACATTTGACTTGTAAGCACAACATGAGGAAGCATGCAACATAGGATAGTTTCTTTGCACAAACATAACCATTAACATCAACATCATTCAATGGATAAAACTTAATCCAAGGTACCCATGATCATACTCACACTTATGAAGAATTCTCACTCAATTTTAGGAGAGGAGCTACAAAAGACGAGGGAACTTACCTTTGAGTTTAATTCCTTCAAACTTGCTTCAATTCTCTACTCCTTAATCTTTGATAATGCTCTCTCCTAGATCCCTTCCTCCCTATTTCTCTCAAGAGGTGTATTTGTTGTAACTAAAATTCTTAAGTCCAACACATATAAGGGACACAACTATATATATAAACATAGAGTGAGATAAGGACAAAATTGAATCAGTTTACACATCCCAAATTGAATTTTCACAGAAATGCTTATTATTACCTAAAAATTATGCTGATTCCAAATATAAAGTCAATTTCTGGTAATTAAGCCTCTAAGGCTTTCAATTTCTATTTTGAATGTCTTAATGATAACAGATGCCCTTCTTATCCAACAGATAAAATCTCAAACATTTTTCCTTAAGCATTGCAATGCACAAAATAAGAGACTTAAACATATCAAAAACACATACGAGGGTCGGGTTATTACACTCTTCCCCCCCTTTAAATAAGTTTGGTCCCTCAAACTTGTTTTACCTCATGACGGAAACAGATGCGGATACTGATGTTGCATATCCTCCTCTTTTTCCCAAGTTGCTTCGGTTCCGTAATGTTCTTGCCATTCGACTTTTACCATTGCAATCTCCCGATTTCGTAATTGCTTCACCTGTCGGTCCAGAATTTGAATTGGTTTCTCTTTATAAGTTAACTTGTCATCTAACACAATCTGGTGATAATCAATCACATGTGACGGATTTGGTAGGTATCCTCGAAGCATAGAAACATGGAACACGTTATGGACTTGGCTCATATTTGGCGGAAGGGCAACTTGATAAGCCACCGGACCCACTCTTTATGATCGGTGTAGACTTCGCAAGTGGTGCCATACAGATAGTGCCGCCATATTTTCAAAGCAAAAACTACTGCCACTAACTCCGGGTCATGCGTGGGATAATTCTTTTCATGGGGCTTAAGCTATCGGGAGGCATGAGCTATCACTCTTCCATTTTGCATAATTACACAACCAAGCCCTTTATGCGACGTATCACTATAGATTACAAACCCTTCAATGCCGGATGGCAAGGCTAGGACTGGTGCTGTAGTCAACTTTACTTTCAACTCTTGGAAGGCAGCTCTCTGCTCTTTTGACCATTCAAATACAACTCCCTTTCGAGTCAACTGTGTAAGCGGCACAGCAATTTTGGAAAAATCCTGAACATACCTCCTGTAATAACTGGCTAATCCCATAAAACTCCGCACCTTAGTTACATTGGTAGGAGTTGGCCAATTCACGATCGCCTCAATTTTGTGTGGGTCTACGGAGACTCCATCCTTGGTTATTACATGCCCTAAAAATGCTACCTTATGTAACCAGAATTCACATTTCTTTAGCTTTGCATACAGCTTTTTTTCTCGGAGTGTTTGAAGAATTAAGCGAAGATGATTCTCATGAGCCTCTGTACTCTTCGAGTATATAAGGAAATCATCGATGAAGACCACAACAAACTCATCCAGATAAGGCTTAAAGACACAGTTCATCAGATCCATAAATGCTGCCGGTGCGTTAGTAACTCCAAAGGGCATGACGAGAAATTCATAATGGTCGTATCGAGTCCGAAAAGCTGTCTTCTCCACATCTTCAGCTTTAACTTTCAATTGGTGGTATCCAGATCGCAAATCAATTTTTGAGAAGACTTGCGCCCCTTGTAACTGGTTGAATAAATCGTCGATCCGAGGTAAAGGGGTACTTGTTTTTGATTGTCACTTTATTAAGTTCCCTATAGTCAATACATAACCGAAGTGTTCCATCCTTCTTTTTCACAAACAGAACGGGTGCACTCCAAAGAGATACACTTGGGCGGATGAAACCTTTCTCAAGCAATTCTTGTAACTGAATCTTTAATTCTTTCATTTCAACTGGTGACATCCTATACGGAGTCTTCAAAATAGGTTGCGTTCCCGGCGCCACATCAATTGTAAACTCAATTTCCCGGTCTATCAACTGCCCTAGTAATTTTTTCGGGAAAACATCCGGAAATTCACAAACGACTGGAATCTTATCTGTGTTCTCATTTAGTGCTTGCCCTTCCAATACACTACACAAATACCCCCGGCATCCCTTCTGGATTAATTTGCACGCCCTTGTCGCAGAAATCAAATACGGTGAACGAGTCACCCCATGTCCCTGAAAAGTGAATTCTGATTGCCCCGAAGGATGGAAACTGATCCGCTTAGTCAGACAATCTATGGTGACTCCATATTCACCCAACCAATCCATTCCCAGAATAATGTCAAAAGAATTCATTTCAAGAGGTAATAGATTAGCATATACGTGGACATCTCCAATTAGAAGTTCACAAGCAGAATATACAGAGGTATAGATCATAGAGTTTCCCATAGGTGGAGATACACACAGCACATAAGTCAATTCTTCTTCAGGTTTATCTAAATATTTTGCAAATAATTTTGACATAATGGAATAGGTAGAGCTACCTAGAATCAATTAATACATAAGCTGAATGACCATGAACCATGAATGTACCTGACACCACTGTTGCTGCATTCTGAACATCTCCCGGAACCAATGCAAATACCCTATCTTGCCTCGCCATATCCTTATTGTTAACAAGTTTAGCAGCTGTCTTGGCATTAGGAGCTGGTGTAGACCCCGCCGAGCTTGTGGCAGCCTTATTACCATTTTGTTGATTCTTTTGTGGACAATCTTTTATCAAATGACCCGTTTTACCACACCGGAAGCATGCTCCAGACAATCGGTGACAAATTCCACGATGCCTCATTCCACATTCTGGACACACAGGAGCTGAATTTTGAGTAGGAGTACTAGTGCTGGAGGTCCCTGAATTTTGCTTCTTGTTTGGTGGAGTACTTGACCCTTTAACCCATTGATTGTTCTGCCTCTTTCCTTTCCATTCGGAAATCCGAGTCTGAGCAGCAATATTCCCTTCTGCAATAACAGCCCTTTCTAACACATCCACGTAGGTAGGCAACTTCAACACATTAACTCGGTCCAGAATAGTACCCCGCAATCCTCCTTCAAATTTTCGCGCCTTCTTATATTCTGTATCCACCATGTGAGGTGCAAACCGGGCTAGTTCCGTGAATTGAGCTTCATATTCAGCAACAGTTTTATTTCCTTGTCTCAATGTTTCGAATTCGGTCACCTTCTTGTCTCGCATACTCTGGGAAAAATATTTATCATAAAACAGCTCCAAGTATCTATCCCATGTTAATCCCTGGTGCACTGTCCTGGTAAGCATCCACCACCTCCGTGCTTCATCTTCATGAGTGAACGCAGCAAGCTGCACCTTTTGGACTTCAGTACAAGGAAAGACTTCGAACAACTTTTCGATCCCCAACACCCATGCCTCAGCCTTCATTGGTTTGATTCCTCCTTTAAATGAGGGTGGCTTCATCTTTTTAAACTCCTTTGTAAGTGTAATGGTGCGGTCCGCAGCGTGAAAATCTTGCACTACTGGTGGGGGTACCGGTGGTGGTGGCGGCTGTGGCTGTTGTTGCTGTTGTTGTTGCCATAAGGTCTCCGCCATTTCCATAATCATTCTTTCCATCATGTCCAGCCGTGCTAAGGTAGCTTCTTCCGGGTCTTTTGTCCTTGTTCGCACCATATTCTACAAGACAAATAATTACAACATATACAAAAAGATACAATAACGCGGTTCATGATCGGTAGCGTTAGCAAAAGATATATGGCGTTGCTATCAATCTTTCATTCATGCATGATGCCTAAATCTTGCTAGACATCCTAGAGCTCAATGGATCCATGTGTGAGATAGCAACTCGTGCTCTGATACCACTTGTCACGCCCCTAACTCGCCCCTAAAAGTTTTGGGCATGACCTATTCAGAATTGAACACTAACCTGATACATATATCCTATAGGGCCTGAATGGAAGCGTTTGATATTAGAAAATAGTATGAAAACATATCCATTGAGCCACTATTAAAATGCCAGGATCACGACTAGCAAATAAACATATAAGAAACATGCATCTGGGAATAAGGTACATCCATACATATACATTTACAAGTTCATCCCAGAAATTGGGCATATAACAAAACATTAGATACAATTCAACCTTGGCCGGCAACTAGAGTATAAGCTAACAAAAACAAAGCTGTACTAAGACGCAAAGGCCTCTCCAAGTGCCTGGTTGTACTTAGATTGATAAAAGATAGATGATATCGATGTTAAGACTGACCTCCACGTTTGTTACCTACTGAATCAGACAAAATTATAGAGTGAGATAAGCTCAGTGAATAATAGTACTTAAACAGTTTGATACTCAATTTGAATCATAATGCATAACAGTATATTCACAAAAATGGAATCCAAATAATTAGTTTGATGCTGTATTAGTTTTCAGAACGGCCTTGGGCCTAGTTATAACAGAATAGCCTATTGGCCCAGAAATATACAGAACAACCTTTCGGCTCAGAAATATACAGAACAGCCTTTCGGCCTAAAAATATACAGAACAGCCTTTCGGCCCAGAAATATACAGAACAGCCTTTCGGCCTAAAAATATACAGAACAGACTTTCAGCCCAGAAATATACAGAACAACCTTTCGGCCCAGAAATATACAGATGTAGTTTATTCCTTCATTGTTTACATTCCCACCAAGTTTCAATCAATGTATACGTTAACATAAAAATTTACGGAAATCAGAACGTTAACACCATTAAACATTCATAACATTAAGCATACATTCATTGTACTATTACTCACAGTATTGGGACGGAGCACGTGTCGCTTTCGAAGCGTGTCCTACACACACAAGATTACAAATTAGTTCTCTTTTCTTTCTTAAGTCATTCCCTGACTCGCTTAACTCCGACTGAATTAAAAGACATCAAAATAACATCAAATGCAGATTCTGACAATATTAGAGGGTCCAACACACAAAACGAAGCATCTCAAATTTTTCGGCCTGGGCCGCACATGCGGCTGTGAGCCCCACACGTGCGGCAAACTCTCTCGCACGTACGGCAGAATGTCCTCGCACGTGCCTTTTTAGCAGAATCAAAACTCAGTTTTTTCCCATTTTCCCGCACATGCGGCCAAAGTTCCAGCACGTGCGGCGATTTGCCCAAAAACCTGTCCGAAATTCAACAAAAGTCCAATGCTTTGGGGGCATCTTCAAGGTTCAAAATAGATCTTTAAATTTCCAAAACATGGTTCAAATATTATGTGAATTAGGAGGTGAAACACATGGTGATCTAATTATAAACTAGATTTCAAAAACAGAACTCATGTCCAAAGAGATCACAACACACATATTTATCAAAGTGCAATTCAATTCTCTCAATATACAACATCACACATTTGACTTGTAAGCACAACATGAGGAAGCATGCAACATAGGATAGTTTCTTTGCACAAACATAACCATTAACATCAACATCATTCAATGGATAAAACTTTATCCAAGGTACCCATGATCATACTCACACTTATGAAGAATTCTCACTCAATTTTAGAAGAGGAGCTACAAAAGATGAGGGAACTTACCTTTGAGTTTAATTCCTTCAAACTTGCTTCAATTCTTTACTCCTTAATCTTTGATAATGCTCTCTCCTAGATCCCTTCCTCCCTATTTCTCTCAAGAGGTGTATTTGTTGAAACTAAAGTTCTTAAGTCCCACACATATAAGGGACACAATTATATATATAAACATAGGGTGAGATAAGAACAAAATTGAATCAGTTTACACATCCCAAATTGAATTTTCACAGAAATGCTTATTATTACCTAAAAATTATGCTGATTCCAAATATAAAGTCAATTTTTGGTAATTAAGCCTCTAAGGCTTTCAATTTCTATTCTGAATGTCTTAATGATAACAAATGCCTTTCTTATCCAACAGATAAAATCTCAAACATTTTTCCTTAAGCATTGCAATGCACAAAATAAGAGACTTAAACATGTCCGAAACACATACGAGGGTCGGGTTATTACACCAGCTCAATGGTAAAAAGTCTAATATTGTTTCCATCAATTTTTTTTCCACTTATTTTTTCCCCTAATTTTTGCATTGCTCGACATATTTTGATTTTCCAATCAACAAAATTTTCTACTAGTAAACCCTCTTTATGCGGTATAGTTTCAAATTCATTTATGGCATTTTGCATGGCCAAACGATCACTTCGGCGGAAATTTAGAGGAGGTCACATATTTATCTGCATAATGAATTTAACACATTTAACATACAATTGCATAATGTTAGTCAATTTTTTAAAATAATAAACCACATTTATTATTATTTGAATAAAATTTATAATGATAATTGTTAACATTAAAATTGTTTCCTTAAAAAAATGAAAAAAAAAGGAAGGGTACTTAATTATAAAATAAAATAATTGTATGAATTAAACATAGTATATGTACAGACAGTTAAATTAAATATAAACATGTAAATCTCAAATACAACATATGTTTTCATGTATGACATTACTTATTTTAAACAATCAATACATGAAGAGAAATAATAAAATAATTGCTTCTAGGAAAATGAAACACATTTGAAACTCTTAAACAAAATTATTGATCAATGCCATTAAAAACTTCTGTGTAAACTACATTTTTGGTGACATCATCCGGTGTGCCTTGTTTATTAATAATCAATGTAACGCCCTCAAAATAATACATATAAACCCACATTCTTGACATGCATAGACATAAGAGAATAAAGCATATTTCTATTTATTAGAGTATTCATTACAAAAGTATTACATGTTGACAACAAAAGTAAATGCCCTATGGGCTTACAACTTTCCAAGCCAACACTTGGTTACAAAAAGAGAGTACTAACTCATACACATTAAGCCATCAGCTTGAAGTTACATGTAATACCAAAATAACAAAACAACCAAAGAGTCTTCAACTCCCAAAACCTTCCAAGCTATGTCCTTGGAGGTGGCATGTCACCTGTACCTGAAAATGATGTCCCATATAGGGTGAGCCAATGCCCAGTAGAGATATACTAAACCAAGTATGAGAAATAACTAAAACATTAGCATTTGATAAATGGCTAGCACTTATAAAACAACTTGTAACACAATTCCATTCTATGACAAATAGTCCATGTTTCATTCACTTTCCCTTACTTATCCAATTTTCAAGTTATATAAACATGGCTCAGAACCTGGCCGAACAATTAAATGAGACAACGGCTCATATTAAAACACTTCAATACTTCAGTTAATACACATATTTTCTGTATTAATGGAGTCCATCCCCTATCTCCTCCCAAACAGGTTTGAGAGTCCATCCCTTATCTCCTCTCAAACCATGAAGTCCATCCCCTATCTCCTCCTAAACAATATACATATACAATGTATTTAAACACTCATCATATACAATGATCAATCAATACACATATTCGATGTATTATTCCAACCGTCATATTCAATGACATATTCCAAATGATTAGTTTCAATTTTCCCTAATCAACATACAGTGTCTACAACAATCAAGACTATCCTCCACCGATAGCCCAAAGCAGTTATTTCTAAATAGATAATTAATGCATCAACAGATATAATGTCAACATTTTCATAGGAGAGTGATTAATTAATCCAACTACACCATTCAATCTTATTATTTCCCAATTTCATGAATTTCCACCAAATTACACATTTTCCCAAATTAATTATTCAATATAACTAGGGCATTTTTCCCTTATTCACATGGTTGCCTCCAAGGCTCATATTTCACTCATAATTCATAAACAACCCCAATTTCAAGTCTCTAGCACATATTTGACTCAAACATGGAAAACCCCTCTTTTATAAATTACAAATCAAACCGTAACTTATAGCAATCCCGGTTTTCCCTTCATTGTTTAATTGTATTCCAGACTCGGTCTCGTGGATGTGTTGTTGTATTATTTCTGTTTCCATCCTTTACTCTTCGTATATGAGTCTTGGGTCGTGTTAGGCAGGTTTGAAACAGGTTGGTTGTGTTTGGAAACCAATGGTTGATGTCCAGATTTTGGGTTGCACGCTCGAGCGGGGCTTTTGACGCTCGAACGGACCTGTTTGTGTATCAGTCCGAAAAACAGCTTTTTGGATCACTTTTTCGGGCCATTCTCTCTCTCTAACTTTTCAAAGCTTATGCGTGATTATACTAGATTCATCTCATTTGTAAGATACATGTACATCAATTAGATGGTGACTAATTATTGATGAATGCACCTATATATACTATAGCGATCCCGGGTTTACCCTTGTTGTACAGTGATCCGGACATGTGTCCGTGGATGTTGGTAGTTGATTAGTGTCTTGTTTACATCCTTTTTACTTCGTAGTTGAGATATGGGATGTGTTGGGCAGGTTTGTTACAGGTTGGTTAAGCCTTGGTCTTTATCCTTGTTGCCCAGGTTTTTCGTGTTACGCTCGAGCGGATCATTCTGCGCTCGAGCGGAGTTTGGTTTCCAGCGTAGCGCTCGAGTGGGTCTTCTTGCGCTCGAGCTTCTAGTTTAGCGCTCGAGCGGGTGTTCTGGCGCTCGAGCGGAGATTGCACACTCCCAGTATTTCGTGTCTCTACAAAACTTCTGCAGAGGTGTTTTCTACGCTCGAACGGGTTTTTCTGCGCTCGAGCGGGTTGCGCTCAAGCGGGATTGTTGGCGCTCGAGAGGGTAGTACTGTCTTGCTGAGGGTTCTGGGAGAGGGAGATTTGCGCTCGAGCGGACTGGTTTTCTTGCTCGAGCGGATGTACTTTATTCCTGTGTCTTGGCGCTCGAGCGGGCCTTATTGCCCTCGAGCGTGTCCAGATTTTTGTTCATGGCGCTCGAGCGTTGTGTTCTCCGCTCGAGCGGGTCATACGTATATGAGTTATCCACTGGGTGATTTTAAATCACTTTTTTCTTTTCTTTCTCTCTCCTACTTTTTCTAAAACCCATTTTTGAGAGCCTCTCTCTCTAGATACTCCCTTTTCTCTAGGGTTTGATCTAGTTAGAGTATCCTCCTTCTCTTCGGCCTTTGTAAAAGTTGTGTTGATCGTCGAGGATTTGAAGCATTTTGGTTTTGGTCTTCATCTCCATTGGAGCTCAAACTTTGAGGTAGGGATATCCTACTCCTCTCTATGGATTTTGTCTTTAGATTTTAGTATTTTGAGATGTTGGGGTTGGTTTGGTAATTTTGTGAAAGTTTGGGGCTTTTGTGTAAATTTACAAAAGTCGGGGTTTTAGCTATATAAAGCCTAGATGCATGTTTGGCATGGAAATGTAAAATTAATGTTAAGACATTAATGAAAATGGAACTTAAGGGTTGAAATGTAGATTATGGAAAATGCCCTAATTACATTGATTGAACATTAATGAAAATGGAACTTAAGGGTTGTAATGTAAATTATGAAAAATGTCCTAATTACATTGGTTAATTAATTTGCATAATTAATTATGAGAAATGAGGAATTGATTTGGGAAGTCATGGGATAAAAAGGGTGTAGTTGGATTAATTATCACTCACCTAGTTGGAATGTTGATTATATATCCATTGTTGCATTTATTTTCTGTATAGAAATAACTGCTTTGGGCTATCGGTGGAGGATAGCCGTGATTGTTGTAGACAATACATGATGATTAGACAAACTGAAACTAATCACTGGAATGTGTCATTGAGATTGTCGATTGAAAGAATACATTAAATTTATGTATTGTGTGACGATGTGTATAATTGTTGTTTATATGCATTGTGTTGTGTTGGAGGAGATAGGGGATGTACTCCACGGTTTAGGGGAAGATAGGGGATGGAACTCTAAACCGGATGTTGTTGGGAGGAGATAGGGGATGGACTACATAGGTAGAGCTCATATGCTTATCTAGTGATGCATTGACAGAGCTCATATGCTTGTCATTGGAAGTGTGATAGTGCTCATATGCATATCTGTGGAAGTGATGATATAGCTTGTATGCTTATCTGTTGGTGTGTGATAGAGCTAGTATGCTTATCTATTATGAAATGGGAAGTGTTTGATATGAGTTACTGTCTCATATGAGTTGTTTGGCCAGGTTGTGAGCCATGGTTATAAATTGAGAATTGAAAAGAAATGGAAAATGGACTGTAATATGGACTTGTATGTCATGAAACCGTAAAGTGTGATAAGGGAAAGTATCTGTGTTGGCCATCTATCAACTACTAATCTTTTGGTCATTGTTCATATTTGGTTTAGTATATTTCTACTAGGCTATGGCTCACCCTATATGGGAATATCATTTTCAGGTACAGGTAGCATGCCACCTCCAAGGACGTAGCTTGGGAGGCTAGAGGCAGGCGGATTTTTTTGTTGTTTTATTTATTTGATGTATTACATGTATATTCAAGCCAAGGGCTTAATGTGTAAATGAGTTAGCACTCTTTTGTTGTAACCAAGTGTTAACTTGGAAAGCTGTAAGCCTCTAGGGCATTTGCTTTTATTGTTAACATGTAATACTTTTGTAATGGAACTCTGATGAATAGAAGAATGTGGAGTATTTATATATCAATGCATGTCTATATTGATGGGTTTTATGTTATTATTTTGAGGGCGTTACAGAGATTGTGAGGGAACTTGGCTCGATAATCCATGATGAAAAAAAAAATGTCTTTGTAAGAATGTATGTCTAAGTATTGTATTTTCATGTTAAAATGTTTTACTTATATTCATTTTCTTCATGTCTTTATATTTAATTGTCTAACTATTTGACATTTTTTTTCTTAAATTTTTATTTTATTTTATTCACAGGATGGATACTTCTCATGTCTTGCTTACTGATGGAGAGGATGCATGGTTACCAGCAGTAGAACCAACATCTAATAAAAGAAAAGGCAGAGGTTCGACAACATTACCGGATGTCATAAAGATAGGAGTTCTGGTGTACGAAAAGCCATTGACTATAACGAGAATGGTCAATTGATTGGAAACAATTCAATCAAATGTTCAAGCTATCATGGGGTGTTGGCTCGCACAATGATTCCGTTATGCTATAAAGACTGGTTTGAGGTGCTAGCTGAACTGAAAGAAAAATTATGGAGTTGTGTGGAGGTAAGTAAGACACTTAAACATGTATTTAAGTGCAATCAAAATTAGAATTTTATAACATTATATTTTTTGACAACTCAGTTAACATACAAAGTGGATGAAAGAAGTAAGAAAAAATGTTATCTTCAATTTGTTCAAAATGGAGGACATTCAAGAAAGAACTGACCAAGTACATACGTGAAAACAAGTCCAATCCTGAGATCATATCAAACCCACTAGCAATTTATGGATTCATTGAACAAAGACATTGGGACTCATTTCTTGTAAGGCGACTATCAGAAGAGTTTGAGGTAAAAATTATCAAACTTTAGTTATTTAAAATGTCAGTATTAAATGCTAGACCCATCAAACTACGTATAGTTATGTAATAACAGTGGCATGCCCCTTGTAATCTTGTAAATTTTATGTTTTATTTTATGACTTATTCACCTAAAAAAAATATTAAATGCTATACATTTGGATTAATTTTGTGTGTTACATTTTCAAAGATTTTGAGCCAGGTTCAGAAATGGAGACGAAGTCAAAATAAGTATAACCATAGAATTAGTCGAAAGGGCTATGCTCGCTTTCAAGAAGACAATGTAAGTGGTTATAAATTTTATTATTTAATAACAATTTTGATATCATTATTTTGAAAAATTGATGTATGTTTAATTGACAGAAACATATGACCGGATCTACTAAAGATTTGGACAAAAGCGTTCTATGGAAAAAGGCTCGTCAAAATAAAAATGGAGAATATGATGACAAGACAATTATGGAACAAGCTGCGAGAATTGTAAGTTATTTGTGTGTACTGATTGCATTTATTTTATATTATCTTAACTGTTCATCTTTCTTATATAGTAATGTAATATTGTAGGATGAGTTGACCTGTAACACCCTCAAAATAGCAACATTAAACCCATCAGATAAGACATGCATTTACATATAAGCTAACCACATTCTTTTATTCATTAAAGTTCCATTACATAAGTATTACATGTTAACATCAAAACAAAATGCCCTACGGGCATGTTAAAACCCAGTGTTTACTGATATGAGTTACTATGGAGTTATTATTGAGATATGGCAACTTGACTACAATATGTTCAAGATTCCAGTATTTAAGTGTGATTGGGTTGACAACACAAAGGGAATTAGAGTGGATGAGTTGGGTTTCACATTAGTTGAGTTAGGGAGGATAGGCCATAAAGACGATCCCTTCATTTTGGCTTCCCAAGCTAAGCAAGTTTTTTATGTACAAGATCAACTTGATTCGAGATGGTCAGTTGTGCTAGAACCTCCTCAAAAACAATATTCTTGTGAAAAGGATGATGATTTCAATGATTTTTGTATAGAGCATCATGGTTTTACAAAAGTTTTGCCAGAAGTTGTATCATTAGATGTGGTTGATGATTCTATGTCATCTTACATGCGAGGAGATTGTGAGGGAACTTGGCTCGATAATCCATGATGAAAAAAAAATATATCTTTGTAAGAATGTATGTCTAAGTATTGTATTTTCATGTTAAAATGTTTGACTTATATTCATTTTCTTCATGTCTTTATATTTAATTGTCTAACTATTTGACATTTTTTTCTTAAATTTTTATTTTATTTTATTCACAGGATGGATACTTCTCATGTCTTGCCTACTGATGGAGAGGATGCATGGTTACCAGCAACAGAACCAACATCTAATAAAAGAAAAGGCAGAGGTTCGACAACATTACCGGATGTCATAAAGGATAGGAGTTCTGGTGTACGAAAAGCCATTGACTATAACGAGAATGGTCAATTGATTGGAAACAATTCAATCAAATGTTCAAGTTATCATGGGGTGTTGGCTCGCACAATGATTCCGATATGCTATAAAGACTGGTTTGAGGTGCCAGCTGAACTGAATGAAAAATTATGGAGTTGTGTGGAGGTAAGTAAGACACTTAAACATGTATTTAAGTGCAATCAAAATTAGAATTTTATAGCGTTATATTTTTTGACTACTCAGTTAACATACAAAGTGGATGAAAGAAGTAAGAAAAATGTGTTATCTTCAATTTGTTCAAAATGGAGGACATTCAAGAAAGAACTTACCAAGTACATACGTGAAAACAAGTCCAATCCTGAGATCATATCAAACCCACCAGCAATTTATGGATTCATTGAACAAAGACATTGGGACTCATTTCTTGTAAGGCGACTATCAGAAGAGTTTGAGGTAAAAATAATCAAACTTTAGTTATTTAAAATGTCAGTATTAAATGCTAGACCCATCAAACTTCGTATAGTTCTGTAATAACAGTGTCATGCCCCTTGTAATCTTGTAAATTTTATGTTTTACTTTATGACTTATTCACCTAAAAAAAAATATTAAATGCTATATATTTGGATTAATTTTGTGTTACATTTTCAAAGATTTTGAGCCAGGTTCAAAAATGGAGACGAAGTCAAAATAAGTATAACCATAGAATTAGTCGAAAGGGCTATGCTCGCTTTCAACAAGACTATGTAAGTGGTTATAAATTTTATTATTTAATAACAATTTTGATATCATTATTTTTTAAAATTGATGTATGTTTAATTGACAGAAACGTATGACCGGATCTACTGAAGATTTGGATAGAAGCGTTTTATGGAAAAAGGCTCGTCAAAATAAAAATGGAGAATATGATGACAAGACAATTATGGAACAAGCTGCGAGAATTGTAAGATATTTGTGTGTACTAATTGCATTTATTTTATATTATCTTAACTGTTCATCTTTCTTATATAGTAATGTAATATTGTAGGATGAGTTGACCAAACAAAAAAGTGATGGGAGTTTAAAGATTGAAGGATGCAATGTCATTCTTACTATGGCATTGGGTACTCCTGAATCTTCTAGTTGAGTAAGGGGTGTAGGAAATTCTGTCACACCTAGCACCTACTTTCACTTGCCTAGACGTGGGAATCAGCCACATTGGGAGAAGAAGTGTAATGATCTTGAGGCAGTGGTGGTACAATTGCAAGCCAGGCTTAGTGCAGTGGAACAATAAATACCATATACACCCGAATCTGAACATGTTAGTTCAAACATCTTAAGAAGTGGTTATGAAGGAAATTTTTAGCCTGATTTTCTCTTAACAGAAAATAGAGTGAGAACTAAGGATGACATTCCACCCCAAGCTCTTACCCAAAAGATTATAAAGGTGTGTAGCATTTAGAACACCTAAAGTTGTTATATTTTCTAATACTGTTAGTAATTTTATTAGTGCTTTTGTTGTTATCTATGCGTTTGTTATAGAGCAAATGTTCAAACACATTGAACAGTGGTGGTAGAGGCAATTTTCAGCATGATTCTTTATTAGCAGAAAATATGGTGAGAACTAAGGACGACATTCCACCTCAAGATCCTAAACAAAATAAGAGAAAGGTGTGTAGTTTTTATCTATTGATGTTATAATTTCTAATATCGTTAGTGATATTATTAGAAGTTACATTTTTAACTTTGTGTTATAGGGCAAACCATGTAAACTCGCGATCGGTTCCATTGAAAATATTGTTGCTCATGGTACGGTGTATGAGAGAATTGAACACAATGAAGCCATTCATACAGTGCCATTAGGAGAATCCAATGTACGTGTGTCTGTTAAAGTTGTTATTCAAAAAGATGCCCCTCTTCCTATACCTATCCCAGATGAGATGCTTATTGTTGGAGAAGCAGTGGGATTTTTTGTTGCTTGGCCCAAAAATCTTGTATTGGTCAGTGATGAGGTAAAATATTCAAACTTAGAAACTTCATTGCAATTTCTTTAAGTTAAAGTTGACTTATATTTGTTTATTTTGAAAATTTTAAACTTAGGGAGCTTCAATTAATGTTGAATGTGGAAAATATCAAGAGTCCATTCAATCTTTTGTTTCATTAGTTGAGCATATCAAGTATGATGAAGCCATAGACATTCCACTAGAGAAAGACATATTTGGGGAGGAGATCAATGTCCAACTTCAAAAAGTAGACATGGAGTACATATGTCATGTAAAAGAATTATCTGTTACATGTATCATGTTGTACATAAGGTAAGGAAAATTTGCTACATCAATAGTTATTTCTGCAGATTTTATAAATTACGAATTTAATTAAAATCTGTTTATTTTATTAGTCATCTCCATCAAGTGTTGAAGGCTTCCAATTGGAGGAAACAATTTGTGTTTGTTAACCCTTGTGTCGTTAGCGGAAAAACTATGGCTGAGGAGAAATCAAAATCAGTGTTGCTTGCAAGAAGATTAGAGGACGCTATGCTAGAACAATTGGTTTTAATTCCTTATAATATTGGGTAATTATCTAAAACTATTTATTTCATGTGTTCAAATGATAATAAACTTATTAAGCTTATACTTGTGACTTGTTCAATTGTAGGTACCATTGGATATTGTTAGTCATTGATCTAACATTGATGATTGTGTACTTACTTGATCCGATTAATTCTAAAATAAACACAAGCTCTGAAATTGTAATAAACACGTAAGTTTGGCTAGTTCGTACATTTTTAAGCAATTTGAGTTACTCTAAAAATATTTTGACATTTGGAATTTCTTTTGTAAAGTGCTTTGAAAATTTATGAAACTACCCAAAAGAAGAGGAGGACCAATCCAGTTTGGAAAGTAGTTCAGGTAATCAATATCATTTTCTCTAATTTTATCATACTTATATTATGCTAATGATTGTTCAGCTTGATCATAACACTTTATATATAGTTTCTAATAATAATGAAAATGCTTTTATGTAGTCCCCGCAACAACCTACAAACGTGGAATATGCGGGTTTTATGTAATGCGGTATATGAAAGACCTCATTAGAGATCAAAGCATCCTAAGAAAACAAAATGTGAGATAAATTCTAAACTTTTATTACTATTATATTCATGATACTTGTACATCTTATTCATTATCTAATTGTTTGTAAATAACCTCTTGCAGTTCAATGGAAAAAAACTTACACGGAAACCGAACTTGATAAAGTGCGAGTTGAATGTATTAATTTCGTACTAAAGAATATGAGTTGAAATCCAATGTAAGTATGATATAACTTTCGTTCTTTAAATTACTAATCAACAATTTCTCTAGTTGGTAAAGAATATATAATCACTTCAAGATTTCATTTAAATTTGTTGATTCTATGTATATTTGGTTTTATGACTGAGCACGGGAAACGAGGTACGTTTCGTACTCCGAGTGACGGCACGTGTCTCAATTCCCCAGTCGCCGACACTCCGGATTATCCATGATGGAGTTAGGTTTTAGTTGTGTTTTCATGTGCATTCATCCTATATTGAATTGTGCAATTCGACCCCTATTTAGTCCTTTTGAATATGTAATGACTCATTACCCTCCACATTAAAGTGTCACATTTGGGAAAAAAAAAAAAAATACACTAAAGAGTTTTTTAGTGTCACATATACCCGTCACGGTTAAGTGTCATATTTAGAAAAAAGTAAATTAAAAATTTTAAATTTTTTTAAAGTGTCACATCAATACCTGTTACGTTAGAGTGTCACATGTCATGTTTGGCAAAAATACACTAAAGGAGTTTTTAATTTTTTTTAGAATATCACATCATACCCGCCATTGTTATATTTGAAAAAAGTATACTAAATAGTTTTTAATTTCTTTTAAAGTGTCACATCATACCCGCCACGTTGTCTAGTTTGAGAAAAGAACACTAAGGAATTTTATTTTTTTTTTGAAGTGTTACATCATATTCTCTACATTGACATTTTTGAAAAAAGTACATTTAGAAGTGTTATTTTTTTTTGGAATAAAAGTTTTGGAGTGTCACATCATACCTGTTACATTTTCACATTTAGGAAAAGTACACTAAGGAGTTTTTTAATTTTTTTTTTAGTGTCACATCGTTAAAATGTCACATTTAATACCTGCTACATTTGAATATTACATCATACATGTCACATTTAATAAAAGAGTATAGTTATCCACCAAACACCTGCCAAATAAAAAACAAGATCACACAAAAAAAAAAAAAAACTTTCTACTAATAGGATTAACAAATCAATAGAAAAAACTTGGGACTATTGAAGTACTTGTTTATGAGATGGGATTTATTGGCAAATATCACTTAATTTTTTTAGAAATTAAATTTTTTATTTTTGTTATTTTTTGTTTTTAATCAATATTTTTTTAAATTTTAAATAATTTTTTACTTTTTTTAAATACACCTTACTTAGATATATCTTAAAAGTAAAATATTTATAAAACATTTAAAAAATTAATCAATATACAATAATATGAAAAATGTATTAAATTTTTATATTTTTTATATAATTTTCGTATTTAGTGAATTTTTCTTAAGATTTTTTTTCACAAATATTATACTTTTAAGTATATTTATGTTAGGTATATCTAAAAATTAAACAATTACTTAAAATTTTTTAAAAATTCAAGTAAAAATAAAAACATACAGAAAATTTCTGTGAAATGTTGAATTCAAAAAACTCAAACAAAACAATAGTGTTCAGAAAAATTCAATTTTCACACTTTTATTTATCTCGGTATACAGTCATTTCTCAATATACACACTATTAATTTGGATTATTGATTATTCTTTTCGTTCCACACACTTTATGTTTTAATTAATACCCTAACTTCATATACTTATACACACTACTGAAACCCTTATTTCACTAGTACATTTACCCATTCGATTGGAAGTCCTTCTTGACACACTTGATATACTGAATGAAGAAAAAGGTTTTAGAGCTCGAAAGAAGAAGCTTTTAAAATAGGGTATTAATTTGTCTTTTTCTTTTTTTGCTTTTTTTTTTTTTTTTTTTTTGATGCAATGCCAGCTCAGTAGAGCTGCTCTATAAAGCAGCTCTCTATCATATCTGATATGAAAATGACCCATTAAAGAAAACAATGAAGACACAATAAAAAATCGGAGCGGGGTCACTGCTGTGCCCCCTCCCTGCTGTGTTTTTGCGTGCCGTGAAACGGCACAGTTTCATCCCCTTCTTTCTTTCTTTTTTTTTTTTTTTCTTTCACACAGTTTCATCTTCTTCTTTTTTTTTAATTTTAATTTTTTATTTTAGAGTTTTGAGTTAGGATTTAAGGTTTAATTTTTAAAATTTATTTTTTTTATTTTTGAGTTTAGGGATATTTTTTTTTTATTTTAGGGTTTAGGGTTTAATTCTAATTTTTTTTTTTATTTTTAGGGTTTAAGGTTAGCATTTAATTCTTAATTTTTTTTTTTTTCTGTTTTAGGATTTAAGATTTAGGATTTAGGATTTAATTTTTAAAAATTTAATTTTTTTATTTTAGGGTTTAGGTTTAATTTCTTAAAATTTATTTTTTTTTATTTTTGATGATTTAGGGTTTTAGGGTTTAATTTCTTAAATTTTTTTTTTATTTTATTTTTAGGGTTTAAGATTTAGGTTTAATTCTTTAAAATTTATTTATTTTTATTTTAGGATTAGGGTTTAATTTTTTAATTTTTATTTTATTTTAGGGTTTGGGGTTTAGATTTAATTCATAGTGAGAACATGAAAAAAAAAAAAAAGAAAGTGAAATTAAACCCTAAATCCTAAACGCTAAACTCTAAAATAAAATTTAAAAAAAAAGAAAGAAGATTCAAACTGTGTGAGAGCATGACAAAAAAAGAAAACACAATAGGGAGGGGGCACAACAGTTAAAATTAAAAAAAAATTAAGAATTAAACCCTAAACCCTAAATAAAATAAAAAACAAAATTTAAGAATTAACCCTAAACCCTAAACCGTGAAAATAAAAAAAATTAAGAATTAAACCTAAACCCTAAACCCTAAAATAAAAAAAAAAAATTTATCCCTAAACTCTAAAATAAAAAAATTAATTTAAAAATTAAATCCTAAATCCTAAACTCTAAACTCTAAAATAAAAAAATAAAAATTAAAAAAAAAAGAAGATAGAAACTGTATGGAAAAAAAAAAAAAAAAAAAAGGGATGAAACTGTGCCATTTCACGACACAGCAAAACACAGCAGGGAGGGGGCACAGCACAGTGACCCCGCTCTCATAAAAATCCATCTATCCATTGTACTCGATATGAGACATAAAGTTGCAAAATGACATAGGCTCTTTTGGAAAGATAATAAAAAATTATTTTTTAACTTTTAACTTATTTTGAGTCACATCACCTCTTTTACTTTTTTACATATTTTTTTGATAAATTCTTTTTAAAAAAAAATTAAAAAGTCAATTTTTAACTATTTTTCCAAGATGAGCCATAATGAGAAGAAAAGAAAAGAGAGGTGGAGATGAGGAAGGACATGGTCATTGAATCCAAGCAACAAACATGTTTCACCACGCCATGAATGTGTATGATAAATATGGGTGTAAATTTGGCTCGGACCTGGCCCTGCCCATGTCGGGTCTTGTGGATTCCCATCAAAATTTGGGCAGGCCTAGACCAGCCCACGAGCTAAAAAAATTAGGCCTTGGCCAAGGGTATTCGGGTCTTAGGTGCTGGGTAGGCCTGGACCTGGCCTGGGGCTTGGGTGTGCCTGACTATTTTTTTTTTTTTTTTAAATTTTTCTATCAAAATTTTATTATTTTTTCCGCTAAAAATGCCACCGGGCCTCGGGCGCCCCGGGCTTCAAAATGGTGCCCAGGGGCTCAGGCTACCCTCAGGCTATGCTCGGACCGGGTCCAAAACAGGCTGGGCTCACCCCGGCCACGGGCGGGTTTCGGACCGTGAGCCATTTTTAAACTCTAATAATAAGCTTTCTTTTATAAAAAAATCTCACTTATTTCAGGCTCTACTTTTTTGGGTCCTCAGACCTCGTTTGCTAATTTTTTAACGTGTTTTTTTAGTAATTTTTTGACTTTTAGTTAAAATATAATGTAAAAAAATTTATATATTTGGAAATAATCTCTTAAATTTTTACGAAAAATATGCAATAAATAATATAAATAAAGTAAAAAGGTAAATTGGCATTTTTACCCTTCAATATTGTTGTTTCAATCCGCCACTATGTGACTGTCAAGTGTTAGTGATGCATCAGAAATTATTGTAGCATGTCATAGGCTCCGTTTGCGGAAGAGCTAGATTGGGCATTTTTATGGCTATTTTAGGCCACAGAAATACAAATAGG
>NW_021028568.1:356194-465740 GCF_004153795.1 Camellia sinensis
ATACAAAATAGCTATTTAACGCCACGAAAAAACAAAGTATACACATCCACATATTCATTAAACTATTCTCTCACAAAAAAGTCAAAGCCAAAAAGTCAAAAAGTCCTTCCCAAACCAAGTTTTTTACTCAGGCTAAAATAACTAAAAAGTAAACAAAAGCAAAACGCCAACCCACTTCCAAACGAACCCTATATAGGCTTAGGTGATATGGGGAAATGACACATATTGCTAGCTTGACCAATTTTTTTATGTAAATTTTTTTTTTTTAAAATACAAATTAGACTTCACCAATTTTGTAATTAGAAAAAAGAGTTATAAAAAAAAAAAAATCAACTTGTTTGGTTTGGTTTTCAAAAAATTTTACTTTTTTTTTATTTTCGAATTTTAATGTTTCAATGAAATTTTTTAATATTTTAAGCAATATTTTTTAATTTTTAGACACACCTAACATAAATACATTAAAAAGTATAATTTTTAAGTGTAATTCTTTAAAAAAAAAACACTAAATGCCAAAAATACAAAAATTTAATATATTTTTCGTATTTTTGTGTTATTTGTTTAAATTTTTTTAAAATATTTTTTCACAAATATTTTACTATTTAGATACATCTAATATGGTGCAATTTAAAAAAAGTAAAAAATTGCTTAAATTTTAAAAATATTCACTAAAAATAAAACAAAAACTTAATTTTCAGAAAAATTGAAACCAAACATACTAATTGCAATTTGTTGACAAAATGTTTGGTTATAAATTGTGGAATGTAATATTTGTATTAAATTTTTTTTTCAAAAGTCTTTTCAAAACTCATTACGAAACAATTTCACACTTCGTTGATAATTGTACATTTGTCCAAGCTATTTTCAAATTTTCATTAAAAACTCATGAACCATCAACACCAAACAAATGCAAAGCACTATTTTTCCAAAAAATATATAAAAGAAATCAAATATTGAACTTTACCAATTGGTATTCCGAAAAGTTCCCATAAAAAAAAAATTAATTTATGAAAATGTTATGTTGTAATTTGTGAAATCAGTTTATTTGATTTGGTTTTTTAGGATTCACTTATAAGAAAATTAGAATTAGAAGTATTCCTTACTTTTGTTTTGTACTGAATTATTTTAATATTGTAAGTAATTTATTTAAGTATTATATACACCTAACATAAAAACACTGGAAAAAAAAAAAAAGAGAATGTGTGAAAAGAATGCGCGAGAAAATAAAATAGCAATAATAAAAAATATTAATCAATGCAATACATTTTTCTATGTTATTGTGTAATTATTATATAATATATTTTGTTACAAATTTTGTAGAAACATGTAAAAAAACAGGTCTTTCTAGAAAAGTACATAAAATTGTTGATTGTAAATGCATTCCCTCAAATCAAAAAAATAAAATAAAAATGACAAAACGGAAAACCAAAAAATTAATTAGTGTTTGGTTTGAGTTTTTTGGATTAATTTTTTTGAAAGCTGAGTTTTTTGGTTTTCGTGTTTTTAGTGAATATTTTTAAATTTTTAATTTTTTTTTATTTTTTTAAATGCACTCTTACTTAGATGTATCTAAAAATAAAAAGTTGTGAAAAAATATTTTAAAAAATTAATAAATACATAAAATAAAAATATGTATTGAATTTTCATATTTTTTTTGTATTTTTGATATTTAGTGAATTTTTAAAAAGTTTTTTTCATAATTTTTTTAATTTTTAGTTATATTTATGTTAGGTATGTCTAAAAAGTAAAAAAATTACTTAAAATATTAAAAAAATTCAATAAAAACAAAAAAAAATGAAAAAATAAGAAAATATGGCCTTGTTTGGTTTGTTTCTCAGAAATTTTTTGAGAAAAATTATTTACAAACAAATTTTCAAGAGTAATCAAACCAAACAAATTTTTTCCAAAAAAATTTCAAAATTTTGTTTGGTTACCTACTTTCTAAAATCACTCTCTCTCTCTCATCACATCAAATCAATCGTTTTTTTTAAAACTCTCTTCTAAAAACAATTTTTCAAAACTATTTTTGAAAAAAAGATAGATAAAATAACTTTTCGTACTTTTTATTTCAAAATTTACTCTACAAATAAAACAACACACAGATAATTTTTCGAAAAGTGTTTCTAAAATTGTGCTTGTTTTTTTTATCAGAACCACTTTTTGTACTTAAATACAGGATTTGACATAAAGGCTGGTTTCAGAGAAATTTAAAAAAATATAAAAAAAAATAAAGAGAAGGGATAAATAGGTCATTTGGCCTCTGCTAAGGCCACAGATCACGTGATTGCAATATAAGGTAGGTGGGTAAGGTTTTTGGTTTTTTTTAATAATTTTTTAATTTTTAATTTAAAACAAACACATGTTAATTGAGATTTAAAAAAATTAAAATTTTTTTATAAATTATTATAACATTCTTTTTTTTTAAAATTATTTTATAAAAAAATTAAAAAATTATAAATAATTTTTATTTCTAAATTTTAATCAATTTTCTTTTTTCAGTCACCATTTGCTTTCTCAAGAGATAAATAGAGAGAAAATGCCCCGGACCCCAGTGAGGGTGACCCCACCACCCCACTGTTTTTTGATTGGCTCAATTTTTTTTTTTATTTTTTTTTTTTTTTCAAGTCTTGCTCTCACAGCAAGACATGTGGAGCTGGGGGGTGCTGGGGTCACCCTCCACTGGGGTCACCCTCCACTGGGGTCCCCAGCACCATTGATGATGAAAATGATCCCTAGTACTAATTTAGGAATTCAATAATGTTAAGGATTATGAAAAATATATCATAAAATTTAATATGAAGATTTTTTATCTTTTGATTAATGTGTGGTGTTTTATTTGTATGGGCAATCTAAATGTGGAGAATCTTACATGATCATTTTCATGATATTTTTTTCATGATTCCTAATATTACTGTTCACATAAATACTTCCCACATCATTAAAGTTACATTATAACTCTCAAACATTAGTAAATTATGATTATCCAATATGATGAGAGTTCTAACACTAGAGTTAATATGAGGTATAATAAATTGTTAAACCAAGAAAAAAAATTAAAAAATGTTCAAAACATCAGATTATCACTCCTATGATTATATCCTTCTGTTCTGCATGGATGTGTATTGCATGTATTCAGATATTACTTTAGGTGAAGAAAAAAAAAAAAAAACAGATTTAAAAGAGATTTTTGATGTGACAGAAAGAAAACAATAATTTAGGTTTTAGTTGGTGTATATTTTTTATTTTGGCGATAAAAGGACTAAGTGGGACTAGTAATCTTTTATATTTTAAATTAATTTTTTTTACTAAAAAAATTTATATTGAGATTTTTTTTATGAAAAAAAGATGTGTATAGAAAAAATTAAAATATAATATTAAAATCATATTTTGATATTTATTATAATTATTTATTTAAAAATATAATTATCATTAAAATAAAATTCGATTAAATGTATAAATTGAGATAAATAAGTGTGTAAAAATATAAGTTCATCGCGCTACCTAGTTTGTTCTCTTTTTTACTTTTCATTTTTTGCCCTTTTCATTTCTTCTATTTTCCTAGCCAGTTCATGAAAGCTTCTATTTCACATACTATTTTTATTTTGTACATATATTTAATAAAAAATATTTTTATTACAATATAGACATTATGTACATACTCTACCTGTGATTTATAATTTTCAAGGATAAATTACACTGATACCGCCCTTAAGTTTTCTATTTAATTTAAATTATCCATCACATTTGAAAAATTATCATAGTATTTGGTTGAGTTTTCTAAGGCTTCGTTTGGCAAAGAGATTTGGGGCTATTTTAGTCACAAAAGATAAAAATGTTATTTTAGCCATAACAAACAAAACATCACATCCAACCCATAATTATTACACTCTTCTTTCACAAAAAAAGCTAAAAAAGCCAAAAAGTCATTCCCAAACCAAACTTTTTAGCCTAGGCTAAAATAGTCAAAAAAGCCAAAAAGTCAAAAAGTCAACTCACTTCCCAAACGGAGGCTAAGGCCTCGTTTGGGGACTGACTATTTTAGCCAAAAAGCCAATTAAAACTAGTCACATCACCTCTCTACTTTTCTGCACATCTTTTCGTAAAAAGTCAAAAAGTTACTAAAATAGCCTAAATATGATTTGAGAATAGAAGTTGTATTTTGAGTTTGTGAGTTTTAGAATTATGATTTGAGTGTAAAAAATTTGTTTGGTGAATGAGTTTTGAAAAAGTTTTGAATTGAGTGGGGAATTTTTGATATGGCATATGATATTTGATACAGAAACTTATAACTCATAACCATACACACAACTCAAAACTCTATTCAAAACTCATAAAAAAATTTAAAAAATTTAGAAAATATTTTTTATTAAATATATAAAAATCAACATGTGTCAATTGCAACACAATAAAAAGAAATATATGTACTAAAAAAATATGTACTATTCCAGACGTCTGGTGAGATGACCGGTTAATCCAAATTTTTCCACCTTAGACAAAGTTTTCAAAATTGAATGTGGAATTAACTTTTGAAGACCGTAAACAAACGTCAAACGCAAATAAAAGGGTAGAAATATATTTAAAAAATACAACCAAACACAGCCTATATTTCCCTCATTGAGATTTGTAATTTCAATATGCATTATGCCTTAGATTGTTGATTTCATATCCTAAAATTTTTTAAATGATCATTTTGCCTTTTTGTCCTACAATCTATGAAGCATGGGTACTTTGAAAAATATACCGTAGTCGTACCTGTACTGGATACTTACCGGCCTATGATACCTCGTATGATACTTCTGTATACATACCAAGTACACGAAACACATACCCAAGTTTTTTTCTTAATTTTTGACGTACTCAGACGTACCTAGTATATTCTCAAGCCGTATCATACCTCAATTGAAATAATATTTTCTTCTATTATAGAGATAAAACTTTTTTCACTAGACTTCTTTTTTATTTTTTGTTTTATGCTTAGCATGATTTTAAAATTAAAATATGTTTTGTAAGTTATTTAATATATTGACATTTCTTGTTTGTCATCCCCTAAATAAGTCCATCTTTTTATCTTTTTTGGATCACATCAATCAACATCTCTCTCTACTTTTCTATACACCTTTTTATAAAAAGTCAAAAAGTGTACTTATTTAGAACATCCCAAACCACCTTTCTTTTGGCATTAAATGTTAATTGTAGGTTAGAAATTAACAAATTAAATCATTTAATTAATTTTTGCATTACTCTAAATTAAAAATAAATATTTTTTTAAAAGCATATCAAGCCAAACCCGTACCCTTTTTTTTTTTTTAATTTTACTGTATCGACCTGCTTATATCATACCAGTTTCAGTACTCGTATCCGTACCCATACTCGTACTTCATAGCCTACCATTTGTTCTTCCTGTCATCATGATTACATTCTACAACTTTTCATTATTAAATTCTACCGAACATATTCTTATTAAGTGATAATATACAAACATGAATTTTATATAAAATTTTCAAATACAATGATATAGTTTAATGGTGACATTTCACTTTAAAGCAAAATACCGTAAACATGATTTATATTTATAACAACATCACTATCCCAACATTTTTATGAAATTTTTATTACAAATTTTTATATATGAATGGAAATTTTTTTTTTATTTCCATTATCATTTTTCTATTTCGTCTATTCACCCACATTTATTACAATATTACCAAACACCATCATTCACATTTATTATAGTATTACTAATTTTTTATAATTTTATATATTTTTTTATTTGGTAAATTTAAAAAAAAATCACAAAATATTATACTTTTTAAGTATATCTAGATTAGGTGTATCTAAAAAATAAAAAAATTTCTTAAAATATTAAAAAAATTCAATAAAAATAAAAAATACAAAAATAAAATAAAATATTCAATTTTTGTGTGAGTTAAACCAAAGAAAATGATTGTTATTTCTCTTGAAATGACATAAATAAAATATCAGTATTATTTTATTATTTTATATATATAAAGGTTAAGGGATAAATATGTCATTTTAATATGACAAGGGATCAGTGTAATTTTGCAAATGTGATAAAAAAATCTGTATCAAACAAAAATCTTAGAGAGTATTAATGTAATTTACCCTTTTTTCAATATACATCTAAAAAAAAAACTCAATGCGCATCCATTATGAAAAAAACAAATACTAAACCCTACATTCATTGTGACCTTCGAAAAAAATATATTTTTTTCCCACTCACTCCATTGACATCTTCCAGAGTTTCATCTTTTCCAAATTCCAATCCATTATCAACCTCTTTTAGTTTATATTGACACCTTCCAAAGGTACTCATCTTTTTCAATTCATTATCAAATTCTCATTAATCTAGATTTAGATCTTCCTCCGCGTTCAAATCCCGTCATAATTTTTTAGTTGTTATGAAAAGATTTGTATGATAAAACCTCTAATTTTGATAAAGATTGTCAAACTAAATTAATTATTTAGTCATTATATTGACTCACATGATATAGTAATATAAATTAGAGATTTGGCAGGATTATGATTCCATATTTTTTGCTACATTAATTGGTAAATAAAGAAGAGTGTTTTCCAAGTATTCTATTTTGATGGGAAAGTGGAATCATCGTTGAATAAGGAAACTGGTCCTCTCTTTACCTATAAAAGGACATTCAGACTACCCATCCAATTAATTCTGAATTCAATGTATTCTAAAGAGGGTCAAGAGAGAGAAACATTTTTTCCACTAATATTATTATTAGGTTTATGTTCAATCAAATTTGGATCACTTGAAGGTTTCGCATAACTGATCCGGGTATGTTATTTATTTTTCGTATTATGTTATTATTTGTGAAAATCATGATAGTTCACGATTTTAGATTATGAAGGTTGTTATATGCATAACACCATAAAATTATTTACATGTGGTATCAGAGCTCATGTTTCAGAAAATTATAATTTTCCGATTAAGTAAATAGCAATTAATTTTGATTACAATTATGATTGCCTCGATTAAAATTTTTCAATTTGCTAAACATGATATGAAATTTAACATGCAACTCTTATGTTCCTACTTTAGATTGGATTGCGTGTTGTATAAATAATGTTTATTTAATGACTGCTAACTCCTTGATGATAAACCGAATGTTTTAATATTTTGATAATTGAATATTATGAATGATTTTATTATTTTTTATTATGAGAAAAAGTTTAGTGGATAATAACCATTGTATTGTTTGATTTAGTAATGCCTAAAGATATTCGTATTACATAATGAATCATTATTATTCATGTTTTGTTAAATTTTATATTATCAAATTTTACTGCGAGGCACATTAAAGTGTTATTGTGATTTTTATAATACTAAGCATATTACTATTTATGAATCTAACTGTAACCTCTAAAAAATTATTTCAATATGTTGTTGTGGGGGCCGAATAAAACTGTTACGTACGGAGACCGAGTAACTTGAAGAAAGAAACCAAGTTAAGTATCATACGGCTCTATCCCGGGGGAAACGAAGGCCGAATAAGTAGATCGGCCGAAGAATCAAGTGTAGTCCGGGCCGAGTACGAACAGTTAGCCGAATGAGGGATTATTCATTGGATGAAAGGTGGGCCCAACCATCAACATCAAGGACGACTATAAATAAGAAGAGTATCAGATAAGAGAAGGTATGTGAGAACAAATAAGTTTAACTTGAGATAT
Source organism: Camellia sinensis (assembly GCF_004153795.1). Taxonomy (NCBI): domain Eukaryota; kingdom Viridiplantae; phylum Streptophyta; class Magnoliopsida; order Ericales; family Theaceae; genus Camellia; species Camellia sinensis. The sequence continues at coordinate 363,899 of NW_021028568.1, forward strand.
AAGCAACCAAAAGAGTATACACTGACTTATCCATCGGAGTGCTAATTTCGGCACCCCCGACCGGAGTGTTCATTCCTTTTCAGGTGACTAGCTGTGGATCTCGAGCGTCCTATTGGACCCAAAAAGTATTTCCAAACCACTTCTCCACAAATGTTGTTACCACCATTATGTATAAGCTTTATTTTTATAGATGGTTTGATGAGGTACAAAAGTATATATTTTTATGTGACATAGAATATGAATTGTGTTAATATTTATTGTCTTAATATTATTCTTATGATTTAGTAATATGCATTATGATTATGGTGATGAATAATTGTGAATAAATTATTATTTATTCAATAATGTCCATGCAAAGTTTTTATTGTGATTTGAAATTTAAATTATGACACGATTGGTAGTTACCAAAGTGACTCAATCGGAATGACACATAGATATCAAATCAAATAATTGAAATTCAATACCCTTCCCAAGTATTAAAAAATAATGACTTTGCAAATCGCAATTCTTTAATTATAAAGATATTAGGTTGGCCCAAAGGTGCACTACTTCTAAGTAATTGTTGAATTGGAATAGGATAATTGATAGATATTCATAATTGATATTGGAATGAATACCCAAAGGTAACTGACTAACTTATTTATGAACATTTTACCAACTAGTCCTATTGGTGAAAGGGAATCACCATAATTGTTAAATAGTATGCCATTAAATTATCCCAAAGGTAGATCACGGTAATATTATTTGTGATTGTTTAAACATATGTTTATCTTGACTAATTGTCAATTATTGATTACTCTTGGCATTAATGTAGTGAGTATAAATTATTGATTAAAGTTTTATTTCGCTATATTTGTATACCTTGTTTGTTTCGATTTTAAATGAAAAAGATTTCTCAAAATGAATAGAACAAGTTCAGTTTTTTTCTCGATGTTCTAAATCTTGACTTAGTGTTACTATTTGAGAAATTTACTGCTATTATTCAAGCAGTATAAAAGAAAAAAAGACTTTTTCTAAATTATAAAAGGATCGAACAAATAAAATTTATGTTTTTATGTGAATAAGTATAGCAAACATTAAATTTTAACTTCCTTAAATTGATAATGCTAAATAATATGAAATAATATTTCCGAACTGTTAATAAGATTTTTTTGCTTGGACACTTATGGTTAAGCTTACCAACATAAAGTTTGATGGCATGCATGAGATGTAGCATGTGATTGAATTATCTAACTTAACTGCTCAATTAAAGAATTAAAGAATATTTGTGAATGAGTTTGTTTTCGTGCAATTTATTTTGAATTATTTATTTCTTTAGTATGAGTCATTTATATTGACTAGTATGCTTATTTAAGAAGAGATAAAACTTAAGTAATTGTGATATCATTTATTGATATTGTAATTTAAGGAGCCGAAAAGAAAGGGAGAATGCTTATAAAAGGACACAAAGAAATAGCCACCTAAAGAAAATGAGTCTGTTCCAAATTTTCTGTCTCATAAGAAAGAATATGGCTATTCATGGTTTTTAATTCGATGCAAGATTATTTTCAAACCGATTATGTTAAAATCCCCAATTGAAATTATTAGGTCTTATTGTTTATTTTTGGACATTGATCATTATTTAGACTCTATTTCAAAATTTTATGTTCATTCTAATTTTTTGAAAATTATTTATTGATTTGTCCAAACTTAATTAACCTTGATGGTTATTTTCAAAAATTTAGAATAAAAGTTTAATTTATTGATAATACATTTTCTATTAATTTTGGTATTATTTATGATGGTTTGTATAAATTAAAATTTAATGATTTATCAAAAATTTAATTTATCTTACATCATTATGTTGGTCTTAAATATAGCTTGATAAATGAAAATTCCTTAAACTTGTGGCATAAAAGATTTTATTGCTTTTAGTGGGAGTGTGGATTGCATTAAGGAAAAATAATTCAATCACATTAAGCAAGATATACAAGGCTTCTTCATATTACCCAAATAGACATTAATGTGCCGTTTTGACACTTCATGTTTGGTAAATAAAGTTATTTTATCACTTTTATGGTTGAATTTTCACCTTATGATTTTGTTTATTTATTGCATAATAGATATCTAGTAAATGGACACATTGATAAATACATTATTAAGGAAGAAAAGGCAATTAAACAAAAATGTGAAAAACATAAAGATAGTGCAAAGCACAAGTCTATTTGCTAAACTCTATGAAAGGCATAATGCCTCAGCAGAATGATATAGTTGAGAAACATTATTGTATTCTAATGAATATAACTAAGAGTATGTTAAATAATTTCTAAATACCCATAATATTGTGGATGTATGTCGTTATGATTTATTGTTTTCATATAGAATCTGGTTCCTAGTAAGGCAGTTTCAAACACTCACTTTGAACTGTGAATAGGAAGGATAATGAACTTAAGACACCTACATGTTTGAGATTGTCTATAAAATTATAATTATTGATCCACATAAAAAGAAATTTATTTTAGAATAATCAGTGGTTATTTTATTGATTATCTTGAAAACTCAAAGGGTATTAGTTTTACTATTTTGGTCATAGTACAAGAATTGTAGAAACCGATAATATCAAATTTAATAATAATGGTGAAATCAGTGGGAGTGATAAATCATGAAATGTGGTTATTCAATAAGTTTGGGTACAAGTATCATTACCCATAATTTGAAGAAAACTGTCTTTCTTATAGTTGTTAAACAAATTAATGCCTTGGAATAACAAATGAATAATCAATTACTCCATAATGTACTTATCACCAATGAAAAGTTGTAGAAAAATCACAAGAAATAATATTAAGAAGATCTCATAAGGTAAAGAGATTTATCATTTCGAATGATTATGTGGTATATCTATAACAATCTTATTATAATATTGGGATAAGTAAAGTCTCGATTTTATTGTCACAAGCCATAGAAAGTATTGATTCTACTAAAGGAATTGATGTCATGAATGATGAATTGAAATCAATGGACTAGAATGAAATTTGGGATTTCATTGAATTGCCTAAGGATACAAAAATATCTATTGTTCTAAGGACAATATAAAATGATATAATGCTAGATATGTGGCCAAAGATTTTACTCATAAAGTAGATATTGATTACAATGAGATATTCTTTTTTCACTTGTATCTTAAAGGGTTGATTTAGAATCGTTATGGCATTAGTAACTCATTATAATATTGAGTTGCATTAAATGTATGAGAAAATCAATTTTCTGAAAAGAGAGTTTAGATGAAGAATTTTGTGTAGATCAACTCAAAGGTTTCTCTATTGAGGAAAAATGAAAATGTGACTTGCAAACTTAAAAAATCAATTTGTGACTTAAACAAGCTTTTCTAAAAATTGTATCTCAAGTTTTATGATACTATTTTTCCTTTGGATTTAAAGAAAATATTTTTGATCAGCGTATATATCCAAAGATCAGTGGGAGCAAGTTTATATTTACGATTTTGTATGTTGATGATATTTTGCTTGTCAATAATGTACGTGATTTATTGCACGAGTTAAGAAAATTCTCTTTTCAGAACTTTGAAATGAAATATATTAGTAAGACAATCAATGTGATAGAAATTGAAATATTTCTGAAAGAATTACATCAATTGCTAAGATTGTCTCAGAAGGTATATATTAAAAGTTTTATAGAGATTCAGAATAAAAGAATATTCACATAAAGTTATCCATATTCTAAAAGGAAATAAATCCAGTCTTATGCAAAATTTTTATGAAATCAATTCGAATGAAAACGATTCTTTATTGTAAGAAACTTAATGCTCAAATAAGGAAGTGATAAGGTAATCATAAGGAATAAAAGATTACTTGCTCACATTTATGAAGTCTAATAATCTTGAATTGATTGGCTACTTAGATTCAGACTTTAGATGATATATTGATAGTAGAAAATTCACTTTTGGTTCTTTGTTTCTATTATGTGGAGGAGCAATATTAAGAAAAGTGTAAAACGAACTATCATAAGTATCCTCTATGAAAATTGAATTTGTGGTATGCATTGAGACCACAATTCATGAATTGTTATTGCGAAACTTTATCTTAGGACTTGGGATTGTTGACTTTTGTTGCCAAGTAGTTGAGAATTTATTGTGATAATTTAGCAATTATTTTATTTTCTTAGAATGACAAGCATTCTAATGATGCTAAACACATAGAATTGAAATACTTTGTCGTTAAAGAAAAATTTCATATATAGAAAGTGTCAATAAAACACATAAGTACATAACTTTTAAGTGCAGATCTATTGATGAAGTGATTACTCTTAAAGGCAATTAAGAAACTTGCCAATTGGGTCTTGAATGTAATCTACAATAGTAGTTTATGATTGATTGTGTTATTTGACACATTGAGATCTCATTAATTGTGTTTCTGATAAATTTCCTGTTATGAAATGAGTACATACATATATGAGAATGAATGAATGACAACAGGAATAATCTTTCATAAAAGACATTATCGTTGGACCTCTTTATACTCTTCACTTAAAAGGCTATGTTAAACTAGTTGCTAGTGTTGTAGTACATGGAAAGGACTATATCGTACTATTGATGTAGAACCACCATGACAAAGATTACTGAACTATTTAATTATAGCATTATGATGATGACCAAATTAAAGGTAATATTGAATATGGTTTATTGCGTGCCTAATGTTAACCTTATTAAATCTTGAGGTAAGTTATCATATGGACCAAGTGGGAGAATGTAAAACTAAATTAATTATTTAGTTATTATGTTGACCCATATGATTATGTTGACCCACATGATTTTAATATTGAAAATGTAAATTTCAATATTAAAATCGTCATTTTTTCCCCTATCATTCGGTAAATCATGTTAAAAAATTATTAAAATTTTCAGCAATCAAGTTCTAGACATAATTTTTTTTTTCAGCTACCAACTTCTGAACAGGAGTGAAAACATTTTCTGGCTATCAAGTTCGAACAATTTTTTTTCTTCTTCTTTGGTACTATAGTTCTGAACTCTTCCTATGATTTCGATTATAAATTTCAAACCCACTTGCTATTGTTGTTTTGGGCATTGTCAACATGTTTTTTTATTTTGTTTTTCTATTGCTAGGTTTTTTACCGTTTGAGTATTATCTATTGAAAATTGTGGTGTAACTTTCTTCTTAAGTTTGGATGTGTGTATACATATTCAGCAATTTTATTTATTTATTTATTTTTTAGGTGAGGGAACAATTAAATAAAAAAATTTTGGTAAAAAAAATTTCACCATCACAAATTGATCCCCACAACTGGTCGAATTAAAATATTATGATTGGCTGATATAGTTAGGTATTGTATTTTTTTATTTTTTTATTTTCGACTCAGTAGATACTGTTTCAATAGAGATTTAAGTTTGGGTGTATATTCACATATTTGGTTGAGTTTCGAATGTGTACACTTGTATTTGTTAGGACATATTTGAAATAAAAGTATGTGAAGTGAGTATATGTGACATTTATTATTTTTTAAATGTATAAACTAAGAGGAATATGCACAAAGTGAAAATAGCGTGCAAAAATAGAAGCTCCCCCAACTCATGACTTTCTTTTTTTTATTTTCCGTTTTTGCCATTTGATTTGTTGACGTGATATGTTATTGCATTATATTTGTTTAGATTATTATTATTTTTATTTTTTAATTTCTAGGCTTGTTGAAGGAAGGACGATCTCTTTTATTTTATATGTTTGGAAAGTACCCCTTCGGTAATAAGTGGTAGTTTTAAATTTTTGTTATAGATTCATGAAAAAAATTAAATTTTTAATTATTAATATTTATAAAAAAATTATTTATTTATAATTATTTAAAAAAAATTACTTTTAGAATTATTTCTTTGTGCTCCTTTTGTAATAGGAATTAGTTTCTTTCAAATTGGCCATCTTAATCTGAGAAAACATTTGGGTTTGATAGGCCTATTTGGGAATTAATTTCAATAATCCGAATCGTTCACTTTTTAAGACTTGTTAAGTAGAACATTTATGTAAAAAATCAAAATGATTAGATATCAGTAACTATATGTTTGAATCACATTTATATTACAAAAAATAAACGAAAATTCTTAAAATAATATTTGTCGTCAGTTTTTCTTAATACAAATATAATTTAAATATATAGCTACTGATATTCAATCATATTATTTTTTTTGCATGAATATTGTAATTAATGAATCCTAAGAAATAAATGATTTTAATTACCAAAATTGACCCCAAAATAAACTTGACAAACCCAAACGTTCACTCACAATTTTTTGAGAAACCAACCCTTTTTAAAATGATGGAGGAAACATTATAGAACCCACTTCCCAAAATGTGTATATAATTTCATACTTTTTAAGTTATTACTAAAAAAAATAAATAAAAGTTATAACCAAATACAATATGAATTATAATTAAAAAATTCACGAGTTATATCTAAATAATATCATAATTAAAGAAGAAAATTGATTATAATTATGGTGAATATTGTGCACTCCTTTAAAAAGTATGTATATTAAAATTTCTCAATGATAGAGGTATTAATGTAAAAGTTTTTTGTATGTCATTTCTCATTCAAATAATTGGTGATCCCATATCTTCATATTTTGGGGAACTACGTATAGGTTGGAGAAGGAAAAAAAATAAATTTACACCTTATAATTTTTTATTTGTACCTCATTACAGACATACTTACATCTCCATGTGTTTGTAATTTTTTTTTTTAATCTCCCACTTGCATATAATTCCTCCTCACATTTTTTGCTCTAGGGAGAAACTTCCTATGGCCTTGTTTGGGCAGTTGGTTATTTGATTTTTTTGACTATTTTAGCTGGTTAAAAAAATTGTGTTTGGAAATTTGTTTCGTTTTTGTAGTTTGATTTGATGGGTATAGGGATGACCACAGGGTAGGTTTGCCATTCCCCACTAGGAGTAAAATCTTTCAACCATATCCTCGCGCATACAGATATCTGCGAATACTCGATACTCGCAGATACCCGACCACATTTCAAATAGTAAAAAAAAAAAAAAATTGAGAACCATTTAAATCCTAAACACACTAAATAATTTTTTTTATTTCCATATATATATAAACAACGAGACTTTTAGGATTATTATTTATTTATATTTAAACAGAACCACAGACTTTTAGTATTATTTTTTTTATATCTAATTTTATATATATATATATATATATATTATTTATTTATATATTATTAATTATATCAAGTTGTGTTTGGATCGGGGGAGGCGATACCCCGTCCCTGCCCTGCCCCATCCTACCCTTTTTGTGAGTGACCAAAACATAATCCACCACCGCCCTACATAAGTGTCGGGGAGGGTAAAATCCGCCCATTTGTGCAACTATGGATGGGCACTGCGGATATGATTAAAATAGCCTTCCCTAGATAGGTGTGAGAGAAAAAGTGAAGTAATTATAAATTGGATGTGATATTTTGTCTTATTAGCTATTTTAGCCTATTTTGTTTTCTTTTTTTTTGAACTGACCTATTTTATCTTTTAGTGGTCTATTTGTCACGACCCAATCCCGGCATCTAAAGGCTAGGTGTCGGGGCAGGATAAAAATATAAGTCAATACCAAAATGTATCAGATTAAAAACACAGCAGAATAAAATAAAATGGTACCCAAATATTTATATAATAAAAAATATACATTTAAGCTTTTATTTATTTACGTTGCTAGAGCTAAAATTATGGTTACAACGTGCCTACATATCTACCTAAGCCCTATTCCAACTACACCAACATACGAATAAGGGAACAAGCTTCATCACCTGAAAGTGGTTAACAACTATAAGCACATGACAAAATGAGAAATATTATATTGAGAGAATAAGGGTATAAAAATCATCATGGATAATTACTTGGGCTAAATAGAGATTTGTTTGGTAACGGAAATACATAAATCATTTTAAATAAAAAAAGCATAAAGTATAAATCATATAAGGAAATAATCATAATCACAATACAGGACGGAACAGAACAGAGCAGAACGGATGTATGGAGTCAAGAGGTGACTCGTACAAACTCTAGGGATAGCTTCCACAATAGTGTAGCACTTAGTTCCGCACAACACTTTGCTCACACCAGAAATCAGAGGGTTTGTGGATTTATAACAAACAAAGGGTAACTTAAAGTGAAAACTCCGCACAACACTTTGCTCACACCAGAAATCAGAGGATTTGTGGATTTATGACAAACAAAGGGTAACTTAAAGTGAAAACTGTAGGACAATCTTCACTGTATTTAAAAGATTTAATTCTATTGTGTACACAACAATTAGAATTTAAAGAAATAAAGAAAAGGAGAGAATATGTTTGATTACAAAAATCAAACTCGAAATAATAAATAAATAAATAAATAACAGATTTTATTTTGTTACAAAAACAAAATTTAAATCTGATTTTAATAAATAAAAAACAACACTGAAAATAAATTAAATAACTTACTTGATTTAATTTCTTCGAATTATTTTCTGATCAAGTCTAGTGTTTGACACTGTGTCCTTAAGACAGATTCGCCCTCCCCACGGTGCTTTCAGAATTTGGACGTCTATCTCCAGGATAAAATGATCTTATCAACGAATAAAAGCAGCACTACAATTTAATCGTTTGTCGAACACACAAAGTGTTTATACTCTCTGTAACAAGAACTTAATGCAAAATGAAGAATGAATTTATAGCAGAAGATGGAGTACGAAAATTGGAGATAAATCCAAATAGGCGGCTAGTCTATTTATAGATGTAAAGGTGGCTCTCGGTTTTGAATTGAACAGGTATGAAACCTATGTGGTCCTATTTATAGATGTAAAGGTGGCTCTTGGTTTTAAATTGAACAGGTATGAAACCTGTTGGTTTTGAATTCAAACAGATTTGAATATGTTAATTATTCAAACAGATAGCAAAAAACGGGAAGGGCCCATTCAATTCAAATGTTTTTGGCCCAAAAAGATTAGTATTGGGCTGAACAAGCCCAACCACACACCACGTACCCAAGCCCAGGCCCAGCCCAGCCTGACGGCGGCGCGCGCGCGGGCGTATGGTGATTTTTGGGTCCAATGAGTCTAGCCCATTTTGCCCATAACCTCTCACTCTAAAACACTTGGGTACCCCTTGGGGCACACCCCAAGTACCAAACCCATGCCTTATAAACCCTTTCAAAACTTCCTACCAAATCAATGTGGGACAAGCCATTTTACAACTTTAAGGAATTTCCACCAAAACTTCATTTCCATGGAACACACTTTGGCTTCAATTTCCCATTCACTCGGTAATGGTTTTGAGCAACCAAATATACCACGTGAATCACAACGCGGCATAGAACGCGTTACCACTTTGACCTGAGTAAATCGACGCTCGGGGCCCACCTAAAAAATAGACCAAACTTGAGAAAAAATTCTGGTTTTACCTAGAATTTTTCTACTATTTCCAACAAAAACAGAATAGAGCAGAGGGTCACATAAAGTGAAAATTTAGAGGGCCAATGGATATTAAAGTCCCCCCAAAGTATGAGACCTCGTGGTGGTACTTACAAAATAATTATTCAAAAACACATTTAATTAACAGTTTTAGTTATGGGTTTCCCTTTGTAAGCAAATAGGGTTCATTTAACAAATAATATATTTTAAAAACTAATATAATTTGAAAAATAGATTTTACATAAAACAGTTTATGGCAACTTAAAATATAATAAAACTCACCTCAAAATTGATCATTTACTCTCACTTCCGATTTCGGTTTACTCTCTCATATACTTCTCGTTTGTTATTCTTGTGATTTTATTATCATGCAACTCATCTATTTATATGTGAGAAGACCCTTACTATGCTACACTATGCAGCACACCATATGGTACCACATGGCACCACCCTTCCTACGAGGTTTCTTGAATCAACTATGCACAAGTTCTCTATATTCTACTATGGCCCAAAAATTATTGTAATCAACTATGCACAAGTTCCCTATATTAATTACATTTGGGGTGTCACACTATTCTAGCCTAATACTCTTCCTCAACACCCCTTACATATCTTATCTTATAAGACTAGGAGGAATTATGTAACACTGCAACAGAAAAAAGAATTTTACACAAAAATAGAAAGGGACAAGTGAGACTTGCACTTGCACAACTTTTTATATGTACAACACCACAAAATCACTTGCACCCTCTATTTGTTAGTAATTTATTTTTCTCTGTTCCACTGGAAAGTAATTTCACCCAAGAATAAGGCTATTTTGGTGAATTTACACATTACTTCCTATGTCTTCCGTATAAGTGTTGCTATTAGCACCTTATGAATTATTTTAGACCCCTCAATTTTTATATTTTTTTATTACAATAATAACCTTAAATAAAATTACTAAAAATGACATCATTAATTTCGGGACATTACATCTCACAATTAAACACATACACCCACTACATCATGAATTAGGGTTTATAAGAGCACCCACTTCCATCACCACTCATCCATCTTTCCCAAATCCAATCTTTAAAACTTATTCAACCGCAAAACCTTGAAAACTTTTTGGCGGTAATATTCCGGCGATAATAATAGCAATCATTTGATTACCTACACTTCTCTCGCAATGACAATGAGTGAATTTTTTTTCAGCAATCAAAACTCCATAAGACGAGAGGAGTACAACAACAAAGTTCAGATGAGGTTCATAGCTTTTATGGTATTTTTAGCTCAGAGGAGATTGGCTTTGTAAGGGTAAGTTTCTTAAAAAAAAGAGCAAACATAATAAAATATGTTCATCATTTTTTTACAATAACAAAGTTTAGCTCAGAGGAGATTGGCTTTGTAAGGGTAAGTTTCTTAAAAAAAAGAGCAAACATAATAAAATATGTTCATCATTTTTTCGAGATTGAACTCCCGAACATATGACTGAAATTCAAGAATACAAGGTCGAACATTGTTTATTTGCTCAAGAATCGGTAACCGAAAATTTATTATTTGTTCAGAAACAGTTTACCGAACATTAATCGCCGAAGAAAAGAATGAGGTGGCAGAAAGAGAGAGCATACCAACTGTGATAATGATTAAACTGAAGAAAAGAATGAGGTGATAGAGACAGTAATCAAACTTGGCTCTTCTCCTTCTTCTTCTTCTTCTTCTTCTTTGTGGGTTTTGTTAAGGGTTTTGGAAGAGAGGTTTTTTTGGAATGTGGGGTATGGGGGTGTGCATTCAATTGAATGAGTGAAATATTTTTACAAGGATAATTTTAATATAATTTAGGAGATAATTTTTTTAAAAAAATTCAAAATTTATAAATAATAGTCTAAAAAATTAAAAAATCTAAAATAATAGATGAATTACTAATTTGGTTTGAGTTTTCTGGATTAAGTTTTTTGAAAACTGAGTTTTTTGATTTTCGTGTTTTTTTGTTTATAGTGAATATTTTTAAAATTTTAAACATTTTTTTTACTTTTTTAGATGCATCTTACTTAGATGTGTCTAAAAAGTAAAAAAATTGTGAAAAAATATTTTAAAAAATTAAGAAATACATAAAAATATAAAAAATGTACTAAATTCTTGTATTTTTTTATATTTTTGGTATTTAGTGAATTTTTAAAAGATTTTTTTTATAATTTTTTTACTTTTTAGGTGTATTTATGTTAGGTATGTCTAAAAAATAAAAAATTTACATAAAATATTTAAAAAATTTTATAAAAACAAAAATTATGAAAAATAAGAGTATAAAATTTTTTAAAAACTATTTTTAAAAAATAGAAACCAAGCAAAGTGATTCGTTCCGTATACCTACCGAGTTGCTTTTCTTTTTCTTTTTTGAACGATACGGAGCTGCTTTTCTGATGCACAGAGGCCACGTCTTTAATTTGTCTTTTGGGAACAACGATGGACGGACGGGACATAAAGATTTGAGAGAAAACTATAAGCATAAATTATCATACTAATTAATATATAAAAATGATTTAGACCTCTAAAAGAAGAGTTCTAATGGAGCACTAGTTTGTCTTTTTCTTTCCTTTTTTTTGTCTTTTACTTCACTATTTTTTTTTTTTTTTTTTTTTTGGTTGACAGCTCATTAGAGCTGTCCTTTTGCAGCTCTAATTAGAGCTCCGGAGCATGACCCTTTATATTCTATTTTGTTGGATTCATTTTAGATTTATAATGATAATTTAAATTAATCATTTCGTGGATTCATTAACAAAGATGAGTTTGCAAAAAAAAAAAAATTATTGACTGATATTTCAAACCATTTATTTTGTATGTCTCACAATAAAGATTATTCATGCAAAAAAATCAATTTCATCGGATATTTATATAAATACGAAAATGAATTACAATTTGTTTATAAAATAATAGGGCTGAGTAAGGAATTCGTAAAATTCGTAATCTGATCCAGTTCAGTCCAATCCAGTAGGTTTGGATTGATTTTTTGAAACCGTGGTTCTGTTTCAGATTGAAAAATTAAAATTTGTAATTCACGGATTGGTTCAGGATTGAACTCCATGGTTCCGGATTGAAACCGATCCGGACCGTATACCAATAGTCTATATTTTTATTATACACCCTACTGCATAGTATCTTCTCTTATTTCATATAAAATTTAAATTCAAACCTAAACTTGCATAGTATCTTCTTTTATTACTTTTGTTTACTAATTTTTAGTGTTAATTTGTAATGGTCTAAATACTTATGGTGAAATTAGTTTTCTTATGATTATTTAAATTGTAGAACAGTTTGTCGCTATTATGAAAAGACATGTTGCTATTGTGAAACTAATATGGTGCTATATTTATATTTTTATGAAATTAAAGTGATATATATATTTTTGTTATTTAATTATGTAAATTTGTGGTCCTAAACAGATCTAATCCGTGTTTAAATGGATTGGTTCAGATTAGTTTCACGATTTAAACGGATTGGATTAGTTCTAATTTTTCAGGATCCGTAGATAAAGGATTGGTCATAATTTTACTCTAATTCGATCTAATCCAGACCATGCTCACCCCTACACAATAGTGTGAATTTTTATTTTATTCTCATAAAACAAGTTCTTAATATCATTTTGGATTTTAAGATTGATTAAAATAATAATAAAAATATCTCCCAAGAAACTTATTTTCAAAAATATGTTTTTAATTAAATTATATCAAAAAATTTAATTAATCAAAAATAAAGTTTATAAACATGCTTCTACAAAAAATTATAAATCACATCAAAAGAAATCAAAGGTAAAGAATCATATGTAGGGGTGCTCATAGACTTAACCGATTTGTCAAAATCGACTGACTCCATTCAGTCCGTCGGCTTTTAAGAGATTTTGATAATATGGGTGGATAGATGTAGATGAAGATTTTTCAAATCTACCAATATTTGGACAAATGGTGGGTGAAAGACCATTTGACCCGACCCAATCTATCAATATTTTTTAAGAAAATAATATTTACTCTATTTGATTTCAATTTTTAGAATTTACTTTTCAAAAAATTTTAGTTTTTTGTTTTCATATTTTTTTTGTTTTCACTAAGTTTTTTTAATATTTTAAGCATTTTTTTTAATTTTTAGACACACTTAACAAAAATGCACTTAAAAAGTATAATATTTGTGAAAAAAATCTTTAAAAAATTCACTAAATATAAAAAATACAAAAAAAAAATACAAAAAATCATATTTTTTTTAATATTTTTTTTTATTAATTTTAAATTTTTTTTTTCACAAATATTTTACCATTTAGATGTATCTAAGTAAGGTGCATCTAAAAAAGTAAAACAATTACTTAAAATTTTAAAAATATTTACTAAAAATAAAAAAATACGAAAATAAAAAATTTAATTTTGAAAAAATTAATAAAAACCAAATAAAGTGATTATTTATTATTATTATTAATTTATGCCTTACAAACCCTTGTTCAGGGACGGACGCAGGATTCTAAATCGGGGGGACGAGTGTATATGCAATCAAAAAATTCGTAATGAGCATGTGATATACAATTTCAATTTCTACCCAAATATCACAAAAATATATAATTAGATGTTTCTATTCATCGTATATAATTACAAAATATTATCAAAATACAATTGGATATGTTCTAGTCTATCCATATTAATTTTCAAAAAAGTAACTATTTGCTTTACATATCTACTTAGGCATCTAAAGTTGTACTTGACGTTCTTTCATAATATAAAAACATCTATGATGAAATTTACATCAAAATCTCGAGCAATGTCTTTGTCAACATATGTTAACAAGTAGCTTGAAAGAAAATCATCATCCATCCTGTTGCACAATTTAATCTTTACAATCTTCATGACGGAAAATGCACGTTCTGTTATCGCCGTAGAAACTGAAGAAAATGTACCATTGACCACGAATATTTTGTACATTCTGCGAGTTCTTTTCTAAGCTTTCATTTCATTTACAGAGTTGTAAATGATTTTATCTTTGAGCATTAGCTATGTACATCATGTTTATAACCTTGTTAAAGTTTATATATTGTGATAGATTGTTTCTGTTGGGTTTTGGCTCGCCCTATTGGTAAAAACCATTTTCAGGTGCCGGTGATATGCCTCCACCAAGGTAGTAGCTTGGAGGGATTGGGAGCAAGAGCTTCTATTTTGTTATATTTATTTTCTATAGCCATGGGCTTTACATTGTGTTGAGCTAAGCTTACTTTTGTTGTAACCAAGAACTATCTTGGAAAGATGTAAGCTCGTAGGCATTTATTTCGTTGGTCATTTAGTTTGGTGCAACATGTTATAGATTTAAGGTAGAGCTTATGAATGTGTAATGCATGTGTCTTTTTGTAAATAGACTCTGATTAATGAAAGCCTAATACTCTGTTTATGTTGTTTTGTATTAGTCTTTACTGTTGAATTATTGTATTATTCTTAGGGCGTTACAAGATATAGAACTACGAGTGTGCCTATGAAGATGAGAAAAATCTCATACCTTGGGACAAAAGACAATGAAGAAGAGGCGCAAAAGGAATATGACACATTTATGAAATGATACAGCAAAAAGAATAAAGAACATAAAATGTAATTATCATACACTAATGTTAATAGTATATATACCCATACAAATATGCATAGAAAGTCCCTCTATCAAGCCGCATAGGACACATGGGAATCGAAAAAAAAAAAAAAATAAATTAAAAACAATAATTAATTCTTGGTAGTTCGAATTCGACAAAAGACCAAATCCCTAAATCCTAATTGAAACATACACATCACACACCTCATTTCACCTCATCAACCTCAATCATTTTCAAATTCTATATATTACAAGTTGATTCTAAAAGTTCGAAAATTTTCAAAAAACATATAAATGTTGGTAAAAATTATAACTGTATAGACTCTAATAAGTAATAATTATATGTGTTTAATTACAGTAAGAGTTGAAATAAAAAATAATTTAGATTATATATTTAAATTAGAAAGGGAATTAAATAAATTAAATTTTCTTTCAGCTATTGCTTTCAGACAATCTATAATAAATTATAACCAGATAGTTGCTAATATTAAAAATAAAATATCCTTAAAAAATATAAGTGTAGAATGCCAACGAAAGCTTTTACAAAAGTTAATATTAAATTAGATTTGTAAGTTCGCAATTGAAATTGGTATCAGAGCCTGATTTCTCGGCCTTGCCAATAATATTTGCATGAGTATTAAATATAGTGAAAAAGTAGAATATGATAACTTAAATAATAATATTTCTTTACAAATAATAATAGAACAAAATAATACCTTAATTAGGATATTAGAAACTAATTAGTTAGAAATAACAAATGAAGTTAGACATTTTATACTAGATCCCAAAAGCCAAAAAGATAGTGGAGTTCAATAACTATAGCCTAAAATTGTTAGAAGAAATGGCTGAAAAGAAAAATGATAATGAAATAAAATGCAAAATAATATTAGAAATAATTGTACAATTAGATATAGTAGATGAAGAAATAATAGAAGAAATAAATAATGAGAGAATAGAATTAGAAGAAGATATATATAAGCAATTAGAATTAATCAGTTTGGGAGAAATGAAACACATTTTCCTTGAAAATCTAGAACAAATAATGGGAAACAACGATGAAGAAAAAGAAAGAGAAAATAATATTTGAGAAAATTTCGAATAAACAAATAACGTTAATAATACTGATATGGAAATGATAAAATAAGAAGGGAATAGTTCATTCGCCCCACCAAATGCAAATTAGCTAGATTTTAAAAATTTTACCAGACAAATACTAGAAAATGATATTAGAGATTATGATTATGATTATAGAAGAAGAACGGGACACTACAGTTATCTAAATAGAGGATCTTTTGCTAGGGAAACATCCAATTATGCAGACTTTACCCCTAGAAAGAAAGTATTTTTAAGGGAGGTACCATTAAAACCAATAAGTAATACATGATATTTATTAGACATTGATGGTGATACAAATACAAGTGAGGTAATAAAATAATGGAAGAGAAGCATGTACAATGTCTTAAATATCCATAGTAGCTAGAGTGCGCAAAGTTTTCAAAATTATATTGAACATAACTTTACAGGTATAGTAACAAGCTGATATGACAACCTGAGAGAAAGTAACAAAGAAAAATTATCAACAGAAAGTATCCCAGAAGGTATGTCAAATCTATTTGTAAAATATATTTAAGATGAATTCATAGAAAAAGAGTGGGACAAAGATAAAATAAAAAGATATTCAGTTAGAAAATTAAGTAATATAGAAATATGGAATATCTAGAAAATTATATATGCGAATACTTTTATTACTACTATTAAATAGGGAGAAATAAAATTCATTTAACCGTGCTTTTTTTTTTTCTTCCATAAATTCCCATATCCTATAAATGTTAATATAGAAGAAAAATACAAAAAATAGTTAAAAGAATTATGAGATGTCACAAGTGACACCTTGGGTTATAGAATTAGATATCTAATAGAATGGGTAGAGCATGAATGCATAAAAATGAAACAAAGAAGAAAAATGAAAAATCAATATTTACATTGCTGGCAAATATCTAATTCATGGGGATGTGAGCCTTCAAGAAAAAAAAAACATAAAATAAGAAAAAAAAAAATTATAAAAGAAAAAGTTTTTTTAAATAAAGAGGAAAAAATATAAAATAAAATATTATGAAAAAAACCTATAATTTCAATACAAGATGATGATTTTTTAGAAAACATAATTATTGTCCAAAGGAAAAAAAGACTTGTAAATGTTGGGTATTTAGAGAAACATGTCGTTTTGCTAATCAATGAAGAAACAAGAGAAATAATAAAATAATAAAAGCCTTAGAAAGCTTGGATTATTTAAAGTTAGAAAAGAAACATCATTAGAATTGACTCTAGAAAATAATAAAGGAATAATAGAATTAATTGAAGAGGAAATAGAAATAGAAGACGAAAATTATAGCGATACCGATGAAGAGTTAAATTTTAGGATGACAGAAGAAATAAGTATAAAAAATTTAAGAGGAGAACAATTTATCTAGAAAATTCTCGAGAAAAAGAAATAGAAAAAGATTGAATATTACCAACGAAAAGACAAAATATAAAAAAAAATCAATATTCAAATTAAAAAGTAAATATATATGCGAAAGAATGGAATGAGATATTGAAATTAAAGATTGTAAATATGATGTAGGAAAAATAAATTTAATAAATTATGAAAATATATTAAAAAACAATAAATATAATAAGTATAAATATATGAGTATAAAAAGTGTACAAATACAAAAAATATCGTTGTTTGATAAAGGACAAGATATAGATATATATGCATTTTTGTGTAATATTAAACAATGAAATTTTGGAAGGTCCATAATCAGTGGAATAAAAAGTAATTTATGTAGGACACCATTAAGTTTTAATTGTAGACTAGGATATTATATTAGTTTAAGAGATGGATTCATAAATAAATTCTTAACATTAAAAATAAAACCTGTAGGAATTGATATGCATGAGACTACCTATCCATTAAGGATATTTTGAAAAATAATATATAAGTTATATAATACCATAGATCCTAAGATGCAACATAAAAATTATAGAAATAGATAAACTTGAACCTACTAACGGAATACCAATAGATAGAATTACACCTAAAAGAATAAATCATAATGGGATTAAGATAAATAATCGATGGATAACAAGTTTCAATAACCCTAAAAATATTATAAAAAGAAAAAATATAATTAAAATCCATACTATTGGAAATATTAAAATAGAAACTCCTAACACGATAGAAAATAATGATGAAATGGATAATGTAAGTATATTATCAAGAAGACACTCTATAAATAATTCTAGTCTACAATCCGATAAGAGTTTAGTCAGTAAAAGAATAATAGGATATATAGCAGTTCCGGTTTTGACCCGACCCTCGTTGTAATCTGGATACAGGTTGCTTGGTTTTGTATGGTTGAATATGTCATGTTTATCTTCTTTCCCTTAAACTTGGCTTTGGGATTGTTGTGGTTGTGTTTGGAACAAGTTGGTTGTTTGGTTTCACAACTTTTGTTGCCTAGAATTTTGCTCTTCCAATCGAGTGACACTTCTTGCGCTTGAGCAGGCTTTGCAAACTCTCAATACTTTTGCAGGTCTGCAAAACTGCTGGAAGAGTGTATTCTACGCTCGAGCGAGTGTGCGCTCAAGTAGTCATTCTTGCGCTCGAGCGATGTTCTTCTATCTGCAAAACTACTGGATGTGTGTATTCTGCGTTCGAGCGGCCATTTCTTGTGCTTGAGCGGAACAACTTATTGTGTCTAATGCTCGAGCGTCACTTCTTACGCTCGAGCGGACTGTGCATATATCAGTTCCTAGCAACCTCATTTTATATCACTTTTTCATCTATTTTTCCCTCAAAACCCTAAATCAGGACTCTCTCTCTCTAAAACTCATATTCTCTCTACATTTGCACCTAGATCTAGGGATCTCTCTACCCATGTGCCTTTGTTAAAGAGGTAGTGCATCTCAAGAGCTCTCTTTTGGTTCGATTAAAGCTTGGTTTCAGCGTCTTTGAAGTTCCTCCATTGTTGCTTTCGTCATCTAAGCTTGAAGTAGGGATTCTTTACACTCTCTATGAGTTTTTACTTGATTATTTCTTGATATGTGAGAAATATTGGGTTTTAAGGAAATTTTAACAAACCTAAGGTTTGGGGTTTCAATTCCAAAGAGGGGTTTTCAAATGGATGTCTTAGAAATGGTTATGAGGATGGATATGACCTTGGCTTATATTAAAATGGTTGATTTTGGTGATTGGGATGAGATTGGGAAAATGGGGAGTTTTGCCCTAAAAAGTTCAAGTAATTATTTTGCATAAATAATGAAATTGGAAATGGGAATATGAAATTAGATGAATGTTTATATAAAGGGTGAAGTTGGATGTGTATCATCTCCCACCTGAGGAAAATTGAATAATCTATCTGTTGAGAAGATTATATATCTGTTTAGAAATATCTGTTTGGGTTATCAGTAGAGGATATCTATGATTGTTGTAGAAATTGCATGAGAATTAGGCAAATCGAAACTAATCTCTTATTGATTGTCAATGAATATAACTGTGTTTAATACATTGTATATGCATGATGTTTGGGAGGAGAGAGATGATGTACTCCATGTTTGGGAGGAGAAAAGGGATGAATTCCATTGAATTAAGTTGGCCTGCGCATCCAGGGTGAAAGTCTTGAAAACACTGTGTATACATGGGTGCCGATTCCCGCGAACGAAATTTTCGTAAAATGGCAAATTGAAGTGTTTGTGTGTAATGGTTGTGTGGTAAGAAAACCACTAAATTTTAATCTCAGTTGGGTTGTCTGGATAACAATGGATATGACTCATGAATTGAGGAGATATGAAATGACATAAAACAAATTGATATAAAATGGATTGGGATATCATACTTGCATAATATGGATTTGGGAAGAAAAGTTGTAAATGATTTTATTTTGAGCATAAGCCATGGGCATCATGTTTATAACCCTGTGAAAGTTCATATATTGTGCTAGACTGTTTCTGTTGAGCTTTGGCTCACCCTATTTGGGAAAAACCATTTTCAGGTGCCGTTGATATGCCTCCGCCATGGCAGTAGCTTAGAGGGATTGGAAGCAAGAGCTTCTATTTTGGTTATACCTATTTTTGTATAGACAAGGGCTTTAAATTGTGTTGAGCTAAGCTTACTTTTGTTGTAACCAAGAACTATCTTGGAAAGATGTAAGCTCGTAGGCATTTATTTCGTTGGTCATTTAGTTTGGTGCAACATGTTATAGATTTAAGGTAGAGCTTATGAATGTGTAATGCATGTGTCTTTTTGTAAATAGACTCTGATTAATGAAAGCCTAATACTCTGTTTATGTTGTTTTGTATTAGTCTTTACTGTTGAATTATTGTATTATTCTTAGGGCGTTACAAGATATAGAACTACGAGTGTGCCTATGAAGATGAGAAAAATCTCATACCTTGGGACAAAAGACAATGAAGAAGAGGCGCAAAAGGAATATGACACATTTATGAAATGATACAGCAAAAAGAATAAAGAACATAAAATGTAATTATCATACACTAATGTTAATAGTATATATACCCATACAAATATGCATAGAACAATTTAACACTTACAAACTATGTGCCTACTTAGACAATGGATGCTCAATGTGTTTTGGGAAAAGAAAACTATTTTATGAGTATATGTGAAAAACGAAAAATCCACCATTTTTAATAATTCGAATAACTAACAATAGTACGATGATACATAATGATGACATAAAAAACTTAGTTATAGAAATTAATTCCATCACCGATATCGTTCCTAAACTTTGGGCAACTGATCAACCATCACATGATGTAATTAATCATAGGAAATAACTTTCAAAGATTCTATAACCTTTACACTCTCAAACGTTACATTCTGTTATCTTTACAAATTGTCACGACTCAATCCTAGTACCCAGAGGCTAGGCATCGCGACAGGACAAAAACATAAGTCAATATCAAAATGTATCCGATGAAAAACACAACAGAATAAAATAAAAGGGTACCAAAACATTTATTACATTAAAACGCTTTTAATTGCATACAATAACAGAGCTAGACTATATTACAATGTGCTCTATGTCTACTCAAGCCCTGGTTTAACTACACCAACATACTGACAAATGAACAAGTCCCTCCTTAAGTTTTATCACTTGAAAGTGGCTAACAACTATAAGCACATGGTAGAGTGAGTGTAGACACCCCATTTTGACTAACCTTAAGACTTGGGCGTTTCTTTTTGATCACCCCATGATGAAAATAAGAAGGTGTTTCTCGCATAATCTTCAATAAGAAAACTTAAAATTTAAGCCCTATTTCCAACCCTAAACAGCCACAATTTACTTTCCAAGGGAATATTCTGACCTCACGATTGTGTCCAGAATTGTTCGTTTAGCTAGGATCAACCTTCGCTGCACTTTCGGGGGCTTCATTGAAAAATTCTCCCAAATTTTGGGTTACGACACAAATATTTGAAACTTTTGGGCCAAAAAGTAATTTTCAAAATTATGTGAGGGAATATTCTGTGAATGCTGATGTGGCGATCTTGCTGATGTGGCATAACTGGATTGGTCCTTGCTGATAATGTGGCGTTGACATGTCTTTATTCAAAAATATGAATTAAAGGAATGCTTAGAAGGAGGTTTGAACACCCAACCTACTACTCAGCACCCAACACCTTAACCACTTTGCCAAAGCTTTGCCTGGTGATATATTTTCTCTCAAATAATATTTGATCATTCCAAACCAGTAGGCAGAGAAGGTTTTCTTTTGCATTTTTTTGTGTGTGTATGGGATACTTCCTTACCCCATTGGCTGACTCAAATATCACCAAATACATATCTAATCATCCCCTATTGTCAAAAAGAGATTTTGTTTGCATCCATAAAGGAGTATTCCATGCAGCCACCTTGAAAATTCATCTCTCCTATCACATTCTTGTCTCCCACCTTGTTTTTGATCTTAACTCTCCCTCATTTCCTATATAAAATGATCAGATGGTAAGAGAGAAAGAGGACAACGAAATTGAAGAGAAAATAGTGAGAAAAAGAGAGAAAATTCAAGTTCTAAGCCAAAAACACTTCCGTCTTTTATATACACCTTCTATGGCTTATGCACACTGTAATTCCACCTCTTATACATCTAAAACAACTCCAAAAATTTTGAAATAGCTAAATTTCAGTAGTGATTGATCAAAGAAAAGAGTGAGTGTTGTTAAAAGTGACGAAAAATAAGAGAGTTGGCTACTTTTCCACCACACATACCTAGAGCTCCATTCTAGTTTCGAATTGCAGATTGAGAACACACTTACTAAACTTGAGGGTGATCAAGAGGAAGTTTGGAAATCAAGAAGTTCAATCTTACTTTGGAAGGTGAATTTCTAGTCTTTCATTTTCTTTTATTTTCTATCTCATATTTATTTTCTTGCTTTTTATTTCATAGTGTTTTGTTATAATCCAAGTGGTTTGTTTATCTCATAATTATTTTCTTACTTTATATTTCATAGTGTTTTGTTATAATCTAAGTGATTTGTTTATTTCATATTTATTTTTTTACTTTATATTTCATAGTGTTTTCTTATTATCCAAGTAGTTTGTTTATATCATATTTATTTTCTTATTTTCTATTTCATAGTGTGTTATTATAATCCAAGTAGTTTGTTTAGTTCATCATCATTATTATTATTATTATTATTATTATTTACTTATTTGATTGCTCTTGTTTCATATTAGTTGTGTTGTAAGCCAACCGTTAGTAGTTAGTTAAGCCACCTACATATTTCTTGTTTGTTCATTTCCTTGATTTTGCAACAAGACAGGTTTTGCTCGGCCTAGTTGGCCGCCTGGCCTATTTGGTCGGCCGGTAGCTTCTTTTGGACAAGATGGCATAATCTCCCAATGTTGACCAATCTCCGCCGACAGTTCCAAGGAACATGAAGCTTTTATTTTGTTTCTTTTTATTTTGAGTGTTTTGTGAGGTTATGTTTTATTTTATTGTAATATTCCCTCATTTCTCTCTCATTTGGTTTGTAATAATTTATTTAAAGTGTTGTAATAATTTCCCACCCGGCTTCTTTTTATCCCGTTCTTTTACTTGCTTTCCTTATTTGTGGATATGCATCATGTTTATTTTATTTTTATTTTTTTTCATTATATCCATGCTTTGTATCTATGTTTTATGCATCTTGATTCGGCTAAATTTGCATTTGTTGATTTAATCAGTTCCTATGTGATTATATGTGCTACCTCATGTTCTTGAGATGATTCACATGTCATATCTTAGAAGCCGAATCTTTAGTTGCATCTCGTGAGTAAATTGCATTAGGATTTTGTATATAAGATTATGCATGTTTTACTAACTTTGTTTTGTAACTGTTCGCAGGACGTCAGTAAATATGTAAGTTTTTATGTTTTAACATCCCATTTCTGTGTGTTTTTTTATTATGTTTAAGCATCCTACCACGTGGCTACTTGCTTGTTTGATATAACTGTATGAATGCCGGTGGATGGAGGTTGTGTCACTTAATTTGGAATAATGTTGATTTTCATGTTTGTAAACTCAATTTATTTGGGTTATACATCTTCAAAACTCTTTCAAAACTATATGAAATCAAGTTGTTCTAAAGTGGGTGACTGTCACGACCCAAACCGCCCCTGTAGGTCTAGCATCGTAATTGGCCAGTAATCATTGGATTACCAAAGACCTCTTGATAGATTAGCAAATAATAAGGGGCTGCGGAAGCAAATATATAAAATAGACAAGGTCCAATGAGCTGTGGTAACGTACATGAGACAATAGATTTCAAATCTTATATATATATATATATATATACGTGAGCATGCCAGTCAAAGGACGCCAATATTTGCAAAGTATTTATAGAAGTGTACATCCCAAGACCTGACTTTACAAAACAATCACAGAGACTAGCGCGAATGCAAAAACAGCCATGGCATTAGACTTCGGTTGGAACCTCCTCAGGAGGCACCAACGGTTGGCTGACAAAAACAGAACAGAAGGTCGTCAACTTTGGCCCTGGTCACACGCCGGCTCACCTACATACATAATATAAACTGTGAGCGAAAGCCCAGTGAATAATAACAGAGTAAAGGGGTTTCAATGAATGAGTCCGTACAGATTCAGAAATCATAATTCAGTTTCGTATCAAATCCATAATTGGTCCAGATCATATACAGAAATAATAAGTCATGCTTGAGTTTACGTGATACATCCATTAGCAATAACAGAGCAGATACAGAACAGAGGCAGACACATGAAGGTTACAAGTAACCAGTTCCTTAACGGAACCTCCGGATCCGGGTAATAGAACAGAAGCTGAGCCCCCATGACGGGGCCTCCGGTACAGGTAAAAGAGTGCAGACGGATATAAGTTCCATAAAGGAACCACCGATACCGAATAACAGCCAATAGATATCATATGATACTAAGGATGTCACGAATACATATCAGAAATTGAACAATCATTCATTGTACAGAACATATCATTTCAAAAAATAGATCTTATTTTATCACACAGAAAATAGATACAGTTGAACATAACTTTACTAAGTTATTATTCACAGTTGGCCTTGAGACAAACAGACGGAGCAGATTAGTCAGACAGAACGCAGCACGTGACCTACATAACACATAACAGATACACACTTGAAACACACATTCTAATTGCACAAAACTTACGTCGTTGGCTCTTAGTGTGTTTCTAACCTTTAATCCTCATTAAAGGGCCTTAAACATGGCCTAGGAATGCCTAGGATGGAATGAGGATGCAAAAATGCCTTGAAAACCATTTCCTAAATTTTGCTGAAGATAAGGTCCACGCTCGAGCGTGGATTACCCCGCTCGAGCAGACATGCAGATATTGAAGCTCCGCTCAAGTGTGAACTTCCTCACTCGAGCGGACTGTAAAATCGACAAAAGTACTGGATGCATGATTTTCACGCTCGACGGGTGCTCGACCCCCACTCGAGCGTGAGACTCAGAGTCTCGCTCGAGCGTGGGTTCCCCCGCTAGAGTGGATAGCAAAACACACAAACTTCTGGGTATACGCATTTCACGCTCAAGCGTAACTATCGACGCTCGAGCGGAAGTGCATGTACTCAGGATTCACGCTCGAGCGTGAAAGTACTCGCTCAAGCATGGGTCAAATTTCTATAAAATCTAGATTGACCTCCAGGCATGAAACTCAACCTTTAAGCCTTCGAAACTCATTTTTCTGGGCCAATGTTTGAGGAAGCATATAATAACTCATAAAACAACATGTATTAAAAATCATTTCAAGAAATCATGGCCCAAGAGCAACCCAATTTGTGCAAAATCAGCATGAACTCTAAGAACATGCCATTAATACAACATGCAAGAATCTCATTGAATCCAAACCCTCCAAAACATGATCAAACTTGATAATTTGATGGACAACAAGATGAATGACCATAATGTGAGTGAAATTAACACATGCATGAAAGAAATCTTAGAATTCAAACTCAAAGCATGGAAATTTATGCATGCATGCATGGATGGACTCTCAAAACCACACTTTGAGCTAAATCTTGACTTTAAATACCAATTTCACCATGAACCTAGCAAGAACAACTCACATTCATAATTAAAAGAATGAATTCTCTACCTTTAGGTCTTCAATTTCAAGCTACCAATTTCACCATGAACCTAGCAAGAACAACTCACATTCATAATTAAACTGATGAATTCTCTACCTTTAGGTCTTCAATTTCAAGCTTAGTAGCCTAATCTTCCAAGTTGCCTTCAATTCTTCTAAGTTCAAGCAAAAATTCTAGATGAACTCAATCTTGTTCTCCTACTCTCTCTCTCTCCTACGGTTTGGTCAAGAAAATGACTGAGGAGAGATGCTTCTAAGTGTAATAAGGTGTGATAAAGTTGGTCTCAATAAAGCCACTAAGTGGCATTTGTGTAATTAGGCAAACTAATGCAATTCAACATTATTTAATCTAATTTACACATTCCAAATCGAATTTTAATTAAGCCTACCATAAAATCACATAAAATCTAACTAGTATAACACACTAATCAATTTCTGAATCAGTCGCCGATAAGGCTTTCAATTCGCAGTTCAAAGTCAACACATAAACAGATCACTTTATAGCAAACAGATAGAAACACAGAATTAAAGCAATACATATGCAAATTAATCCCAGATTCCTTCTAAATTACTGTTAGGCATAATTAAGTACGAATTAACATTAATCAGAGGTCGGGGTTATTACAGTGACATAGTCTATACTTGTATGGTTCACATAACAATGTTTTTAGGATTTATTAAATAATCGAAATATGAATACGTAAAGAAAATAAAAATCATATCATGGTTAGTAAAAGCCGATCTTTTGATCGGGTGAGCGGGGGTGCTCAATTAATGACCTTCTCCCTTCATACCTAAGGTTCCAAGCTAAGCATCCTTAATTATGGCGAATAGTGGCCTTGGTACGAGTCACAGGTTTCCTAATTTCCCCAAAATAAATATTAGGTAGCGACTCTGAGATCTGAGGATGCAGTCTATTTCTGGAAAATGTTTTTGCAATAAAATGGATTTTCTAAAAGTTGCCAAATGTGAACTCTCGTCTACGTTTCACATCGCACTTGTGAGACTAGATCAAAGAGGTAGAGGGTCCGAACTGTTTAATGCGCACGGGTACTCCCTGGGCATGTTACAGTGAGAAATATTATACTGAGAGTATAAGGGTATAAAACTCACCATGGATAATTATTATGGCTAAATAAAGATTTGTTCGATAACAGAAATATATAAATCATTTTAAATAACAGAAGCATAATGAAGAAATTATATAAGCAAATAATCATAACCACGGTATAGAATATATGTATGGACTCAATAGGTGGCTCATACGAATTCTAGAGGTAGCTTCCACAGTAGTATAGCACATAGATTCGCACAATACTTTGTTCCACACTAGAAATCAGAGGGTTAGTAAATCCATGACAACAGAGGGTCACTTAAAATGACAATAGAACAGAACAGAGGGTCACATGAAGTGACAATACAGAGGGCCAATGGATATTAAAATCCCCCCAAGCCATGGGACCTTGTGGTGGTACTTACAAAATAATTGTTCAAAAACACATTTAATAAGCAGTTTTATCCATGGGTTTCCTTTTGTAAGCATGTAATTCCCCAAAATAATTACAATAATTCATCTATAAATAACTAATACCAGTTGACTGCAGACGTCCCCCCAACGCCCCGGGAGGGAATCCCGTTCCGTTCGTTTGGGCTCACTACAGTTCAGGACTCAAATGTCACGGTCCTGTATCTAATCCCGCAGAGTGCAATGCAAGACTGATGAATCATCAAAGAGTCCAAATCCAGCAAATCATTTTCGAAAACAGATTTTTTTGAAAGAAGTGCCAAACATGGATTGCTTTGCCAGATATAGAGTCGCCACCTAAATATTTTATTTTTGGGGAAATTTAGGAAACCCTGACTCGTTTGCCTAAGGCCACGTGTCCGTCATCACCAAAGTTGCTCGGCTCGGGAACTTGGGTATGATTGGGGAAGGTCAGCTATGAGCACCCCCGCTTGCCCGATCTGAAGATCGGCCTCTACTAACCATGATATCTAGTTTTGAAAACGTTATGTGTTCTTATTCCGATTAATTAGCTAATCTTATTATGTGATGCGCACAACACAAAAGTGTAGACTAGATCGCCTAATTTGGAACAAAGCATTGCATATCCGTTTGTTCGGAAAATGGTTTGAAATTTGTTACTCGCAAGTAGGCTAAAATACGGATTTCAACGAGTTGTTCCAGCTCAAGCAATCCAACCTTCACCCACAGGCATTCAGGCAGTAATATCACATAAGCACATAGCCACATGGTAAGCATGCTGTCATGTTAACATTCACACTCATGCGAGATGCTAAAGTATAAATACTTACAGCGTACTCCGAGCCAAAACAAAGAACATGTTAGCAATCAAACGTATGATCAAAGTCCATGTTAAATGGCTAATGTATCACAGGCAAAATACAATCTAGAATAGGCTCGGCTAATCCTAGGATGGCATGTGAAATGCAACAAGTAACATGTATTCAAGTTAGATTTGAGATACTATGTAGTTAGCATGATGCGCTGAGCCCATGCAATACTGATGAATGAATGCACGCATGCATAGCATAAGGTATGCTAAATTAAATATGCCCTAGTACTAACCATCAAAAGCAAGTAAGTAAAAGGGAGAAAGAAATGGGGGTTGGAAGACATGCACACACATACCCACACTTATTACACATTCGCCCTCTCTCGGAGGGACCAAATAAATAATACAAATTAATTAACCTACAAGCTAATTAATTATTATAGACCACTTAACTAGTTAAGCAAATTAACTAAGCTAAGAAAGCAATAAAACAGCCTCGGGAAGAGGGTCCAATGCATGCGTGCTTGGGTTTGCTCGGAAATCCGTCACCATGCACAAGCTGTCCCCGTTTACCCTGTTCTACTCTTCTGAAAATTGCACAAGTCCCAAGGAACACTCTCTGAACACTGTGGAGCGTCACCGACCAAGGGGAAACATCATCGACCATGGTAGAAGGGTCATCGACCAAATATTCAGCTCTCGGCCATCCATCATTGGTCGATCGGCACTTTATGCAGTCGACCGGCCATATTTATCTGTAGAATCCTATTTTGACAGCAGCAGAGGGCAAACATGGCATGACAATGCATTACAAGCAAATGTCTGCACAAACACCCTCCTTATCATGTTCATGACTCAAAGAAGGATGGTCCTCGACCCTCGGGCCACCAATCACGCATTTCAATGCGTGATGGCCAAAGAGGCCAAGTTATGCATTTTGATGTCAAATGAAATGTAAACCAAATAAACACATAAGGCCCAACCTCTATCACTTGATCAAGAGACAAGGCATGCATGCGCAATGCAATGCAACCTAGACATGTAAACTAAGTATGCAATCATGAGCATGAAAGCCAGTAATGTGTATTAAGCACACAATCTAAACAAACAAACATGCAAGGCATGTAACAACATATGCAAGCTAACAAGCATGCAATATGCAATGCAAACATGCAAACATGCAAGACACGTAACATGTTAAGCAACCAAAACAAAAGGAAGAAAACATGCTAAATGCAATGTGATTCAAGCATGCAACACATGCGATAGGCCAAGTATGCAACAACACACAAGGCGAGCATGCAACAACATGCAAAGGAGGGACTTACACCAAGATGGACAGCTCTCTACTATGTCCAAAACAGTGACCAAATGCTAAGGAAATGAAGGCCAAAACAACATACAAACATGCATGCACACATGGCCCGACTCTTAAGCATAAAGAAGTAACTTTTAAGAACACTTAAAAGAGGATAAACATGGACTAATGGCAAGCATAGCAAGCTGTGAAAATACATGAGAAATGATGCCAAATCAACCTATCAATGCAAGCAAGGCATGCAACTATGTCCAAAACTCAAAGTAAGCCAAGGGGCTTAAACCATAGCTATACGAAGCAAGTCCCAAAGGGCCATGGGGACTCAAAACCACACCAAGGCAGATCAAAACAAGGTCAAAGGCACACCTAGATGGCATCTAAATGGCCTAAGTCTAAAGGCATGCAAAGGGTTCAAACATGGAGCATAAGATACCAATCTCTTGAAGCATTAAAGGAGCATCAAATGCAAGCATACAAGCATACCACAAGGACTAAAATGATGTTATAAGTGGTGCCAAACCACTGAAACAAGCCAAGTAATGCATACTCAACACTCACATACCCAAGGCTAACAAGCCAAATTGCAAGGTGGCTATGCAAAGCATGTCATGGATGGCCAAAACAACTCCAAACAGACCTTAAGCATACTAAGACATGCATAAAAACTTCATAAAGCTAGGCCAAAAACATGCTAGAAACAAGGCTCAAAGCACAAAGCATGTTAAGGCAATTCATGGCATTACAAGACAAGTACGCAAAGCAAGCATGGTGTGTCTAAACCAACTTAAAACAGTGCTATATCATGGCAAAATAAGCACAAATACTAGCTAAGACATGGCCAACATGAACTCAACAATGGTGCTCACACATGAGGCTAAAATGACAACTTTTGAAGACAACAAGGAGAGGGGATGGCCCTCTCCTTCTTAGGACCTCAAAGCACCATCCCCACCACTGAAACCCCTTTGGATTTCAGTGGTGAGGAGGCCCAAACAAGGTGGTCCCGGAGCTCACCAAAAATGCACAAAATGGGGGCCAAACATGGCCTAAGAGGGGTCGAACAACCCCAAACACCAAAACAACCTTAAACAACTATTTTAAGAACTTAAAATCAGAACTTTTATATGTTATAAGTTAATCTTAAAAACAGATGCAAGGATGGCTAAAAGCCTATGCAGAAATGGAGAATAAAGAGCAAAGTTTTTACCCTTGAAGACCCCTTTCAAGAACTGAGCTCCAGCTGCTTCCTCAAGCTTGAATCCACTCAAGAACTCTGAAAATCACTCCTTAGTACCTCAGTAGCTAACGGAAAGTGTAACTCTAGGTGTTTGTGTGCAAAACTATGAACAAAACACCTTAATATACACACAAAGAGCAAAAGAGAGGGAGATATAGAGATAGATAGATACACAAGACCTAACCCTAATTCAGACTTCTGGAACTCTTTTTTGTAACCCTTAAGGAGGGAGGAGAAGGCCTCCCTTTATAGAGGACCACTCTTGCAAAGCTTACAAAACAAGCTAAGCAAGAGTGAAATCCCTCCACACACGTGTATGGAGGGGGTGCAAAGTGGGTGCCAGCTAGCACAGTTGGCACAAAATATCTGCCAAAAGCAGATGCACAGTGGTCAGCCAGCCAAAAATGCCAAATTGACCAAATAAATGGTCGACCGACCAAACATTTGGCTGATGGCACCAAAACAATGGTCGGTGGCCTCAAGCCATGGCCGGTGAGATGTGGGGATGGCCAACAAGCCATTCCCTGCTCCTCAAAAGAAAAACACAAGTGTTTGGTGCAAAACCAAACACAAAACAGGCAAGTCGAGAGGTCTTGAGGCAAGGTGCGTAGCCAAGACCTTTGAGAACTGAAGACGAACATGAACATGGATGATCACCGAGTGTTTAAACGGTGACGTCCAAGTCTTGAGGACGGTCAAAAATGGGGTGTCTACAGTTGCCCCTCTTTGACAGAACTCGAAAGTCATAACAATGACGGGAGTGAGTGTCAAAGCCCAGAGACGACCCATTTTTGACAAGGCCGAAGACTTAGACAAATATACAAGACAATAAAGATATGCGCCCGAAGGCGGGGGCAAAATGCAACTGACAATGCAAGAAGCCGAACATAACTCATGATCATGAAAAGAAAGTTGTAACGAAGCATAAGATGCAACATTTTTAAGCAAGAACCAAGCTACATTACAATGCAGAAAGGATGTAAGAGAATTATTCAATTCTCGATACGTCTCACACGGAGAATACAATACCTGTGCGGCTCGTCTGGTTGCACCAGCTTCAAATGAACCGTACATACAATATCGTGCCTGAAAGAGAAAGAAAACTTAACAGGTACGCTATCGTTAGCAACATGCATAATAATGCAATCTAAGCTGCGTAACAACGCAAGTGAAGAAGTGCATGACAATGCAATCTATGTGTGACAACGCATAATAATGCGGAATGATGCAAAATGATAATGCAATATATATACAAAGCTATATATAAACAATGCAAATGATATGCAATGCAATTGAAACATGATCAAACCATAAGCAGTTCAAAACCACACAAATATCATAAAGATGATGGAGATGCAAAGTCCGTCTACCATAGAAAAGGTGCCGATACCCTCAAACCACAATACCAACAGTGGAATAGGCGCGTACACATGCAGAACTATGAGTGTGTAGACGGAACACAAGATACAAGTAATTGGGTGGGATGATACAAGTGAGGCATGCTCTGCTCAGGAGAGATCGTGATTCTAAATGCTGAATGCAAAACACTACACTACAATGTAATGAATGAAATGGATATGGCGCGTGACCAAAACATATCTTGCCTAGGAGAGGCATGGACACAAACAAACCACGTTTAACACAGAAACAGTGCCGTCACCCTCAACATTAGGTGCGTACACATAATATCATAACTGTGCTTCAACGCGAAAAGTATGGGCATATACCAGACCAAGCTCAACATGGAAAGGCGTAAGCCGTAGATGGAGGTGATGCAATGAATGCATGCAACTACAATGCAATACAATGAATGCATGACAATGCACTATTTACAATGAAACCTACATACTAAATGATGCAGTAGGGAAATGCGTGACAATGCAAAGTAAGGAAGAATGCACTACAATGCATGTAAGGAAAGATGCATGACAATGCAAGCTATGTACAATGCAATATTTACTAGCTAAAATGCAATGGATGCAGTGGATAAGGCCTGCGGCCAAACCGTATCTTGCCTAGGAAAGGCATGGACACATACAGACCACGTTTAACACGGAAACGGTGCCGTCACCCACAACACTAGCTGCGTACACATAATATCATTACCGTGCTTCAACGCGAAGAGTACGGGCACATACCAGACCAAGCTCAACATGGAAAGGTGCAAGCCGTAAATGAAGTATTTACAATGATGCATGACAATGCACTATTTACAATGGATGTAAATGCAATATTTACAATGGAATGAGATATGCATGACAATGTATGTTTGGCTTTTTTTTTGAAATGCATGACAATGCAAATGAGACACAAATGCGCGACAACGCGCGTCTATTGAAATGCATGACAATGCAAATGAATTGTGCATGATAATGCGAGATAAGGAAAATACATGACAATGCATGCAAGGTGCGTATGACAACGCGTGATATGCATGACAATACGAGTCGAGGGATGCATGACAATGCGAGTCGAGGGATGCATGACAATGCAACCTAAGATCAAACCTACCAAAAGCCGTTCGGGCACGACAACCACCAAAGGTCTTGCACCTCCAGAGGATTTAAGGTCTCCTAAACCGATATTAAAATGCATAACAATGCAAGTATGATAAGCATGACAATGCGAGTGAAATGACGTATAACTCAACGCGCGCTCGCGACAAACCGTTGTAACGCAACGTGTGTAAAGCAATTTCTGAGTCTCTCAAGAGACAAAAGGATACAAAAAGGATACACCTTGAACGTATTCAAGTGCTACGCACAGAAGACACGGCACAGAGACCGGTTAAGCTTCAGAAATGCAGTTCCTTACACTATCTTGAGCAAAGAATGTCCCAAATCACATATCTGACCCAAACAAGGGTGTAGGAGGTTCACCAGCCACCGGGGAAGACGACCGGCCATACACCGGCCACAAAACAAGGCCATCGGCCAAATATATGGCCGACCGGCCAACAATGTGGCCGACCGGCCAAAAATGCCTGTATCGGGGCAGTTTTGACATTTTGGCACGGGTCTTTAAATATAGGGCTTTAAGCCCTATTTCTTCACTTCCCACAAACTCGAAAACCCTTTCCCTCTTCCTTTAGGTTATTTTCCAACCTTCTATCCTCCGTTTTCCTCGGTTTTAGGGCCCTTTTCATCGTTCAATTCGCGAACTCCTTCGCGTTTCGAACATTTTGAACCGAACAAATCTTTGTTTCAGTGTCTCTTTCTCGATTTCCACCACTTGGGGTTTGTTTCCCTCGAGTTTTCCTTGATCTCTGTGCCTTTTCCGCACCCCGACCTTTCCGGCCATTTTTCACTCTCCCAGGGTTGACTTTTCAGTAGATTTTTCAGTAGACTTTTCGTATTTTTGCCCGGTTTTCACTCTTCTGGCCATTTTCACACCATTCTCGGCATGGTGGATGGTATTCCACGAGGCGGGACTCCTCCGGAGCAGGAGATGGACCCTGAGGCCGAGCTCTTGCCTCTCAGTGTCCGACCGTTCGACTCAGCGACCTATAGGCTGGTGATTCACGTGCTGCCTCCTGACGGACTTTGCCAGTTCAGGAGTTTTGATAGGGCCGTGCCACCAGAGCTTCTTCTGCGTGAGCCAGATTCATATCTGTCTTATGGCGCTTCTGAGGTACACTTTTCCCTCTGTTTTATTTTTCGCAATGTAGAACATAATTGCAATAGTTGATTTTGTTCTTTAACTGCTTAGCCCGGATACACCGATATATTACACACTGTAATTCATCTGTGAGCACACTGATACCCGATATCTGTTTGAACCTGAAAACGTGCACGCACACTGTGTTTTCATTGAACCAATCAGACACACTGATACATCACATGCTGTAGTTCACTGCAAGCACACCTGCACCCAATATCTGTTTGAATCTGAACACGCGCACACACGTTGTATTTACGCTGAACCACACGAACATACTGATACATCATACGCTGTAGTTCACTGTGAGCACACCGGCACCCGATGTTTGTTGGAATCTGAACACGTGCACACACGTTGTATTTTTGTCAATTATGAATGTTCTTCAAAACTGTATATTTAACATTGCTTCGCAACTGTTTGCTTTTGAATACAGGGGGATTCCCATGCCTTCCGAGGGTATGGGAACGTCATGGCCCGTGGATGGTACTTGGAGCTGCCTAACGCAATCCGCCACATCGTCGACCAGGCCGGCTTCGGCACTTTCTGCAGGGGACTCTCGCGCCTTGCTGTGAGCAGACCTCTTCTTGCTGCCTTGGTGGAGAGGTGGTGGGACACCATTGACTCTTTCCACTTCTCTGCCACGGGAGACATGATGATGACTCCCTTCGACTTCTCGATGCTCACCGGTATCGAGGTAGGAGGTGATCCGATCCCCTTTGACACATATATGGACGAGTGAGAGGCCGCCCAGATGTACCTTCTTGGCGAGCTGCCACCTCTTGCTCGTCCAGGATTTGTACGATACTCGTGGTTCGAGGACCACTTCAGGATTCAGCCTTCCTTGGCTCTGGAGGCACCGATGGCTCAGGAGGAGGTGGAGTAGTATGCACGCGGCTTCCTCATGTTCCTGCTGGGGACTACTCTTTTCGCCGACCGGGCGAACACTATGCCCCTTTGTCTACTGAGTGCACTGGTTGACGTGACCAGGATCCGCCTGTACGACTGGGGTGGTGCGGGCTTGGCCACACTATATGGATACATGAGCTCATCCTCCCGTTGCAGCGGGCAGTTGCTCAGAGGCTACTGGCGAGCTTGGGAGGTACATCTTCTTTTATGTTTTACATTTCTGCTTTACATTTTCTATACTCTGTACACTGCACACACTACGGTTTACTTCGCGCTGGTCATATACTGCACACACAGCACACATATAATCTGCTGTACTCACTGCACACATTGCACAACATACTTCATATACTGCACAATCTGCTGCCAACTGACTGTACACTGCACATACTGCAAACATCCAATCTGCTTTACACTGATTGTATACTGCACGTACTGTACACTCTGCACGATGCATTGCACAATATACGACTCTACGATTTCTGCTTTATTCTACATTCTACTTTATCTGATAAGCATACTGATATCTGTTCTGTCACACTGTAGCTGTGGGTATATGCCTACTTCCCGAGGCTTGCCCCAGTGCCAGATGAGGAGACGCCCCTCGGCGTTCCATTCTCTCGACGCTTTGATGTGAGATGCATATGGAGACCACGGGAGTCATTCATATTCTTCCGTCGCTACTTCGATACCATTACCGCTGTAGAGGTATTTTAGAATGTGCAGTTCATTTAAGGCTTTGCTTTACATTATTCTTTCAATAACAGTAGATAACAAACTGCATATTATTTACAGATTACCTGACAGCCTTGGGCTCCATTGCCAGCCGCAGTTCGGGAGCGGTATGCAGGCGCTGAGGAGTCCGCCCGATTCAGGCTTCTGTTGGAGGGCCCGATCTGTCAGGCTTGGTACCTAGGTGAGAGCTTCCTACGCCAGACCTTAGGTTTACCAGAGCAGATAGTTCCAGGTCCGCCTCCTACCTACATGAGGGACACTGACAGGTACACTCTAGAGGAGATGGCTGATTACACGATCGGCTGGGATGCGGAGGGCTTTAGGGGCGAGGGCGACTACACGGGGTACGTCCAGACCTATATCATGCGGCCTCTGAGTAGTGGCGGTCGAGCTGAGAGGGAGAGGCCAGCAGCGCCGACAGCTAGAGCAGGAGTAGGAGCAGGAGCAGGAGCAGGAGCACTGAGGATGGTTCAGGCTCATAGTAGGAGTGGGTCTCAGAGAGGACGGGGGGTTAGTTGGCCAGCACTGCCCACGACGATGACATGCAGAGGGCAGGGTGGGGAGACTTACCAAATCCCCATCGCTCCCCCTCCGGCTGATCACGAGTTAGTCGGATTCTACGACTTGCCCCCGGTATGTACTACTACATTTTGTATTCTGTACCGTCATTTCATTTCGTTTGATATTCCACAGAATACTGATGTTTCTAGCACTTTTGCAGGCTTCCTCCGAGTACACTCGCCAGTCCCTAGAGTTGACCGCCTCTGTGATGGGGATGTTCCGGCGGAGCCTCGACCTGCTGGCCATTTATAGTATCGCTTTTCTGACCACAATCTCAAACCCTCCATAAACTGTTTCACATAATCTGATGCATTGCACTATCAACACAACACTTGATACACGGCCCTTACGGCATTTGATGCACTGTAACCCATAGACTGTTCACAGTATTACTCACGGCATTCATACACTGCACTTAGTCACTGCATTCTGTATTCATACACTGCTCACAGCATTCATACACTACATTCTGTACTGATACACTGCTCACAGCATTCATACTCTGTTTTGCGTAGCATACTGAAGCGTTTGCCTTTTGTACTTTTCAGCCTCTATTCTAGATTCTTGCCGTAGGAGGTGCTCCAGCTGGGCCTTCTGTTCCTGCTCGAGGAGGAGGGTGAGATGGCAGAGTATATCCCCGCACCAAAGTGGGGCGCACTCATGTTGGGAGTAGCTCTCGAGCGCTGATCCCAGATGATGATGAGTCTGAGGCAGAGGCATCTGAGGAGGAGACTGGCGATGACTCGGACTCGGGCTCAGATGGCGGAGCCGACGACGATACTCCTGGACCTTCGTCTAGGAAGAGGACGAGGACAGACCCTCAGGCTTGAGATGATCGATGCTGATCCAGATTTTTGCTGCTTTTCTTCTTTTTGCTTTACTTTTTCTTTTTGCTAGTAGCTTGAGTACCTTGTACTGCCTCAGGCAGGTTTTATTTTCTTCGAAACTTTATACTTGAAAAGATGATGAATGAAACAAACTTTTTGCCTGAAAAAGTGTTACATTTGTGTATTTCATACATCGCCTCGCATCGCATCGCATTACACAACAATGTAAACGAGATTGATCTTTTGTCTGAAAATCAAACACTTGTATTGTAATAACCAGGTAGTGAACCAGCTAATGACAAAACAACTCATACAACAATACTCCTCATTCTGGACATATAGCCCATAACACAGCGCTTGGTTCATTCTGCATACAGCCTATACACACAGTTCATACAACGCACTGCTTATCCTGAACACACAGCTCATTCTGAACACTGCTCATTCTGAACTCATAGCCCACAGCAGCATATTGCTCATTCTGAATACACGGTTCATTCTGAACTCTGCAAAAGTTGAAACACACTCAGATGCTCCAAAATTTCTTACTTCGCAATCCGGAGCCAAAAAGCTTCAGATAGGTCCAGATTTTTCTGTTCACACTTATTGGGGGTGGACCCTACAGTTTTATGAAAGAACCAAATTATGTTTTGCACAAATGTGGGGAATGGTACAGCACTCTAAGCACAAAACGTTTTGAGGAAAGGGTTTTTCAACCAGGTATTGAGCCTACGACTGAACATAGCGAAAAGGACTCAACAGAGAAAACAAGAAGGCACTAAACCTAAACAAATCGAGTAACACTTGAGACGACTCAAGACAAGAATCGAGACAGTCAAAACAAAAGACATGACACACAGACGTGTTATAAAAGACAAGAGACCACTTAGTTTGCGAGGAGCCAGTTTCTCCGGGTATTGTTCCCACTCTTTCTTATTTGTGATTCTCACATCACTCGGCCCTCAGGCTCGGTTTTTCTCTCAAAACCCCTTTTTGCTCACTTTTCTCTTGACTTATACCTTTCTATTCTTCACTCTCTCATTTTTCATCCCTTCCCAGATATGGTCGGTGAATAAACAAGAGGTTATGGGTTCATGCCCAACACTGTTAGCTCGCAGCTATTTCCTCCGGTGACGTTTAGTCGATGTTCATGATAAGGGAGTGGAGTATCTTGATCCATTTCGGTTTGTGCTTCGCATTTGGCTCGATACCTCGTTGCTCGGAGGTTGAGAGAACTTTCAGCCCTTTAATGACAGCTTCAGCTGTGCCCTTTTCGGCAAGTATGCTGGCGATGGGGGAAAGACAGGAAGCCTGACTCAACTGTGCCCCTTAGTTCATCATTTTGACCATTTTTTGTTTTGGTTTTCTATTAAAACAATTTTGACCAAAATGAGAGTCAGATTAACATAATTGTTCGATTTTTGATTTGAAAATATGCAAGTCAGGCTATGAGCACTGGAAATTTTCCTTTTTGGGTCCAAGAAAATGGTTCAGTTTTGGAAAAGATGGAATAATTTTCGAGAAAATAGTCAACCTCAGTAAAAATTCTCAAAAACCATTTTGGCAAACAGCCAATGCCCAACGAGCATGAAACTTACTCTCGAGATGCACAACCTCGGATCCGAAGGAAAATTGCCCCTTGCTTGAAGAGAGCTGCACGGCAACGGAAAGTTGCCCCTTATTTGAATGGCGACTCATGGCAACGGAAAGTTGCCCCTTGTCTGGATAACGCCGCAGCATGCTGTAAACAATCCTCGTTAGTGATGATCGCAACTGAACTCTCGGATGAGGAGAAGATGAAGATGGTAAAAACCAATATATGGACACAGTCACTTTGAAAGTGTTGGTGGCTGGACTTCAAGATGAAGTTGCCTACGTATCCCAAACATGGGAATCAAGCCTTACGTAGTTCCGGTTGCGTCACAACCGAACTATCGGATTCAGAAAAGGCAAGGATTATCAAAACCATTACATGGACACACTTGATTTGGAAGTGTTGGTGGGAGTCCAAATTTTTATTACAATCCCAAATTTCATTTTTCGAAATGGAAGGACTTGTATTCTTTTCTTTTCTTTTTCTTGCTCTAACTTTTGCCTGGGTCGCCCTTCCCGGTTTTCGGCCCAGCGAGCCTCTCAAAGGGTAAAGTGTAACAAGTCCATGCCAAATGGTTTTAGGATCTCGAAGCCATCTGTATTCGAGAGGGTGGCTGTCGTATTGACTTGCAGAAGGATCCATCTTCGGCTCTTCGAGCACATCGGACATTTTTGCCCCTAGTTCGAGGGGTGTTTCTGTTCTAGCTTCGCAAGCTTCTTCTGATGAGGTTTGATCTTCTTGATCTGACTTTCTTGGCCTTTTGTTCGAGGGCTGCTTCAAATTTGGCCACGCAGGCCTCTTGTTGTAGTTGACCGTTGAACATTCTGAACTAAGGTCCAAGGTTTGAAAGCAAGGGCTCAAGTCTTGAGGCTAAGAGCGATCCTAAGCTGCACAATCTCAAGAGCGATTCCACATAGGTCTTCGCAGGACTACGCGAAACATTTTGTTTTTGAAATGTTTTTAAGAAAGTGACAAATCGCTCGCGCTGAAGATAGTGCGGAACCAATCTGGATCAAGCCAGGGTCCTTCTTAGTACTCACGTTAACAAACATGATTTTAATCATTAAGGGCTTAGCATGCCTCTCTTTCTCTCACTTTGATCAAAGTTTTTCAAATCCCGAGGAATTCCTTCCTCTTCATTTTCATCACCACAGTGTTAAAAAAGTTTTGAAAAACTTAGGTCAATGTAATGAATTCGAGGTGTAGAAGAGTAAGTGAGATGCTCCGCCGTTTTATTCAAATGCTCTGGCACAACTAGCTTAAAGTAGCAATAAGCACGGAAACATGATAGCCGCAACCGTTTCATTCAGATTTCCTAGTTACAACTAGCTCCACAACAGAGACAGACTCAAAAGAAAGCAAAAGGATAATTACAAAACAAAATAATGATATCCGAGGCAACAACCCTGGAATCACCTGAGTTCTATACAATGGGACTGACTCGACACAACAAGACAGACCCCTTAAGCAGAAAGACTGACTCAAGACAATGAGACAGACACAAAACAAAACAAAGAACTGACTCGACACCCAAGCCAGAAATTACAAAACTGCATTCGCAAATGCTCCCAACAGTGCGTGCCAAATGCCACATCTGAAATACACCGAGCGTTGCCCGCAGGTTCTCCAACCCCTGATCACATACTTGCAGTATCCTCAAAGTCCAACAACTCAGCGGTGACAGACTTTGCTGAGATAGGTGGGAGGATGACCTCATTGTCGATCAAATCTTGCACTTCGTGGCGAAGGCGGAAATAACTGTCGGTGTTGTGACCGGTTTGCTGGTGGTACGCGCAGTACAAGGTAGCATCATGTGTGAGAGGAAGATTCTTCGGGAGAGGTCGAGGCTCGAGGGGTTTAAGATGCCCCTTTTTAGCCATAATTTGAAATGCCCTAGACAAAGGCGTGTAGAGGGCATGAAAGACTCTGCGCCCTCGAGGCAGATACTTCGAAGTCTGAGGGTTCTTGCTAGACGCACTAGTGAAAGGGTCGGCAGGCACTGCCTTGGCTTTCTGATCTTTTCTCGGCGTAGGGTTGGGAGTGAAAGGAATTGTTTTGGCATGACAGGACCTATCCCGATTTTTCGCCTGGCTTGAACTGCCCTCGGCTGGAGTGGGAAAAGCATCATCCACAGCTTTAGTCATGACTGCGAATACTTGCTGTTTATTGAACCCCCCGACTTTCAAAGCCTCGGCTGCCCACAGCAGTTATTCAACGGGATCAACATTTGTTCCCACTTTGTTCTTACCTCTAGCTTCAGCCTGATCGAGGGTTTGGGTTGCTATATCAGAGCGAAACCCGGTTATTGTTGGCACGTCACGGTCATAGCTTGGGACAGCCTCAGGTTGGCTGAGCTCGATCACAATTCGCCCCAATAGCGGGGGCTCCTGCGGTACAAAATTCTCGGCATATGGTGCATTTGGTGGTGGAGCCGACATTCCGTAAGTGAGAACAGCCACAGACCTCTGAAGGTCACCAATCATTCCCATCAATTCAAACGTGGTGGGCTCATGAGCTTGAAACAACTAGGGTGTCCAGATCGGGTGTGCGACAGTCGACTTGGGCGGATGTGGTACTTCAACATTGGTCTCACTTTGCAGGGTGATTCCTTGGTCTAATGCGGCTGTCATAACCACGATTTCCTCTGAACTTTGGGTCATCATAAGTCCGCTGAACTTGAATGGTGACTGACAGATTAGATATCTGTCTTGCCTCAGCAAAGAAGAACACCGACTATTTTGAACTAACTCTTTGAACTGAAAAAGAAAACACGCAGCATTTCGGCCCAATCAAAACAGACACAAGCATAGCTGAATAACTGTACTCTACTACTGATCACTGTTCCCCAAAATCACTGCCCCAAAAACTGAATCTGATACCCGCAGATATAACTGATTCCTCAAAACACTGATACTGATGCCCTTAGGCCTGGTATTTGAACTTGCAAACTGACATGCGCATTTCCTGTAGAGATACACTCTAAAAGCACATAACAAGAAAATGAGAGCCAAAACACCCCTATGTTGGGGTAGGGTTTCCCTGTCCTATTTTGTCAGTAGCTAGGGTTTCACTACGCACGCAGCGGTTTCAAACAACCTATAATCGGGTAAGCAACCTGTCCTAGTTTGGAATGGTCACTATGGATTCCGAATATGCACTAGGTCGAATGGTCAAAAGGGTGCCCCGGTGACAACCGGGGTTTGTGTTCCCATCGTGGCAGAGCTCGTAACCAGTCAGCCTTATGGCATGCTTCTCGAAGCGAGCCTCCAGCAAACCGTTCAGGAATAGTAGACGACAAACACTGTGACTTAGGCGCACCAATGCACATGCAATGCAAAGAGACACATAAGTGAAATCAAAACAAGATATCACGAGTTCGAGTCAAGCTCTCTAAGCTTCCCAGCAGAGTCGCCAGAAACTGTAGACGTCCCCCGAACGCCCCGGGAGGGAATCTCGTTCCGTTCATTTGGGCTCACTACAGTTCAGGACTCAAATGTCACGGTCCTGTATCTAATCCCGCAGAGTGCAATGCAAGACCGATGAATCATCAAAGAGTCCAAATCCGGCAAATCATTTTTGAAAACAGATTTTTTTTGAAAGAAGTGCCAAACATGGACTGCTTTGCCAGATACAGAGTCGCCACCTAAATATTTTATTTTTGGGAAAATTTAGGAAACCCTGACTCGTTTGCCTAAGGCCACGTGTCTGTCATCACCAAAGTTGCCTCGGCTCGGGAACTTGGGTATGATTGGGGAAGGTTAGCTATGAGCACCCCCGCTTGCCCGATCCGAAGATCGGCCTCTACTAACCATGATATCTAGTTTTGAAAACGTTATGTGTTCTTATTCCAATTAATTAGCTAATCTTACTATGTGATGCGCACAACACAAAAGTATAGACTAGATCGCCTAATTTGGAACAAA
Source organism: Camellia sinensis (assembly GCF_004153795.1). NCBI lineage: Eukaryota > Viridiplantae > Streptophyta > Magnoliopsida > Ericales > Theaceae > Camellia > Camellia sinensis. The sequence goes on from NW_021028568.1 coordinate 406,638, forward strand.
GCATTGCATATCCGTTTGTTTGGAAAATGGTTTGAAACTTGCTACTCGCAAGTAGGCTAAAATACGAATTTCAACGAGTTGTTCCAGCTCAAGCAATCCAACCTTCACCCACAGGCATTCAGGCAGTAATATCACATAAGCACATAGCCACATGGTAAGCATGCTGTCATGTTAACATTCACACTTATGCGAGATGCTAAAGCATAAATACTTACAGCGTACTCCGAGCCAAAACAAAGAACATGTTAGCAATCAAACGTATGATCAAAGTCCATGTTAAATGGCTAATGCATCACAGGCAAAATACAATCTAGAATAGGCTCGGCTAATCCTAGGATGGCATGTGAAATGCAACAAGTAACATGTATTCAAGTTAGATTTGAGATACTATGCAGTTAGCACGATGCGCCGAGCCGGTGCATGCAATACTGATGAATGAATGCACGCATGCATAACATAAGGTATGCTAAATTAAATATGCCCTAGTACTAACCATCAAAAGCAGGTAAGTAAAAGAGAGAAAGAAATGGGGGTTGGAAGACATGCACACACACACCCACACTTATTACACATTCGCCCTCGCTCGGAGGGACCAAATAAATAATACAAATTAATTAACCTACAAGCTAATTAATTATTACAGACCACTTAACTAGTTAAGCAAATTAACTAAGCTAAGAAAGTAATAAAACAGTCTCGGGAAGAGGGTCCAATGCATGCGTGCTCGGGTTTGCTCGGAAATCCGTCATCATGCACAAGCTGCCTCTGTTTACCCTGCTCTCCTCTTCTGAAAATTGCACAAGTCCCAAGGAACACTCTCTGAACACTGTGGAGCATCACCGACCAAGGAGAAACATCACCGACCATGGTGGAAGGGTCATCGACCAAATATTCAGCTCTCAGCCATCCATCATTGGTCGATCGGCACTTTATGCAGTCGACTGGCCATATTTATCTACAGAATCCTATTTTGACAGTAGCAGAGGGCAAACATGGCATGGCAATGCATTTCAAGCAAATGTTTGCACAAACATCCTCCTTATCATGTTCATGACTTAAAGGAGGATGGTCCTCGACCCTCGGGCCACCAATCACTCATTTCAATGCGTGATGGCCAAAGAGGCCAAGTTATGCATTTTGATGTCAAATGAAATGCAAACCAAATAAACACATAAGGCCAACCTCTATCACTTGATCAAGAGACTAGGCATGCATGCGCAACGCAATGCAACCTAGACATGTGAGCTAAGTATGCAATCATGAGCATGAAAGCCAGTAATGTGTATTAAGCACACAACCTAAACAAACAAACATGCAAGGCATGTAACAACATATGCAAGCTAACAAGCATGCAATATGCAATGCGAACATGCAAACATGCAAGACACGTAACATGTTAAGCAACCAAAACAAAAGGAAGAAAACATGCTAAATGTAATGTGATTCAAGCATGCAACACATGTGATAGGCCAAGTATGCAACAACACACAAGGCGAGCATGCAACAACATACAAAGGAGGGACTTACACCAAGATGGACAGCTCTCTACTAGGTCCAAAACAGTGGCCAAATGCTAAGGAAATGAAGGCCAAAACAACATACAAACATGCATGTACACATGGCCCAACTCTTAAGCATAAAGAAGCAACTTTTAAGCACACTTAAAAGAGGATAAACATGGACTAATGGCAAGCATAGCAGCTCTGAAAATACATGAGGAATGATGCCAAATCAACCTATCAATGCAAGTAAGGCATGCAACTATGTCCAAAACTCAAGGTAAGCCAAGGGACTTAAACCATAGCTATACGAAGCAAGTCCCAAAGGGCCATGGCGAATCAAAACCACCCCAAGGTAGATCAAAACAAGGTCAAAGGCACACCTAGATGGCATCTAAATGGCCTAAGTCTAAAGGCATGCAAAAGGGTTCAAACATGGAGCATAAGATACCAACCTCTTGAAGCATTAAAGGAGCATCAAATGCAAGCATACAAGCAGACCACAAGGACTGAAATGATGTTATAAGTGGTGCCAAACCACTGAAACAAGCCAAGTAATGCATGCTCAACACTCACATACCCAAGGCTAACAAGCCAAATTGCAAGGTGGCTATGCAAAGCATGTTATGGATGGCCAAAACAACTCCAAACATACCTTAAGCATACTAAGACATGCATAAAAGCTTCACAAAGCTAGGCCAAAAACATGCTAGAAACAAGGCTCAAAGCACAAAGCATGTTAAGGCAATTCATGGCATTACAAGACAAGTATGCAAAGCAAGCATGGTGTGTCTAAACCAACTTAAAACAGTGCTATATCATGACAAAATAAGCACAAATACTATCTAAGACATGGCATACATGAACTCAACAATGGTGCTCACACATGAGGCTAAAATGACAACTTTTGAAGACAACAAGGAGAGGGGATGGCCCTTTCCTTCTTAGGACCTCAAAGCACCATCCCCACCACTGAAATCCCTCTGGATTTCTGTGGTGAGGAGGCCCAAACAAGGTGGTCCCGGAGCTCACCAAAAATGCACAAAATGGGGGCCCAACAAGGCCTAAGAGGGGTCGAACAACCCCAAACACCAAAACAACTATTTTAAGAACTTAAAATTAGAACTTTTATATGTTATAAGTTAAACTTAAAAACAGATGCAAGGATGGCTAAAAGCCTATGCAAAAATGGGGAATAAAGAGCAAAGTTCTTACCCTTGAAGACCCTTTTCAAGAACTGAGCTCCAGCTGCTTCCTCAAGCTTGAATCCACTCAAGAACTCTGAAAATCACGCCTTAGTACCTCAGTAGCTAAAGGAAAGTGTAACTCTAGGTGTTTGTGTGCAAAACTATGAACAAAACACCTTAATACACACACAAAGAGCAAAAGAGAGGGAGATATAGAGATAGATAGATACACAAGACCTAACCCTAATTCAGACCTCTGGAACTCTTTTTTGTAACCCTTAAGGAGGGAGGAGAAGGCCTTCCTTTATGGAGGATCACTCTTGCAAAACTTACAAAACAAGCTAAGCAAGAGTGAAATCCCTCCATATACGTGTATGAAGGAGGTGCAAAGTGGGTGCCAGCTAGTACAGCTGGCACAAAATATCTGCCAAAAGTGGATGCACAGTGGTCGGCCAGCCAAAAATGCCAAATTGACCAAATAAATGGTCGACCGACCAAATAGAGTGCCGACCGACCAAACATTTGGCCGATGGCAACAAAACAATGGCCGGTGGCCTCAAGCCATGGCCGGTGAGATGTGGGGATGGCCAACAAGCCATTCCCTGCTCCTCAAAAGAAAAACACAAGTGTTTGGTGCAAAACCAAACACAAAACAGGCAAGTCGAGAGGTCTTGAGGCAAGGTGCGTAGCCGAGACCTCTGAGAACTCAAGACAAACACAAACATGGATGATCACTGAGTGTTCAAACGGTGACGTCCAAGTCTTGAGGACGGTCAAAAATGTGGTGTCTACAATGACATAAACAAAATAATAGAGTTTCATTAATCAGAGTTAATTTACAAAAGTGACACATGCTATATACATTCATAAGCTCTACCCTGAATCCATAGCATGTGATACCAACTTAATGATCAACAAAATAAATGCCCTACATGCTTACATTTTTCCAAGACTATGCTTGGTTACAACAAAAGAGAAAGTCTTAAGCTCCAAACATATAAAGCCCTAGGCTCGTAGAAATATTAAATACAAAACAACAAAAAACAGAGCCTTCAGCTCCCAGGTCCTCCTAAACTAAGTCCTTGGAGGAGGCATGTCACCAGCACCTGAAAATGGTTTCCCAAGTAATTGAGCGAAAGCCCAGTAAAAACAATCTAACACAATATATGAATATTAACAAAGATATAAATGTGATGCACATATTCAATGGCCAAATGACAATTCTTTTACAACCTTTTCCAAAACCATGTTATGTCAAACTTACATCTCAATCCATTAGTTATATCCACTTCATTTAGTCAACCAAACAAAGGATACACCCCATAGGCCTTCAACCAATATGATTATCATACAAAATACATTCACTTGCCATTTTATGGAAATTTCATCCACGGGAATCGGCACCCATGTATATGCGCAGTTTTTGGGACTTTCACCCTGGACACATAGGCTAACTTAGTTTAATGAAGTCTATCCTCTTTCTTCTCCCAAACATGGAGTATATCCCATTTCTCCTCCCAAGCATCATACATATACAATGTATATACATCATAATCATATTCAATGATAACAGCTAAGAAATTAGTTTCAATTCGCATAATCCTCATGCAATTTCTACAACAATCATGGTTATTCTCTACCGATAGCCCAAAACAGATATTTCTAAACAGATATACAATCTTTACAACAGATAAATTATTCAACTTTCCATAGATGCGAGGTAATACATATCTAACTCCATCATTTATATAAATATCCACTCAGTTTCATATTCCCAATACCAATTTCATATTTACACAAAATAATTATTTGAGACATTTTAGGGCAAAACCCCATTTTTTCTAATTTTATCCCAAATACCAAAATCAACCATTTTAACATAACACAAGCTCATATTTACTCCCATAACCATTTCCAATACATTCATTCAAAAACCCCTCTTTTGATTTTAAACCAAAACCCTAGATTTGTTCAAAATCACCTCAAATCCCAATATTTCTTACACATCAACAAAAACTAAGTTAAAACTCATAAAAGAGTATAGAAAGTCCCTACCTCAAGTTTACAAGTCGAGAGAGAGAACGGAGACATTTCAAACACACTGAAACCCAACTTTATTCGGATGAGAATGTAGTCCTTGAGATGCTCTATCTTTTTAACAAAGGGAGAAGGGTAGAGAAACTACTAGATCTAGGTGAAAATATAGAGAGAGTGAGAGTTTTAGATAGAGAAGCTCTAGATCTAGGGTTTTGGAGGGTTTTGGAGAGTTTTGAAGAGTTTTAGAGAGAGAAGGAGATGAAAAAGTGATGAAAAATGTGGTTGTTACGATCTGATATACGCACTGTCCGCTTGAGCGCAAGAGTTGACACTCGAGCATCAGACACAACAAATTGTTCCGCTCGAGCGCAGAATACACACATCTAGTAGTTTTGCAGACAACAGACCAACACTCAAGCTCAAGAATGGCCACTCGAGCTGAGCCCGCTTGAGTGCAGAAAGATCCAGTTGAGCGAAGAATACACTCTCCCAGTTATTTTGCAAACCTGTAAAAATACTGAGAGTTCACAAAGCCTGCTCGAGTGCAAGAAGTGCTGCTCGAGCGGAGGAGCAAAATTCTGGGCAACAAGAGTTTGGAAAGTAAGCAACCAACCTATCCCAAACGCAACCACAATAATCGAAAAGCCAAATTTAAGAAGATACAAAGAAGATAAGATGTAAACAACAATATGAAACCATTAAACCTGAGTTCGGGATACAACAAGGGTCAAGTCAAAACTGAATCATTATGAAGCAAATAAGGTTCATTTAACAAATAATATGCTTTTAAAAAACTAATATAATTTGAAAAATAGATTTACATAAAATAGTAATACAACTTACCTCAAAGTGGATCCTTTACTCTCACTTCTGACTTTGACTCACTCTCTCATATATCCCTTGTTTGTTATTTCTGTGATTTCATTACCATGCAACTCACCTATTTATAGGTGAGAAGACCCTTACTATGCAACACAATGCTGCACTATGCAGCACTGCGTAGCCATATCGTTTTACCACATGGTTTACCATGACATCCACAAGGTTTTCTAGAGACAATTGAAGAAGTTTCTCCAAATTCGACTATGGCCCAACAAAATATTGTAATTACATTTTTTTTTTCAAAGATTAAGTAAACGTATTTTGGAGTGTCACATTCTTCCCTCCTAAATAGAAGTTTGTCTCTAAACTTGAAGTATATTGATTCTCAAACAGAAGTGGATATTGGGCTCGTATTTGATTGTCAATTTCCGACGTAGCTTCTCCGACACGATGATTTTTCCACAGGACTTTTACAAGAGGTATAGTCTTGTTTCAGAGAATTTGATCATTGCGGTCAAGGATCTGCACCGGTTGCTCTTTATAAGGGAGATTTGGTTGAACTTCCAGGTGCTCTTGATTAATGACATGTTCTGAATCCCGCAAATATTGTTAGAGCATTGAAATATGGAACACATTGTGGACGTTGGACAACTCTAGAGGAAGTGCAAGATAATATGCTACAAGTTCAATCCTTTCTGCTATCTCATATGGTCTAATGTAATGTGGATTCAATTTTTCTCATTTTCCAAACCAAATGATTCCTGTTGTTGGTGAGACTTTTAAGAAAACATGATCTCCTACTTGAAATTCCAAATCTCGTCTCCGAGTATCTATATAGCTTTCATGACGGCTCTAAGCAGTGCGAATTCGCTATTGAATAAGTTGGATTTTATCAATTGTCATCTGCACAATTTTAGGACCCAATAACTTTCTATCTCCAATCTCTGTCCCACATATAGGCGATTGACATTTCCTTTCGTACGTGCTTCATACGGTGTCATTCCAATGCTCGCTTGGTAACTATTGTTATAGGCGAATTCCACTAACGATAGATGCGTCTTAAGTACCTTTAAGGTCTTGCAACATGCCTTCTAATGTCTAAATCTTTCTTTCAGATTGACCATTAGTTTGCGGATAAAAAGCAGTGCTAAATTTTAGTGTTGTTCCCAAGGCTACTTGTAACCTTTGCCAAAATTGAGATATGAATCGAGGGTCTCGATCCGACACGATTGACATCAGGACGCCATGCAATCGAATTATCTCCTCGATATACAAAGTGGAAAATTTATTAAGTGAATACGTGATTCTGACAGGCAAAAAATGTGCCGACTTCATTAATTGATCTACTATGACCCATATCGTATCGTTCTTTGAGGCTGATTGTGGTAATCTGATGCCGAAATGCATGCTGATGTGTTCCTATTTCCATTCAAGAATAGAGAGTGGTTGTAGTAACCCTGCGGGTCTTTGATGCTCTGCCTTAACTCATTGACATTGCAAACATTTGGACACATGACTTGCTATGTCCCTTTTCATTCTTGACCACCAATAGTGCTCTTTCAAGTCATGGTACATCTTTGTATTCCTAGGATGAGCTGCAAATCTCGAGCTATGGCCTCCACTAATATCTTCTTTCTGATCTTTGGAATGTCAGGTACAAAAATTCAATTTCGAAACTTTAGTATCCCAGTGCATATAGTGAAATCAGAATTAGGCGAATTTCCTTGCTTATCGTATATTTTCTTTAATAGTTTGTCCTCACATTGACGTGCCTTAATCTCATCAATTATCATGGGTTCCATAACTAAATTAGCGAACAATCCCTCAATCTTGTGTGGAACCAACTCCAAGTACAGTTTTTCCAGTTCTCGTGTAAGTGGTTGTTGGTGAATAACTATGCATGCCAAACTTTTGGTAGTTTTCTGACTCAACGCATCTGCTACCATGTTAGCCTTGCTTGGGTGGTGTTGAATCTTCACATCTTAATCTTTTATAAATTCTAACCATCATCGTTTCCTCGTGTTTAGTTCCTTCTGTGTAAACATATACTTAAGACTCTTATGGTCCATGTAAATTTGGCATGTTACTCAGTAGAGGTAATGACGCCAAATTTTGAGAGTGAATATTACCGTAACCAATTTCAGATCATGAGTTCAGTAGCTTAGCTCGTGAGTCTTTAGTTGACGTGAGGCATATACAATAACCTTTCCATTTTGCATAAGAACACATCCCAGTCTATTATGTGAGGCATCGCTATAAATTACAAACCCATTCATTCCAATAGGGAGTGCTAGTATAGGAGTTGACACTAACCTACTTTTTAACTCTTGGAAGCAATGTTCTCATTTGTCGATCCACTCGAACATAATGTTTTTATGGGTCAATTAAGTCAATGGTGATGCAATCTTCAAGAAATCTTGAACGAAATGTCGGTAATGTCTTTTCAATCTTAGGAAACTCCATACCTCAGATGCATTAATAGGTTGCAGCCAATCCACAATTGCTAAAATCTTTTGTGGATCAATAGAGATGTCGTCCTTGTCAATGATGTGGCAGGAAATGTACACTAGTGAGCCAAAATTTGCATTTCTTCAACTTGGCATAAATTTTGTGATCACGTAGCATCTGCAGAGCTGATCTTAAGTGTTGCTCATGGTCTTCTAGTGTTTTAGAGTACATGAGGATGTCATCAATGAAAACAATGATGAATTCATTGAGATAGGATTTGAACACTTGATTCATGAGGTCCATAAAAGCCGCTAGAGCATTCGTGACACCAAAGGTCATGACAAGGAATTCATAGTGTCCGTAATATGTTCTGAAGGCGGTCTTCTCAATGCTTCCTACTTTAGCTTTCACTTGATGATAAGCAGACTGCAAGTTGGTCTAAGAAAATACTTGAGCGCCTTGAGGTTGATCAAATAAGTCATTAATTTGAGGTAAAAGGTACCGATTCTTGATAGTGACTTTGTTTAATTCTCGATAATCAATACAGAATCTCATTGTGTCATCATTTTTTTTCATGAATAGTACTAAAGCTCCTCATGGTGAGGTTCTTGGTCATATGAAACCCTTGTCAAGCAATTCTTGAAGTTGTGTCTTCAACTCTTTCAATTCCACAATCGACGTATGGTAAGGAGTTTTCAATATCGGTTGCGTGCCAGGTTGAATTTCAATGGTGAATTTGATTTCTCGATCAACCAAGGTACCAGGTAAATCTTTAGGAAATACATCAAGAAATTCTCGAACTACAGGTATCGAATTGAGTGTTGGATCCACTCGTTGAGTATCGACCACATAACAGAGATATCCACAACAACCTTTTCTCAAAAGTCGTTAGGCTAACATAAAAGATATTAAACATGGAGGGGTAGAAACTCCAGTTCTATTCAAAACAAGTTCATGTTAGTTTGGTAATCGAATGAAGACCTTTTTGGTCGTACAATCAATAGAGGCACATTTGTCAACTAGCCAATCCATTCTTAAGATTACATCAAAACTACTGATGTGGAGTGGAATCAAATTTGCATATAAAATTTCACCTTTTAGGGATATAGCACAGGATTTACAGACATCAGTACAAAATGCAGAACCACCAAACGAAAAAGACACAGATAAAGCATATCCTAAGGACTCAGGAGTCGGTGTTAAATTAGGAGTAAAGTATGGAGCAACAAAAGAATGAGTTGATCCAAAATCAATGAGAATATAAGCTGAATGTCCATATATAGAAAGTGTACCTGACATAACGTTTTTCGTAACATCGAGGTTACCAAAGCAAAAGCTCTCTCTAGACGTCTCTGTTCTTTCTTTTTTATTCTGATTTTCTGGACTGATCCAGGGTTACTCATCAAGTTTGGACAATCTCTCACCACATGACCAATCTGACCACATCTGAAACATGCTTCTGTCACCTAATAGCACTGTCCCCGATAAGTATTTCCACATGTTTGATAGTTAGGAATGGTGTTACCTCTAGCACCTTGCTTGGCTAACTGGTTGAGCAATTGGGTCCCGTATTAGTTCTTTTTAATAGAGCAAAACTGAATCCTCTAGTTGGTTCTCTCCAGAATTGCTTCTTTCGACTCATACCACCAAAACATGTGATTTTGACTCCTTTCTCTGCGATGTATGCTCGATTTACCACCTCTACATAGGTTGGTAATTTTAGAACCTTGATCTTGCCTTTGATTTCTTCCTCTAAGCCTGCTTTGAGTTTCCTCTCCTTTCATGCCTCCGTTGGAATAACATAAGGTGAAAATCGTGCCAGTCATGTGAACTTACTTTCGTACTCGGCTGTTGACATTATTCCTTGCTTTAAGTGTAAGAATTCTGATGCCTTTTGCAGGTTATGAAGCCACCACTCTTAGGCATTTTTTTTAAAGGTGAAGGTGGCAAAAGATGCCTTTTGCGCTTTAGTACAGGGCAGTGCATGCAAAATCTTTTCCATGTCTCTAACCCAAGCTTCTGCCAGCAATGGGTTTGAATCCCCTGCGAATGTTGAAGGTTTTAGGTCCTAAAATTGCTTTATTATACTGGGTTCTTATCGATTTTCTGATATGCCATTGGTTACATTATTTTGCAAGACATGTAAGAAGTTGGCAACAGTTGTTTCTATTATTCTTTTTACTGATTTGGCTCTAACAGATGTTGATCTGGTACCATTTCCATCATTAGCCATAACTACATAATAAAATGTTTTGAATCTAGTCCACAATTCCTAATCGTTCATTACACTTAATTCACACAAAACAGAATGCATATATTAATCATAGAAATGTCCCCTCTGCCTTTCTTTACTTTTGGCAAAGTAGTGATTGAAGGAGGACAAAACATATCCTCTCAGTTTTTCTTTGCCTCAAACAGAATAGTGATTGAAGGGGGACAAACATGACAATTTTTACCCAAGCTAGATCCCTACAAAACATTCCCTATCCTACTTGTTAATTGTGTGTGTGTGTCTTATGCTCCAATGTTTTTGTTCTTTTTAGAAAAACCATTGCTCTGATACCACTTTTGTCATGGCCCAATCCCGATACACAGAGGCTAGGCGTCGCAACAGGACAAAAACATAAGTCAATACCAAAATGTATCAAATGAAAAACACAGTGGAATAAAATAAAAGGGTACCCAAACATTTATTACATTAAAACGCCTTTTATTGTATACAATAACAGAGCTAGACTATATTACAATATGCTATTTGTCTACCCAAGCCTTGGTCCAACTATACCAATATACGGACAAGGGAACAAGTCCTTCCTTAAGCTTTATCACCTGAAAGTGGTTAACAACTATAAACACATGGTAGAGTGAAAAATATTATACTGAGAGCATAAAGGTATAAAATTCACCATGGATAATTATTTGGGCTAAATAGAGATTTGTTCAATAATAAAAATATATAAATAATTTTAAATAACAGAAGCATAACGTAGAAATCATATAAACAAATAATCATAACCACGATTCAGAACAAAACAGAACAGATATATGGACTCAATAGGTGGCTCCCACAATAGTGTAACACATAGATCCACACCAGAAATCAGAGGGTCATTTAAAGTGACAGTAGAACAGAACATAAGGTTACATAAAGTGACAATACAGAGGGTCAATGGATATTAAAGTCCTCCCAAGGCATGGGACCCCGTGGTGGTATTTACAAAATAATTGTTCAAAAACACATTTAATAAACGGTTTTATCCATAGGTTTTCCTTTGTAAGAAAATAAGGTTCATTTAATAAATAACATACTTTTAAAAAACTACTATAATTTGAAAAATAGATTTACATAAAACAACTTATGGTAACTCAAAATATAATACAACTCACTTCAAAGTGGATCCTTTACTCTTACTTCTAACTTTGGCTCACTCTCTCATATACTCCTCTTCGTTATTTCTGTGATTTCATTACCATGCAACTCACCTATTTGTAAGTGAGAAGACCCTTACTAGGCAGCATTGTGCAGCCATGTGGACCACATGGCTTACCATGCCATCCTCAAGGTTTTTCTAGTAAACAAACATTTCTCCAGATTTGACTATGGTCTAGTAAAATGTTGTAATTACGTTTTTTTCCCCCAAAGATTAAGTAAATATATTTTGGGGTGTCACACAAATAATAATAAACCAGTTAAAATCTTAAAACTAAAAACAATTGTTACATATCACAACATTGACAATCTCTCCAACAGGGCATGAATGCACTAAGTATTAAAGAAATTAGTATATAGGAATAAATTCAAAAAGAGTAACAAGAAAGATGCAAAAATCTATATACTGAAAATCCATTAAAATTTTGACACAAAGATAGAAGTATATCTAAATTATACCTAATCGACCCTAATAAAATAATTAGAGTAAAACAAATGGTATATACTTATAATGACATAGAGAAATTCAGAAAAGAGATGGAAGATCTCAAACGAAAAGGATTAATTAGACATAGTAAAAGTTCACATAGTTGTCCAGCATTTATAGTTAAAAACCATGTTGAGATTAAAAGAGCAAAAGTTAGAATGGTAATAAATTACAAAAAACTAAATGATAATACTAAAAGATATGGTTATTTTGTTCCAAATAAGTAAGCCCTTTTTAACAGAATATAGGGTGCCTCCTGGTTCTCCAAGATAGACTATAAAAGTGGATACTGGCAAACCAAAATGGATAAAGAAAGTATACCACTAACAACCCTTACTACGCCACAAGGACATTATAAATGGCTTGCAATGTAATTTGGATTTAAAAAATGCACCTCAAATATTTTAAAGAAAAATGGATAACATCTTTAAGGAACTAAATAATATTTGTCTTATATAGATAGATGATATTTTAATTTTCTTTAGATCCATAAAATAACATAGAATAGATATCAAAATAATAACAAAAAAATTAGAAAAACATGGAATAATGTTAGGTGCAAAGAAATGTGTGTATGCACAAAAGGAAATAGAATTTTTCAGATTTGAAATCATGACAAGATCAATAAAAATGTAAAGTCATGTTCTTGAAAAATTAATAAATTTCCTGATAAAATCATGGATAGAAAACAATTAGAATTTTTTTTAGGATGTTTAACTTATGCCCCAGATTTTATAAAAGACTTAGCTAAAATAAGAAGACCTTTACAAAATAAACTAAAAAAGCATGAGATTGGACTTGGAACTCAGCCGACTCCATATTAGAAATTTTTTTAAAAGAAAAGTGTAAAGATTTGCCTACCTTAACACTTCCTAATGAAAATAATAAGTTAGTGTTAGAAACCGATGCAAGTAACAATCATTGGAGTGTAGTGTTGAAAATAAAAGAAAATAATCAACTATGCAGGAATTGTAGTGGAAGTTTTAATCAAGCTAAATGTAATTATCCCACCATGGAAAGAGAATTATTAGCCGTAATAAAAGGAATAGAAAAGTTTTTAATATTTTTGGCTCCAAAATTGTTTTTAATAAGAATTGATTACAAAAGCCTACTAGGTTTCGTAAATAAGAATTTATTTAACATGTAGGCGCAAGATAGGCTCTTACGATGACAATTTTGGTTAAAACAATTTACCCTCGATATAGAATATATTAATGGTAATAAAAATAGTTTAGTAGATACTCTAACTTGAGAATTTGCAGATGACTTCCACATCTACCAGACTTACACCGCCAGAAAAGAAACACTCCTGGCCTCAAGAAGTGTTGGACTTTGTGACACAAGACAACGCTAAAATTATTAGAAAAATACAAGCAGCAGGGAAGAGTTGTTCCGTAAACTAACTCATTAGGACCACCCATTTAGTTGCCAAAACCTTTTTACGATTAGAAGTATTATATTTGTTTCTTCAGTTCCTTTATGATATTAAAATAAAATAAGAGAATGTACTTTTGTTAAGTTATTTCTGAAATGGTATGAAGAAAGTGTCACATAACTGGAAACTCAATGGTTCTACTTTAACGGGCGGACGACCTTGTAGAGTTATAGAATGTTAAAATGTTTCATTCGATCCAGATAAGGTCATCAGCCCAAAAGATCCTCTAGTTCAAATGTGGAAATTAGGAATAATTAATACATTCGACGTTCCACCTTACCCACAGAATACCATGTTCTCTCAGCTTACCAGATTCCAACAATTCATGTTCAAGAGAATTTATGAAGTCTACAAAGAATATCCAAGCATGGCATCAATCACATTTATAACTACACAAACAAAGGTAAAGGATGGACTTCTAAATGCAGCTTAGTATCTGAGAAAAATAAAAGATAAGAATGACGTGATCCCTTAGAAATGTGATTGGTTCAAAGATTGGAAAACACCTTTTATAATAGATCCAATAGAAGAAAGGGTAAGAAGATTCTTCATAATATATCATGAAACTACATAATTAGCAAGGGTTGAGTTTAAATTAGTTTATTATGGAAGGATCACATTTGCATTAACGCTATCCATGGCGGAAAAAATATTTGTTCTAGGATTACCTTATGAATCAGTATATGATTACTTGGAATAGGTAGATTTTGGAACTTATTTATCTGAAAGAGGATGTAAATTTTTAGATAAATATCTAATGGAGCAAGATGTAGAAGATGGCATAGCATTCCTGGTTTGGAGTCGACTCATTGATATTTTGAATCTGGGTTTCATTTGTCTTATTTAGATATTCATACTGTATTACTCATTATTTCTCATTGAGTTTGGGTATTGGAGTGTCTTGGTTGTGTTAGGAACAGGTTGGTTGCTAGTTGGTTCAAACTGTTGTTGTCCAGAATTTGCCCTCATCGCTCGAGCGAAGCTTCTTGCGCTCGAGTGAGCTTTGTGAGCTCCCAGTACTTTTACAGGCCTGTAGAGATACTGAAGAGGTAGTGTTTTTTGCTCGAGCGAGACTTCTTGCGCCGAGTGATGGTTTTTTGTTTGTAAAACTTCTGGGAGATTGTATTCTACGCTCGAGCAAAGGTTCTTGTGCTCGAGCAGAACAACTTATTGTGTCTGGTCGCTCAAACGACAACTCTTGCACTCGAGCGAACTGTGTGCATATCAGTTCCTAAACAGGCCATTTTACATAACTTTTTCATCTCCCTCTCTCTCTCTCTCCAAAACATTTCAAAACTCTAAGTTGAGACTTTCTCTCTCTACGACTCGCCATCTCTCTACAAATCTACCCATTTCTCCACCCTACCCATAACTTTTTCATCACCAAATTAAGTTGGCCGCTGTGTCCAGGGTGAAAGTCCTAAAAAACACGCGTATACATGGGTCCTAAAAAAAAATGTAAAGCGTTGTGGTTATAAGCATTGCATATGCATTTCACCCTTATATCTTTGTTAAGATTCATATATTGTGTTGGATTATTTTTATTGGGCTTTGACTCATCTTATATGGGAAAACCATTTTCAAGTGCTGATGACATGCCTCTACCAAGGACTTAGCTTGGGAGGACTATGGAGCTAAAGGCTCAGTTTTGTTATTTTGTATTTAATGTTTGTACAAGCCTAGGGATTTATATATATGAGCTTAAGACTCACTTTATTGTACCCAAGCTTTGCATTGGAAAGTTGTAGCCTTCAGGGCATTTCCATTCTCTGTTTAACTTCTATTTCTTAATTTTGTTGTTGACATATGCTATAGATTCAGGACTAGGACTTATGAATGTATATTCGCATGTGTCATCTCTTTTGTATGACTAAGTTTTATAAAATGGATGGATATCATACTCTGATTTATGTTGTCATTTAATTATCATTACGGTCAGTTTATTATAATTATTTCAGGGTGTTACAACTTGGCATCAGAGCGTATCGGGTTTGAATACTTTGGGTACATGAGAAGTGGTTATTACAACAATTGGTTTGTCTCGCTTAATAGCGATACTTGTGTGTATGGTATGCTATGTGATAATATGCTTATGTGGTTATATGGGTATGGGATTTAATTTCTAGGATATTGATTGAGTCTACAGGTTTCTAGAAGTCCTATTAGAAGAGCACTTGATCACTGCTATTTCTAATTGGAACTTTGGCAATGACACGGGACGGTCATTATTCAAGAAGGAAATTCGTATGTGTTTATGTGACTATGTGACTATGTGCTTATGTGGAGTGAATTACTATTGTCCACCGTATTAGGACGCGAGTGAGTTAGCTTTAGCATATTTATAAATGTGTTAATCTCTTTTGTTACCTTCATTAGGATGTCAGGATGTGGTCGCGGTGGTAGGCGTAGTAGGCCAAGACGGCAGAAGGTGTTAATACCGGATGATATTTCGGCATAAGATGAAGGAGTTGGTCAGGCCAACTTGGTCGAACCGGCAGATTAGCAGGCCATGGTCGCCTTAGCCCGCGAGATGGCCGGAGCATTACGGGAATCCATGGACATTCTCAGATCTGATAATCAAGTCTAGGCCTATGTTGCTGAGAGGGGCCGTCTTTTTTGAAGTGACAGTTTTTCTGATCGAATCTGGATGAGTTTTTGGGTGATCCCAATGAGCCACTAAAGGCGGATGAGTGGCTAGAGCAGATAGTGAAGACGTTTGAAATGCTTGGCATTGAGGACGACGGACTGAGAGTGACCTTGGCATCCTTCCAGCTGAAAGGAGATGTAGGTCAGTGGTGGAACTATACGCGTGGGCACATTGGAGTCACTTGGGAGGCTTTTGTCAACACCTTCCAGGATAAGTTTTTGCCTTTCACTGTTAGGAAAAAGTTGAGGGAGCAGTTCTCACAGCTCAACACGCCTGCAGCCGAGTTTGAGGCAACCTTTACTAGCCTCTCTAGGTTTGCGCCAAAGTTAGTGGCGATAGAGGAACGCCGCCATGTGGAGTTTGAGAAAAGGTTAAGGATCAGCCTTCTTTTCAAGGTAGTCAATTCAATGATTAGAGATTACGGGCGACTTGTAGAGTCGGCGGCTCATCTTGAGACCGTGATGCAAATGGAGGAGGAACGGATGAGGGGCTCTAGGAGGAGTTAGGAGGTTCAGTGAGACAATAAGAGGCAGATAGGTTCTAACCCATAGCAGTCCCAAAGAGCTCAGTTGAGGTCCACTTTTCCAGTACCGAGTTCGGGTTAGAAGAGGTGGTCAAGGAGATTTCACTTGTTTCAAGTGTGGTCAGCTGGGCCACAAGTCTCCAGCTTGCCTGCAAAGGGGAGAAGGACAACAGTCTGTTTCGTCTGTGGCTCATTCTCAGAGCCAGAGTCAAGGGAGATGGAAATTGCTCACTTGTTATCAGTGTGGGTAGGTTGGGCACATGAAGAGGTTTTGCCCTTAGTTGGGTGGGCACACCTGGTGCATCTGGTTCGAGGCAAACACAAAGCCACAAACCTGCACAGTCGGCACAGGCCTCGAGGGCCATTCAGGGAGCTTCTTCAGCTCAATCAATGCATCAGGCTTATGCTCCGAGAGGTTAGTAGGTGGAGCAGAGACCTTCAGGGCGTGTGTATACTGTTACCATGCCAGACTTAGTGCCAACACCTTTAGTTGTGGGAGGTACTTTCTTATTATGCAATTCTATTGCCAATGTGTTAATTGATATTCATTCATCTCGTCTGCATTTGCATCGGCATTGGGGTTAGAATTGGCTCGGTTAACATCTCTTCTCAGTGTAGAGTCACCTATTGGTGGTGAGATTATCTTCGACCAGGGGTGTCAGGATTGTGACATAGAGGCTGTCGGTCGCCAACTTCCTTTTGCATTTGTGTTGATTGACATGTCAAGTTTTGATCCTATTTTGGGTATGGATTGGTTGTCATCGTATCGGGCTGTCATAGATTGTTACCGTCAGAGGGTTACTATATGTACCTTAATTGGTGATTGTTTTATTTCTTGGGGGACCAGGTTAATCGAGTCTTATCATTGGTGTATGATCTGCATAGGCGGAGTGAGCTTAGTGTCCTTCTTGCCAACTTCTTGGGTAATGAGTGTGATGAAGTCCGAATTGAGTTGTCAAGGGTAGTTTGTGAATATCCTGACATTTTTCCTGAGGATCTTATTAGTTTACCACCTCATCGTGAGATTGAGTTATTTATTGACGTAGTGCCTGGCACAACACCGATTTCTATGGCACCGTATAGGTTTGCACTTGCTGAGTTGAGTGAATTGAAGATTCAATTCCAAGAATTATTAGATAAGGGTTTTATCCGCCCTAGTACTTCACCTTGGGGAGCACCGGCTCTTTTTTCCAAAAAGAAAGATGGTGCGATGCGACTCTGTATTGATTACCGGAAGTTGAACCGGGCAACTGTTAAGAACAAGTACACAATGTCTCGTATAAATGATCTATTTGATCAGTTGAAGGGGTCTTGTTGCTTTTCCAAGATAGACTTGAGATTAGGGTATCACCAGTTGAGGGCAAGGGAGGAGGATATCTAGAAAATGGCATTTTGTACGCGATTTGGCCATTACAAGTTTCTAGTGATGCCCTTTAGGCTAACCAATGCACCAGCCGTGCTTATGGATTTGATGAACCAGATCTTCCTGAGTTTCTAGACTGTTTTGTGGTTGTCTTTGTTGATGACATCTTGATTTACTCATCCTTTGAGGAGGAACACAAAAACACTTACGAGTAGTACTTGAGTTACGTAGATCTCACAAACTATATGCTAAGTTCGGGAAGTGTGAATTCTGGTTGAGAGAAGTAAAGTTCTTAGGCCATGTGGTATCCAGGAGAGGGTTGACAGTAGATTCATCCAAGATAGAGGCAGTGCAAGATTGGAAACAACCTAAGAATGCATTTGAAATCCATAGTTTCTTGGGGTTTGTTGGGTATTATCGTCAGGTTGTGAGAGATTTCTCTAGATTAGCCTCACCATTGACTAGACTGACGAGCAAATGAATCAAGTTTGTGTAGAGTGACACTTGTGAAAAGTCTTTTCAGGAGCTTAAGGTTAGACTTAGCACTGTTCCCGTGTTGATTATTCCGAAAAGGGGTTTGGGCTATTCAGTGTATTGTGATACTTCATGGGAAGGTTTGGGTTGTGTTTTGATGCAAGAGGGGAATGTAGTAGCTTATGGCTCGCGGTAGTTGAAAACACATGAGAGGAACTACCCTACTTATGACCTAGAGTTAGCGGTGGTGATCTTTGCCTTCAAGATTTGGAGGCATTATCTATATGGTGAGAAGTTTAAAGTGTTTTATGATCACAAGAGTCTGAAATATCTGTTTACACAGAAAGATTTGGATCTGAGGTAGAGGAGGTGGATGGAGTTTATAGAAGATTTTGACTTTAAGTTGCATTATCATCTGGGGAAGGCCAATGTTATGGTCGATGCCTTAAGTAGGAAATCCATTAGCAGTATAGTTAGTATTGTCATTCGGGAATGGGAGATGTTGGGTGCTATTGATGAGTTTGACTTGCATCTTGGCGAGTCTGTGGAGTCCTCAGCCTTGTTTTCGGTAGCTGCACAACCTACACTTGTGAACCGAGTGATAGAAGCACAGAGGGGTGATCTTGAGATAGAATTCCACCAAGAGATGATCTCCAGTGGGAAGGTAGAGAAAGGCTTGAATGTGTATCCCGATTCAAGTGTTAGATACTATGACCGTCTTTTAGTGTTGGGGTGTACTCCTAAAGTTTCACCATTCACGTTTTGCGGTGCATCCGGAAGGCACAAAGATGTATTACGAATTTAGTCGCTAGTTTGGTGGAGGGGAATAAAGAAAAATGTGGCCGTGTTTGTATCGAAGTGCTTTATTTGTCAACAAGTGAAAGCCAAACGTCAGAAGCCAGCAGGTTTGTTGCAACCCTTACCTATAGCCGAGTGGATGTGGGAGCAAGTCACGGTGGATTTCTCTGTAGGTCTTCCAGGACTCCACAAAGTAGTGATGTAATTTGGGTGGTAGTTGACTAGTTAACCAAGTCGGCGTACTTTGTATCTATGCGCTTGAGTGACTCGGTAGATCATCTTACCGACCTTTATATTAGGAACATAGTGAGGTTACATGGGATCCCTGTAACGATTGTTTCAGATAGAGATCCACATTTTACGGCTCGATTGTGGCAAAGCCTACAGAGTGCCTTAGGCACGAGATTGACTTTTAACACGGTGTATCATCTTCAGACTGATGAGCAATCCGAGCGTACTATTTAGATCCTTAAGGATATGCTTTGAGGTTGTGTCCTTGACTTTAAGGAGTTGTGGGAGAGGCACTTGCCCTTAGTGGAGTTTGCCTATAATAATAGCTTCCAGTCAAGTATTGGTATGGCGCCATTTTAGGCCTTGTATGGCTAACCGTGTAGATCTCCTATGTGTTGGGCCGAGGTGGGTGATGCACCAATGTTGGGTCCAGAGTTAGTCCAAAAAATAACCGAGAAAGTTGCACTTATCCGTAAGAGGTTAGTTATGACCCTGAGTCTTCAGAAAAGTTATGCCGACTGCAGGAGGAAACCTTTGCCTTTTAAGGTAGGAGATCAAGTCTTTTTGAAGATATCGCATAGATGGGGTTTGATGAGGTTTGGAAAGATTGGGAAGTTGTCCCCTAAATTTATTGGGCCTTTTGAGATCCTTGAGCGAATTGGAGAGGTAGCTGATTATTTGGCCTTGCCGCCATAGCTTTCCAGGATTCATGATATGTTTCATATTTGCATGCTTCGAAAGTATGAGCTGGATCCATCACATGTGTTGTATTGGACCGACTTAGAGGTAGATGAGGATGCCTCATATGAGGAGAGACCGGTGAGAGTCTTGGATACTTAAGACCAAGTCTTGCGAGGTAAGACGATTCCTTTGGTAAAAGTGTTGTGGCGACATCACGGAGTTAAGGAAGCAACTTGGGAACATAAGTTGGAAGGCCGTGAGAAGTATCTAGACCTACTTGTTAATGTTTAATCATGTATTGAAACTTTTATGATGTTGATGTAATATAAACATTGTATATGTTTTGGAAATGAGAATTGTATATTCAGTATTAAAAACTTGTTTATTATGTTGATGAGAATGAATGACCGGTGGATGGGTCATGATGTTGGAATTGATTGATTATCATTGTTGTAATTGGTTTAAAAAATATTTTAACATTTGATTTAAAATTTCAGGGACGGAATTCCATAAGGCCATAGTTTTCCTGGTTTGGACTCGACCCGTTGATATTTTGAATCCGAGTTTCATTTGTCTTATTTAGATATTCATACCATATTACTCCTTATTTCTCATTGAGTTTGGGTATTGGAGTGTCCTGGTTGTGTTGGAAACATGCCGGTTGCTAGTTGATTCAAACTGTTGTTGTCTAGAATTTGAACGAAGCTTTCTATGCTCGAGCGAGCTCTATGAGCTCCCAGTACTTTTGCTGGCTTGCAGAGATACTGGAGAAATAGTGTTCTTTGCTCGAGCGAGACTTCTTGCACTCAAGTGACGGTCTTCTGTCTGTAAAACTTCTGAGAGATTGTATTCTATGCTCGAGCGAAGGTTCTAGTGCTCGAGCGGAACAACTTATTATGTCTGGTCGCTCGAGCGACAACTTTTGTTCTCGAGCGAACTATGCATATATCAGTTCATAAACAAGCCATTTTATATCACTTTTTCATCTCTGTCTCTCTCTCCAAAACATTTCAAAACCCTAAGTTGAGACCCTCTCTCTCTAAGACTCACCCTCTATCTACAAATATACCAAGATCTACCCATTTCTCCACTCTACTCCCTTTGTTAAAAAGGTAGAGCTCACCTAGAACTTTGTTTTCATCCGAATAGAGTTGGATTTTGGTTTCCTTGAGGTTTCTCCACTCTCTCCTTGGTCTTCTAGCTTCGAGGTAAAGATTCTCTACACTCTTTTATGATTTTTAACTTAGCTATTTGTTTTTATAAAATAATCTTGTGATTTTGGAGGATTTTGAACAAACCTAAGGTTTTGGTTTAAAATCAAAATAAGGGTTTTTAATTGGTTGTATGGAAAATGGTTGTGGGAGTGAAAATGAGGTTGAGTGGTGATAAAATTGTTGATTTTGATACTTGGATTAGATTTTAGAAGAAAAATGGGTTTTGACCTAGATGTTTCAAATATTTATTTTGTATAAATAAATGGAATTAATGTTGGAAATGTGAAATTGGATAGATATTGACATAGATGGCGGAGTTTGATATGTATTATCACTCATCTTGAAATTTGGAAAGTTTATCTGTATTAGAGATTTTGTATTTGTTTAGAAATATTTGTTTTGGATTATCGGTGGAGGATAGCTATGATTGTTGTAGAAATTGCATGAGGATTAGGTGAATTGAAACTAATTTATCATCTTTGTGCATTGAACATTGTTGTTCATTTAATACATTGTATATGTATATGAATTTGAGAGAATGAACGAAAGTTGAAAAGAGGTGTGTATTACCAAGTTAAATTGGCTGGTATGTCTAGGGTGAAAGTTTCGAAAAACGCACATATACATGGGTGCTGATTCCTGCGGATGAAATATCTGTGAAATGGAAATAGTAGTGCTTGTATAGACTATGTTTACATGGGTGCCATTTGATGGTTTTTCGCGGACAAAATATCCGTGAAAGGTTGTACCGGTTTGAGAATTCCCCCCCCTTTTTTTTTCTATTGTAAAGGACATGATTTGAGAATTGAGATATAAACTAAACATGGCATGGTTTCTGAGAAAGAAATGTAAATCGTTGTGGTCATAAGCATTGCATATGCATTTCACCCTTATATCTTTGTTAAGATTCATATTTTATGTTGGATTATTTCTACTGGGCTTTAGCTCACCCTATATGGGAAAATCATTTTCAGGTGCTGGTGACATGCCTCCACCAAGGACTTAGCTTGGGAGGATTGTGGAGCTGAAGGCTCAGTTTTGTTATTTTGTATTTAATGTTTGTAGAAGCCTAGGGCTTTATATGTATTGAGCTTAAGACTCACTTTTGTTGTACCCAAGCTTTGTCTTTGAAAGTTGTAGCCTTCACGACATTTTCATTCTCTGTTTAACTTCTATTTTTTAATTTTGTTGTTGGCACATGCTATAGATTCAGGGTTAGGACTTATAAATTTCGCATATGCCACCTCTTTGTACAATCGAGTTTTATGAAATAGAAGGATATCGTACTCTGATTTATGTTATTATTTAATTTTCATTACGGTTGGTTTATTATAATTATTTTGAGGCGTTACAGATGGGATGAATTGTTTGAAGAAGATGATGAGAATTATGATCTTGGTGATGTCATGGGTGATGAGGGGACATGGAATTTAGAGAATGCAATGGATTGACAAAACGTGAGAGTTTGGCAAAACTATGAGCTGAGAAGACTATACCTTCATGTAACTACACCACCAGGAATCTCTTGTACATAAATAATATGTGATCATCATGTGGCCACACCACATGCTGGCTTATCTTTTGTTTGTCTTCTAACAAGAATAAAATATAATATGTACAATATTTTATGTTTGTACATTATATTGAAGTTCGCACTTGAAGTCCACAAGGTGCCTATATAAAGGCCTTAAGGGAAAGAAAGAGTAAGTCAAGTTACTTACAGTATACTTAAAACTAAGAAAGAAATCTGGTTCTCAGACTTTCTTAAAACAAACAATACTCTAGCAATCTAACAGTCCATAGGCACCCCTTTCCTTGTAAATTTTTGTTCAATAAATAATATATATATAAAAAAATCAATTCAGTATGTCAAGTTATTGATCTTAGGTCCTACATAATCAAATAAACAACTTTTGAAGTTACAATCTGAGGTAGGAAAAGAAACCGATTTGTGTTGAACTTAATCTAAGGAAACAAAGTTGAGGTTAGCCACATCTGTAAACTGGAAGCTTGCTAATGCCGGAACCCTATGCTGACTACGTTCAAGTAAC
This sequence comes from Camellia sinensis, assembly GCF_004153795.1. NCBI lineage: Eukaryota > Viridiplantae > Streptophyta > Magnoliopsida > Ericales > Theaceae > Camellia > Camellia sinensis. The sequence goes on from NW_021028568.1 coordinate 429,965, forward strand.
AGTCAAAGTCTACTGTTTTTATTTTAGAAGTATTTGGCTCTAAAATCAAAACATCTTAAAATTATGAGAAGTAATAAATTTTTTCCTTTTTATAAGTTTTTATCACCACTTTTATGTCGAAGATTTGTTCCTAGATCGTAATCAATTACTAGTACTAATCGCAAACTGTCGTAATTTTTTACAAAATCTACTAAATAATACAAAATTGTATATTATCAATAATAACTAAGTTTAGTATAAAAAATATATATATATTTACATATAATTTCTATATCATCGCAACATCACCAAAGTCCCATCATTTAGATAAAGTTGGGCCACTAAAAACTAGGCACTCTGGCACCATCCAAAAAGAAAAGTGTTTTAAATGAGTGTTAGAATAAATGGGCCACTTATTATTATTATTTTGATTTAAAAAATAAAAAATAAAAAAAGTGACCCACCTAAAGCTAGTCCCAAATTGAAGCCCAAATCCGAGCTCAAGGTGCATATGATTTGGTGGTGTGTAGCAATTGGATGGTTTTTATCTATATAGGGTTGAGTAGGGGTATAAATTAGGCTCGGCCTGGCCTGGCCCATGTGGGGCCTCGCTGGCTCCCGCCAAAATTCGAGTTGGCCCACGAGCCAAAAAATTAGGCCTAGGCCTAGGGGTGTTCGAGCCTTAGACGGGCCATAGGCCGGCTTAGTGGGCTAGGGCTTGGCCTCAGGCTTGGGGCGGCTTGGCCTTTTTTTAAAAATTTTTCTACCAAATTTTATTATTTTCCACTAAAAAAGACACTGGGTGTAATAACTCGACTCTCTCATCTGCTTTAATTCCCTAATTATATGTGTGCTTATGTGATTGATGTGAAATTACATGTTCAAATGTGTAAATTCCAAATTTCTAAACTTGTATCTATCGGTTATGAGAAAACCTGTTGAAATTACAACCTTTGGACTGAAAATTGAAAGCCTTAGAGGCGCGATAAACCGAAATTGACTTTACAGTTATGATTAGCATGATTTTTAGGGCATAATATGAAGTTTTGTAAAAATTTGATTCGTAATGAATTAATTAGCTTTATTTGGCTAAAACTCCTAGAGTTAACACTTTGCAACTGAAATTAACAACTTTAATGAGTTCAAAAATCGAAATTGAGTACATGGATATGCTAATGGAAATTTATAGAGCCATTCGGACTGTTTAATTGAAAATTGATTTCGTCTGATTCGTTAAGTTATATTTGGTTGGCCTATATAGCTATATATGACTTGTTATATATATAGATATTTTTTTAAGCTCATCTTTAGCCTTTTAAGAGACAAAAACGTGGAGAGAAAAGAGGGAGAAGAATAGAAAAGAGAGAGAAGAAGAGGATTCAACTTTAAGCTTGGGGATTAGAGGAAATTAAAAAGTAACTCCAAGATTGGCCTAAGGTCACTTGAAGGAAGCGACCGTTGCTCAACTAAACCACTGTGAGTAATAATAGTGTAACGATATGTTTATTTATGTATTTTTGTTTATGAATTATGTATCTTGACCATGAATGGCATATTGAGATAAATGGTGCTTTAATTCATGTATTTTTTTATTATGAATAATACGCGTTTGAGTATGAATGGCATACGCTAGATAAATTATAAATTGATGGAAACGATTGAGCAATGGTACAAATATGAGCAATGGCATAAGAAATGGACCTGGGGTCATTTTGTTTCCATTATATATGATGGCCTTAAGGCCAAGGGAGGTGGAGACATGCTGATGTCCCATCTGCCCTACCATGATATATGAATTGTTATGACTAATGGCTCCAAGGCCGAGGGAGATGGAGACATGCCAATGTTCCATCTACCCTATAAGAGCATCTCCAACGGTAGTAGGCATTTTACCTATCTAAATATTACTATAAAGTATATATTTTATTTTGCCTATCAACTGTTTTATGTTTTTACTCCAACCATGCTCTTTATTTTAGCTATTTATCCAAATACTATTAATTTTATAGAATGCCACGTCAACAACAAAGATGGAGGGAAATGATCCTAATGATTGAATATGTTTTGCCTAGCGTTGAAGGCTAGCTACATGTAGCTAGTGAATATGAGTTGAGCCAAAATGCCTAATCATATGCCTAGTGCATTGGAATTGAAAAAAGTGAATCACACTAGGCATTTTAACTAATAAGTATTATATGCCTAGTGCATTGGAGATGCTCTAAGGTCTAGAACAACTGTTGTTATGTTGGGCCCAAGACCGTTGTGTCTTACGTTGGGCTTGAGGCCGTTGTGTATTATGTTGGGCCCGAGGCCGTTGTGCATTATGTTAGGCCCGAGGCCATTGTGCATTACATTGGGCCTAAGGCAGTTCTGTCTTACGTTGGGCCTAAGGCCATTCAGTCTTACGTTGAGCCGAGGCTGTTCCGTCTAATGTGGGCCCGAGGTCGTTTTGGAATATGATCATGAAGACATGTATATGTTAGATAAATATTCTCCAAGACATATGCCATTCACACGAACCTCCTTACATTATTATTATTCACTAAGCCTTGCTCACTCCGTTTATATATATGTTTATGTAGGTGATCAGCTTGGGGTAGCCCTAGGTCAGCTTTAGGAAACTTTTGGTGGACCCATTTTGTTAAGCCCCCACAGTGGAGTCTTTTGCCCTTTTGAGGAGTTCCTTTGTGGCCACATTTTTGTTATGTCTTTGGTGGCTTTTAATGTACACTGGGGTAATATGTAAATTTTTGGGTTAATAACTCTTTGTGTATATATACCTGACTTGGACTTGTATATGAAGAGCTGTATATATAAATCTTGGATACGTCATGATGCTTGCAATGTTTAATGATCCTAGCATATAAGCACTGCTCAATGGACATTCTACTATTTATTTTCTCCTACTTTAGGCCTCGACATGATTTGAGTATTTTGAAAATTTGTCTCTGAGGCCTGAGTATAGGCCGATTATGACCTAAACTTTTCGGGGCGGTTTTGGGTTGTGACACTGGGCCTCGAGCAGGCCGGGCTTCGAGTGGACATTAAGCGGGCTGATGGGCTGGGCCACAGGCTGGGCCACGCTTCAAAATGATGGCCCAGGACCAGGCCTAGACCTAGGGGTTCGGGCTAGGCTTGGGCCCGAGCCCAAACGGGCTAGGCCCACTGGTCGCGGGCCATTTTTACACTCCTAGAGTTGAGTTGTTAATCAATTGTCAGATTAGTGTAAAAAGTGAGTCCACGAATGGGTGAACGGTTAGTAAGAAAAGTCCAAAGGGCTCATTGCTTATATAAGTGTATGACTACTACAAATTATCAATAGGTTCTACTTTTGGGACTTATTACCCATTAAGTTTTATTAATAAATTTATAAATAGGACTTGTAGGTAAATAAATTTAATTAATAAGACTGATTGGTAAGTGCCCGACTAAAGCAGTTGGTACCACTATCCTGTCTCTATCTATCTATCATCATCATGTCCCCTCTTTCATCTGAAAAATTATTTGTTGGTCTAGGTTCACCATGTGGCTATAACCCTAGTCAATCACAAATTACCATGCCCTTACGTCAATCACAATGCATGTAAAACATTACGTTGCGATTGTAGACACCCCATTTTTGACTGACCTCAAGACTTTGATGTCATCGTTTGTGCACTCGGTGATTACGCATGTTGGTGCTCGTTTTGAGTTTCCGGAGCTTTTGGCTGAGTGCCTTGCCTCGGGACCTCTTAACTCTCTTCTTTCTTGGTTTGTTTTTGGCCCATGCCTTGGTGCCTTTGCCTGGAGGGAGAGAGAGGCCTGTAGGCCACTTTTTGTAGCTGTAGGCTACTTTTCCCTCTTGTAGGCCACTTGCAGTGGCCGGTAGGCTAGTTTTCAGGGCTTTTGGCTGAGTGCCTTGTCTTGGGGCCTCTTGGCTCTCTTCTTTTTGGTTTTTTATTTTTGGACCATGCCTTGTTACCTCTTGCCTAGAGGGAGGGGAGGGCCTGTCGATCACATTTGGCAGTTGTAGGCCACTTTTTCCTCATATAGGCCACTTGAAGTGGCCTACTACCATTTTTCTATTTTTTTAGATATTTTTGGTGCCAGCTGTGCCAGCTGTTAGGCACAGAATGCATCCTCTATATATGTGTATACAAGAAATAATGGCAGTGAGAATACAAAATACATAGATGATGCAGAAAGTAGAGCATGTATGCGATGCAGAGTGCAGCAAATACAAGAAATGTGGTGAGCAATGTGTGAGTCATCATGTATAGAAAGTATAAATGTAGGGTGGAAAGTGTACCATGTGCGCCGTGTATAAATGTGTGATGTGTGCAACATACAAAAAATGCAAAACAGAAAGCATAGCAGGAACTGTAAAGCTGAAAAGTAAAGCATACCTCCCAGGCTCTCCAATAGCCACCTGCTCTCGTCCTGCTCCTGCGGGAGGTCGAACTCATATAGCAATAGAGGGTGGCAAGGCCAGCGCTGCCCCAATCATAATGCCGGACCTGGGACAGGTCTACTAGGGCACTCAGAAGATATAGCTCGACCGTGTTTGACCTGTCGGCGAACAGTGTGGTGCCGAAGGGCTACATCAAGAAGCCACGAGCATACTGCTTTATGCCCTCGACAGTCACGGGCTCGATCGAAGTGGTCCGAGAACCTGTTGTACCTAACTGTGTCGGATTGGAAGAGGAGTGGGTGTGCTCCCAACAGGTAGATCCAGGTTGCCTCCCACTCCCCCATGTCTGGGTCATACGGAATCGGCCGACCTCCCACATCAACGCCTGTCAACATAGAGAAATCATATGGGGTCATCGTCATGTCCCCAGTGGCATAAAAGTGGAAAGAGTTGGTGGTGTCCCACCACCTTTCTACTAATGCACCCAAAGCGGTCCTGCTCGCTGTTAGATGCGAGAGCCCTGTGCAGAATAGGCCGAAGCCTACCTCGTCAACGATATGCCGGACACCGTCTGGGAGGTCTGAGTACCACTCTCTCGTAAAGATCGATCCATACTCTCGAGTGAAGTGAGAGGTCACCTGTATGCAGAATGAACAGAATGCCGTATATGAGCTGTGTGCAGAATGAACAGAATGCTATGTATGAGTTGTATGCAGAATGAGCAGGAAGACTATGTGTGAGTTGTGTGCATCATAAGTAGACTATAGTGCGTGAGATGTGTTTGGTATGAGCAGATGAAATGCAGTGCCAAAAGTACAAATTATACGAGAAATGTAAAGTACATTGCAGAATGTAAAAGCGCAGTGCATACCCCGGGTGCGTCATGCGACAAGTGGGATTCTGGCTCCCGTAGTAGCAGGTCCGCGGGTGCGCGCCGTGCAAAGTCTATAAAATGAGGAACACTACTCGGTGGTAGTACGTGCTCCTGGGGGCGGTACCTCTCCGGATCGAAAGGCCGAATCCTGGGCAGCAATGGCATGATGTCAGGCTCGTCCTCTACTCTCGGGGAACCCCCATCGTGTGGGATATGGTCCGCCATCTAAAAGGAAGTTGAAAAGTGGGAAAAAATGAGCAAAATGGGAAAAAATGGCCAAAAGTCAATAAAAATCAACTCTCGGGAAGAGAAAAAGTCAAACAAAGTCAAAACCTGGGAAAGGGTGCCAAACTCAAGACAAGTTCAAGAGAAACAAAAGTCAACAAAAGTCAACTTTGCGTGGGGCGTTGGAAAACGCGTGCAAAGCCCAGATCTAAGAGGGAAAGGGTCTAAAAAGGAAGAGAAGTGAATTTTGGCCTTGAGGGTGTGAGCAAATGTGTTTTGGAGTTGTGGTTTTATGGAACCGAGTAGTAAAAAACCAAATTGCCCCGAAATTTTGTAAACTGGCCGACCGGCCACTTAAGTGGCCTATAACCTTGAAAAGTGGACGACAGGTCCCTGGGGGTGACCTACAGGTGTTCATGGTTCTCCCTGTGTGTTTTTATGCTGTGTGGAGTCCTTGGCTCTCGAGAAAGTGCAAGAAAAGTTCACTTTTCAGCTCAAAATGTCCCCGCGAAAGGTTCAATTCACATCTTCGATGCACGACTAATCGTCAATCGTTGGGAGCGAGATGTATCCTTTTAAACATGTTGTAACTCTCCGATAGGTAAATCGGAAGCTACCGTTGAGTGGCCTTTATCATACACACTTCACTTGCATTGTTATGCACGTCTCACTTGCATTGTTATGCACGACCATTTTTATATTTTTTTTTAGATATTTTTGGTGCCAGCTGTGCCAGTTGTTAGGCACATAATGCATCCTCCATACACGTGTATGGAGGGATTGGAACAAGCTCTAAGCTTGTCAAGCAAGCTTCTCCTTGCTTTGCCTATATAAGGGGAGGTGCCTCCCCCTTCTAAGGGTTCAGAATTTTAAGAAGCAAAATTTACTCTCTCTTGACATTTCTCTCTCTCTCTCTCTCTATTGTGCTTAGAATTGTATTTTCTTCACATTTTTGCACACAACCCTCTTAGCCAAACACCCTACCTTGTTGCTGAGATACTTGGAGGTCTTGTTTGGAGTCTAAAAGCTAGTTTTTGGCTCAGAAGTGTTGCTGTTGTTGCTGTGCTTCAAGGGTGAGCCATATTCCTTTTAAAGCCTTGTTTTGTTTGCTTACTTGGCCACCTTTGCATGTTATTTTAGGCCTAGCTTTCAACTACAAAAACCTTTGTTTTTAAGTGCTTAAAATGGTTGTTTGGGGCCTCTTTGGTGTTGAGGGTGTTCTATCCTCTTGTGTGCCTTATTTGCTTAAGCTTGGTGCCATCTTTTAAAGCTTTAGAGGCACCCTTTGTTTGGCCTTTCTACCACTGAAACACATAGGAATTTCAATGGTAGAAACCATGTTTTAAGGTCTAAGGTAGGAGGGGGTGGCCTCCCCTCCTTGCTTTTTGGTTCTATGTCTTGTTGGCCTCATACTTGAGCATATTTTTTTAGCATGTGTTTGCTTGATCTCAGCCTATTTTTGGTCTTATTTCAGTATGTTGTAGCTCTGTTTTGGCTTGGTTGAGTCACCTTATGCATGCTTCATGTACTTGTAGTGCAATCCCACTCATAAGCCTAACATGCTTCATGATTTGGCATATTATTCTAGCATGTATTGGTTTCATTCCAACATGTTTTTGACCATTATTTAACATGCTTTAACTCTAATTTTGGTTGGTGGGGTCACCTCTTGCTTGGTTTTTGCACTTGTAGTGCAATCATGCTCACTAGCTTTACATACTTGGTGTTTTGGCCTTCCATTCTAGTATGTGTTAGCTATACTCCATGCATATTTTGGCATTATTTTGACTTGCTTTAGGACTATTTTGAGTGTTCTTGGCCTTTTAGGGCTTGCTTTGTATAGCTATGGCATAGATGGCTTTACTAGTCTTGAGTTTTGAGGCCTTTAGCATGCTATATTTGTGATGTGGGCATGATATGGCATCATTTGGTATGAAATTTCAGAGCATATACTTCCATCATACACTCATATATATCGCTCTTTAATTGTGTTTGAGAGTTGAGCCTTATGCCTCGCTTATGAGCCAATGCATGAACATCATTTTCTTGTCTTTCACGCTATCATTTCAGATCATTTTGGCCACTATTTTGGCATGCAAGAGGTCTTTTTAGGGTTGGTTTAGTCTGTTGAGCAATGTATTGCATAGTCCTAGTGTTGTGTACTTCACTAGCGTTAATACATAAAATCCTCTTGCATGATATACTTGTGTTGTTTGCATGATATGTCATCATTTGGCATATGATTTCAGTGCCTATATCTCTACCATACTCTCTTATTTATCACTCTTTCATTGTGTTGAGAGTTGTGTTTAAATGCCTAGCTTACAAGCCAATGCATGAGCATGTTGTTGTAGCTTTTGGTGCTTCATTTTCAGCATGATTTTGCCACTGTTTTGGCATGGTGTAGGTCTGTCCATAGTTGGTTTGACCATTTGAGATTGATAGTGCATGCCTCATGTGTAATATACTTCACTAGCTTTGATGCCTTAGCTTCTAAACATGCCATGCATGATTTGCTTACATGATATAGCCTTGTGCATACCTCTCTAGCATTGATAGATAAGCATGTTGTTTGCATGTTTGTTGTATTGCATGTGTTTGGATCAGACGTTAATCCAAACACGAGAAATGAGAGACGTTTCATACTTGAATTGATGAAACGTGCCTCATTTCTTGGTCGCCGTCCCCCTTGATTGTGCATGATAAGGTGGAGGCTTCTTGTGTCTTGTGTGTTACTTGTGCATTCATTGACTTGTACAAACTTGGCTTCTCGGCCATCGTGCATTGCGATGCTCGGTTGGTGGCCCGAGAGTCGAGTACCGCACTCCTTTGAGCTTGAGAAATGATAAGGAGGGTGGTTGTACACGCATACCCTGCAAATGCCTTGCCTTGCCCCTTTTGTACTCTATTTGCGGCAAAACTGGAGTATGTAGGAGCAAGTGGCCGACCGGCCAGAGGAACTAGCCGACCGGCCAGAGGAAGTGGTCGACCAACCACTTTAAGTGGCCTACAGCTTCCCCTGGTGGCCGATAGTCCACCAGCTTGAAGGTGGTTCAAAGTGGTTCTGGTTCTGGAGCAGAGGCAGCCTGTAAATTGGTCCGGTGTTTGGGATCAAGGCAAATGCAAATAGAGGCAACCGGTGGCAAAGCGACGGATTTTCGGGAGGAAGCCAATCGAGCATGCATACATCCTTCGCCCTCGAGGCCCTTTTAGCTTTTTTGCTTAGATGGTTAATTCGTTGGTTCTGTACTTAAATAGTTAATGGGTTTAGCTATTCATTTGTGTTTGTAATTAGTTAACTAGTTAGTTAATTAGTTATGATTTGTAATAGTTAGCTTAATTAGCGTAGCTAGTTAGCTCTCTTTCATTCGGACCCTTCGTCGAGAGGGCAAATGTGGTAATAAGTGTGCCTAAGTGTGTGAATGTCTTCCAACCCCACGTCTTTCTCCCTTTTATTTATCCGCTTTCAATGGTTAGATTAGAGCATATTTCGATTAGCATACCTTATACTTTGCATGTTTGCATTCATTCATTTGTATTGCAAGCACCGGGCTTGGCGCATCATTCAAACTGCATCGTGTTTCAATACACTTTCTTGAATACATGTTTAAAAGCATGTTATCAAGTGTTGCATTCATATGCCATCTTAGACAGCCGAGCCTATTTTAGTTGCATTTTTTTGCAAGCGTTGCATTAGGCATCTTAACATAGCTATGATCATGCATTGATTTCTAACTAGTTTTCTGTTTTGGCTTGGAGTACACTGTGAGTGTTTACGCTTTAGCATACTTGCATGTGTGTGAGTGTTGCCATGATAGCATGCTTGCCATAAGGCTATTTTCTTAAATGCTAAACTGCATGAATGTCTGTGGATGAAGGCTTTATTACTTGAATTGGAACAATTCATCAAAATGTGAGTTTTAAGCCCACTTGGAGTGGCAAATCATCATGTTTTAAGCCTACCTTGTTTGGTGGCAAATTCGCATTTCTAAGCCCATTTGAGGGTGGCAAATTCAAACCATTTTCAAAAACAAACATTGAATTGTTTTGTTCCAATTTAGGCGATCTAGTCTATACTTGTATGTTATGCGCATCACGTAGTAAGTTAGCTAAATAACTGGAATATGCATACATGTGTTTTCAAAACAACATATCATGTTTAGTAGAGGCCGATCCTTTCATCGGGCGAGCAGGGGTGCTCATTTCAAGACCTTCCCCTCTCGTACCCAAGTTCCCGAGCCGAGGCAACTTTGGTGATGACGGACACATGGCCTTAGGCACGAGTCAAGGTTTCCTAAATTTCCCAAAATAAAATATTTAGGTGGCAACTCTGAAATCTGGCAAAGCAGTCCATGTTTAGCGCTTTTTGATTAAAATCGATTTTCCAAAACGATTTGCCAGATTTGGACTCTTTAGTGATTTATCAGTCTTACATTGCACTTTGTGTGATTAGATTCAGAACCGTGACAGGAGTCCGAACTGTAGTAGCTAGAACCCAAATCCGCGCCTTCTCCAAAAGGGGGGCACACGGAGGAAGTTCGAGCGGTCTACAGCGATGTCCCTAGACCGACAACTAACTTCTCTTTTCACCTATTTACTTATAAAGTAGGAATTCTATGAAATTTATATAAATATTTTATTTTTTAATTTAAGATCCCTAATATTAGAATTTTATAAAATAAGTGACATGTAATATTTTTATTTGGGGTCTCTCAATATTTTCAAAAGGAAATTTCTCTTTACAGATTTCCAACTCATTACAAAGAAATTTCTTTTTTTCAGGAAAATTTCAGCTCTTCACAAAAAAATCTGAAATTTCTCTAATAATATTATTGAGAGATTTTAACTAAGATATAATATTAGTATATATATATATTGGATCTCTTCTACTACCAAAGTTGGAGAAAATGTTTTCATCTAATTTTTATTTTTAATTTAGAGCCAACATTATATAATTTAAAATAAACCCAAAAAATTTTGTTTTGGACTAAAAAATGTTTGGATTGTTTTTTTTTTTTAATGACTTTTCTAGTTTTTTAGAAGCTAAAAAAATTAATTTGTTTGTTTTGATTTTGTGAAATCCATTTTAGATGAATTTTATTTTTCCTTCGGTGATTTTTTTTTCATCATATTTTAGTTACATATTACATTTGAAAAAATATTTTGATTTTATATAATTTAGTATGTAATAAATAAAATAAACAACACTTATCAATCACATTATTGTAGATCAAATTAAATATTTATTATTAAAATATCAACAACTTTTCAATTATAATTATTTATTACGATATATACCTTAAAAAGCTCGCGCTTTACACAACATTTCTTACTAGTATATGTAATAAGAAGGGAAACTCTATTTACACACCACACATCATCTCAATATACACCACTTACTTAGTGCACACCACATATAATTTTAACTTTATTATTTTTTCTTAATGCACTCCATCAATTTTTAAACATACCTAAAATATCCCCATATTCTTCAACCACCCCATTAGCATTAACCCTAACCCTAGTCGTCGCTAGTCGTCGCCTCCTCCTTCTTCTGCTCCGGCGAATCTCCTCATATATCCTCTATCCATCATTCCTTCTGCCTCACCACCGCCAGCCTCACTCCTAAACCCTTTTCCACTTCCTTTCTCCCTGCACCACCGACTCCACATCTTCATCTTCTCCACCTCCGTCATTCCTTTCCACCGAAGCCACCCCTACAACTTGATTGGCCCTCCTTCCTCCGCCACCCTCTCATCTAGAACTCATCTGTTGCAACATCTCAAAATAATAAAATAAATCCAAGTCATAAGCAGAAGAATAACAGAAATAAAATACTTTCATTCATCAGAGTTCATATTACAAAAAATAACACATGCAATATACATTCATAAATGTACATCCTGAATCTATAGCATGTAATACCGGTTAATGATCAACAAAACAAATGCCCTACATCTTTCCAAGTCATTACTTGGTTACAGCAAAACAGAGTCATAAGCTCTGTAAATATAAAGCCCTAGGCGTGAACGAACATTAAATACAAAATAACATGAAAAGAGCCTTCGGCTCCAAGGTTCTCCCAAGCTATGTCCTTGAAGGAGGCATGTCACCAGTACTTGAAAATGGTTTCCTAAAGTAGGGTGAGCCAAAGCCCAGTAGAAACAGTCTAACACAATATATGAGGTTTAACAAAGGTATAAGTACGATGTGCTTATGCAATGCTTGAAAGAAAAACATCCTCATTTATATTACCACAAGGTTCCCAAATTTATATTTCAGTCCATATTCCTTTTGTTTGTTTACAATTGATTTATATCATCTCAATTTATAAGCCAATTTCATTTGTGCTTCAACAATCCAACTGAGAAAATAACTCAGTGGTTCTCCAATCAATGCAACCAACACATAAACATTTCACTTTGCCATTTTACGAAATTTCGCCCGCGGGAATTGGCACCCATGTATATACAAGATTTCGGGACTTTCACCCTGGACACTTTGGCCAACTTAATTTCAATGGAGTCCATTCCCTATCTTCTCACAAACAATGGAGTACATCCCCTCTCTCCTCCCAATCAATCATATATATACAATGTATTTAAACATAGTCATATTCAATGACAATTAACAGGAGGTTAGTTTCAATTCACCTAATCCTCATGCAATTTCTATAACAATCATAACTATCCTCCAGCGATAGCCCAATATAGTTATTTCTAGACAGATATTTAATCTCAAGACAGATAACTTATTCAAATTTCCATAGGTATGAGATAATACATATCCAATTCCACCATTTCTACGAATATTCATCCAATTTCATATTTGCAACACCAATTTCATATATTTATGCAAAATAAATATTCTAACCATTTAGGGCAAAACTTCCTCCCTTTCAAATAGCAACCTAAGTGGCCCAAATCAAGCCTTTGGCGACAATACAACCTTATATTTAACCCCACAACCATCTATTTCATATTTACTCAAAACCCCTCTTTTGATTTTATATTCCAAACCCTAGGTTTGCCCATATTACTCCCAAAACCCTCTATAGTTACACAACCACAAATAACTAAGTTAAAACCATAACAAAGTGTAGAAAGTCCCTACCTCAAAGAGAGAAGATGAGCCAAGCAAGGGTAGAACTTCAAAGATGTCCAATCCAACTCTATTCAGATCAAAGTGTAGATCTTGAGATGCTCTATCTTTTTAACAAAGGCGGATGGGTAGAGAAATCACTAGAACTAGGTGAAAGTGTAGAGAGAGAGGGTCTCTACTTTAGGTTTTTAGATGAAAAGATCTGAAAAGGTGATGTAAAAAGTCATTTTTGCGATTTGATATTCGCATAGTCCGCTTGAGCGTAAGAGTTGATGCTCGAGTGTCAGACACAATAAGTTGTTCCGCTTGAGCACAGGATACACACCTCCAGTACTTTTACAGCCAACAGACAAACCGCTCGAGCGCAAGAAGGGCCACTCGAGCGTCCACCTACTCGAGCATAGGAAAAGCCGCTCGAGCTTGGAAAACACCCCTCTAGTACTTTTGCAGGCGTGCAAAGTACTGAGAGTTTGCAAATCCCGCTCGAGCGCAAGAAAGGCCGCTCGAGCAAAGAACCAAAATTCTGGGCAACACAAGGTTTGAAAACTAAACAACCAGCCTATTCCAAACGCACTCAATACGTCCAAATAACCAAATTTGAGGAGGAATAAAGAGAAAAGGCAATGAACAACATTCAAAAACCATAAACTCGAGTCCAGACTACCACAAATGTCGGGTTAAAATCGAGATCGTTATAACCTTCCCCCCTTAAAGAATTTTGTCCCTGAAATTTCAAATCAAGTTTTAAAATACACTTAAAACTATTTATGACAACCATAACCATTCAATTCCATCACCACAACCCATTCACCAGTCATCTATTCCCAACAACAAGGTAAATAATGTCTCTGCGTTGAATATACAATTCATATTTTCCCAAATCATTTGCAATGTTTACTCAAAATCCAAGTTCTTTTTCTGAAATTTTCACGACATATACAATGCTCCAAAAGTGATACAACATACAAAATATTTCATATTCTTAAAACATATACAATGTTTATATTGAATCCATGACTTAAAAACACCCACAACATATAAAATGCTCATACTTTTCATTAATATAATCAAAATCTCAATACATGTTCAGGCACCAACAAACAAGTCCAGATATTTCTCTCAGACTTCCAATTCACACACCCATGTTGCTTCCATGACCCTGTGATGTTTCCACACTACCTTTACTAAGGGAGTTGTCTTCCCTCGCAAGACTTGGTCCCATCTATCCAAGACTATCACCGGTCTCTCCTCATATGAGGCATCCTTGTCTACCTCTAAGTCGGTCCAATCCAACACGTGTGATGGATCCGGCTCATACTTCCAGAGCATACTAATGTGAAACACGTCATGAACCCCAGAAAGTTGTGGCGGCAACGCAAAATGGTGAGCAACCTTTCCAACCCACTCAAGGATCTCAAAAGGCCCAATGAATTGAGGGGACAACTTCCCACTCTTTCGAAACCTCATCACACCCCTCCTAGGTGATATTTTCAAGAACACATGATCCCCTACCTCAAAAGACAAGGGTCTTCTCCTACGGTCGGCTATAGACACCCCATTTTAGACACCCCATTTTTGACCGACCTTAAGACTCAGACGTCATCGATTGAGCGCTCGGTGATTGCACATGTTGTGCTTGTTTCGAGGTTTCGGAGTTCTTGGCTGAGAGCCTCACCTCCGGACCTCGGGACCCTTAGTACTTTGCCTCGATCCGCAGACCAAGTCTTGTTTTCTCCTCCCGAAGGGAGGGAGAGGTCTTGTAGACCATCTCTCAGTGGTCGTAGGCTATTGTTCCCATTTGGAGACTAGTTTTCAATTTTCGGAGCCGTCGGCCGTGCGCCTCAGCTCGGGACCGCTTAACATTCTCCGTTTGGCACGATTTTTGGAACACACCTCGTTTCCTCGGTCTAAAGGAACACTGTGGTCCGGGAGACCACTTTTGTGGTCGTACGCAACTTTTGATGCTTGGCAGCTGGTTTTCGGGGCTCCCAGCAGCGCGTCTTGCCTCCTAAACCCTCGTCTTGCATCCGTTTTGGTTTGTCTTGGGTACAAACCTTACTTTCCTTGTTTGGGAAGTGGTACAAGGATGGGAGACCAGCTTTTATCCTTGGAGACCACTTTTCTCCCCGCCAGCCGATTTTCTAGTCGGGAAACTGGTTTTCTTGGTCTTTGGGCCACATTTTCTTGTTTTCCACCCCACCATTGGCTTGCTTTCAGTGTGGAGACCACCAATTCCCCTAGCCGACCACCTTTTTATCTAGGAGAGCACTTGCCCTGGTCGGCCGACTAGGGAAAGTGGTCGGCCGACCACCTTTTCTGGTCGGCTGGTTTCCTTCTGTTTTGTCAGATTGTGTGGATGCTAGCTGTGCCAGTTGGAAGGCACAGACTGTATCATCCATACACGTGTATGGAGGATTTGCATCCAAGCTTTTAGCTTCTTGAGGAAGCTTTAGCTTCTTGAGGAAGCTTTAGCTTCAAACCTCTATAAGAGAGGCCCTCCCTCTTCTTTGCACAGGTTCAGAATTTTGGTTAAAGGCAAAATACACATCTCTCTCTATATCTCTATATTTTGGCTCAAAGTGTGTATTATTCTTGACCTATTGCACCACACCTCATAGCCATACACCTCCACCATTGATCTGAGGTTCTTGGAGGGTATCTTCAGAGGTTGAAGGGTTGGTTTTTGGTCCCAAAACTTGCTGGTTTTGCTGGGCTTCAAGGGTAACTCCTTTTCCCTCTTTTTGAGCTCTATCTTGATCATTCTCTTAGCCATACTCGCATGCATATTTAGGCTTTGTTGTCAATTGAAAAAAGCTTCATATTTAAGTATTTTTCATGTTTGTTTAAGGCTCTTTTGGTGTTAAGGGTCATCTACCCTCTTGCACGCTCTATTTAGCCTTGTTTTGTGCCATGCCATGAGACCTTTGTGTAGATCTTTGCTTGGCCTTTTAGCCACTGAAATCCAACGGATTTTCAGTGGTTGGAATATGGTTTTGAGGGCCTAAATCAGAGAGGGGAGACCCTCTCTCTTTTGGCCTTGTTTGTTTGCATTTTTGTCCTTTCAAAGGAGCACATACTCTCATACTTCCAAGGCTCAGCTTAGGCACTTTTTGGTGACTTTTGGGACCTGGCTAGACTCTGTCTATGGCTGGTTTGGTCACCTTGGGTTTGCCTCTTGCATGTGTAGAATAATCCCTTTCATGGCTTATCAAAGTAGCACTTCATTCTTGCATGTATTGGTCATGTCTCAGTGGGTTTTTGGCCATCATTTGGCATGCCATGATTCTTTTTTTGGCTGGTTTGGTAGCCTCTCATATGCTTCATATGCTTGTAGTGTAAATCATGTTTACTAGCTTGAATCGCATGATGTTTTGGCCCTCTATTCTAGCATATTTTGGCCATGATCCAAACTGATTTTGTTCATATTTTGGGCAGCCTTAGCTTTTTTTTGAGGCCTCTTGGTCGAATGATGCTTTCCATGCATGCTTGTAGTGTAATAGCCTTGCCTAGCTTTGAGTTTTTGAGGTCCCTTGCATGCTTAACTTGAGGTATTTGCATATTTTGGCATTATGAGGAATGTTATTTCAGAGCTTATTTCTTGGCCATATTCTCATGTTTGTCACTCTTTCAATGTGCTTGAGAGTTGCATCATTATACCCTATTTGTGAGCCATTGCATGAGCTTCATTTTTGTGCCTTTCAAGCCATCATCTGAGTTCACTTTTGCCCCTATTCTGGCCTGCATAGGGCCTGTTTGGAGTTGGTTTGGCCATTTGAGGATTGCCTTGCATGCCTATAGTGTAATACACTTCACTATTTTCGGTGTTTAAGCCATTCAACATGCATTGTGTGAGTTGTCTACATCATTTGGATTCATTTTGTATGCCATTTCAGAGTTGGAACATGTGTCCTTGCACTCCATATTTCATCCTTTTCAATGCGTTTGGAAAGTTGTGTTTTATGCCTTAGGCTTGGGGCCATTGCATTGGGCATGTTTGCATGAGTTTTGGAGCCTTGTTTTCATCGTCTATGGCCACTAATTTTGGTGTGGCTGAGGCCCATCCATTTTGGTTTAAGTCCATTTTGCATTGAGTATGCCATTGTAGTTCATAGCATTGAGTATGCCATATTGTTGCATGATTGATCATTGCATTGTGCATGCCTTGTTCATCTCATTGTGTATGTTAGTTTCTATGTGCATTGTGTATGCTAAGTGTCATGTGCATTGAGTATGCCATTGTTAATTCATAGCATTGTGTATGCTAGTTGCATGTTTACATGTTATCCCTTGCATGTTTGCATCACTTAGTTGCATTGCATTAGGATTGCATGCTAGAGTTGCATTTGTGCATGTCATGTTTGTTGCATTGTGTTTGGGATAGGAGTTAGTCCGAACACGAGAAATGAGGGACGTCTCGTACTCAAAGTGACGAAACGTGCCTCGATTCCCGATCGCCAACATTCTTGACTACCCATGATGGAGTTGTTGGCTTTAGGTGCTTGTATGTGCATTCATTTCACATTGAGTCATGCAATTCGGCTCCTCGGCCATCATGCATCGAAATGCGTGATTGGTAGCCTCCCTTAAGCCTATGCAATGATGGGGAAAGTGGTCGTGCACACATGTGTTGCGAATACTTTGCCATCTCTCTCTCTTGCCTTCTGTTGCAGAAAACCAGAAACCAGCAGCCAAAACTGGTCGGCTGACCAGATAAAGTGGCTGGTCGACAACTTTTTCTGGTTTTCACTACAAAAACTGGTTGGCCGGTGGCCTCCAAGGCCAATATCTGGTCAGCAGCATCCCTGTAGATTCCCAGGGTGGAGTTTCATCTCTCTGGAGCTTTGTGCAAGTTTCTGAGATCAATTGCAAACAAAGGCGAGTTGGGGCGTCGCAAGGGATTTCCGAACAAGGCAATTCAAGCATGCATGCGCCCTTTGTCATTCAAAGCAGAGCTAAGGCAGCGCACATTCATTTAGTTTGTATGCTCATTTCGATTGCTTACTTAGTTAATGTTGTGTAATAATTAGCTGTAGCTTATTATTCATTTCGTTGTGTAATAACTAGTTTAATTAGATTAGCTTAGGTTAGCTAGTTGGTTTTGTATTATTTATTCAGACCCTCCGTCGAGAGGGTGAATTTTGTAATAAGTGTGCATGTGTGTGATGCATGTCTTCTAACCCCCATTTCTTTCTCCCTTTTATTTACCAGCTTACGATGGTTAGTTTTAGGACATGTTTCAATTAGCATCCTTATGCTCGCATGTTTGGATCCATTCATCTGTCTTGTATGCACCGGGCTCGGCGCATCATGCTAACTGCATTATATTTCAATTACTATTTGAATACATGTACCAAATTGCATTTCACATGACATTTTAGAATAGCCGAGCCTATCTTAGTTGCATTTTGTATGTGTTGCATTAGGCATTCTTGACATAGCTAGGATCATGCATTGATTTCAAACATAGCTTTTGTTTGGCTCGGAATACTCGGTAAGTGTTTATGCTTTAGCATCCTTGCATATGTGTGAGTGACTGTCATGATAGCATGCTTGCCATGAGGCTAACTGCTTATGTGATATAAACTGCCTGAATGCCTGTGGGTGAAGGTTGGATTATTTGAATTGGAACAATTCATTGATTGCGAGTTTTAAATTCACCTGAGAGTGGCAAATCACCATGTTTTCTAAGCCCACTTGAGGGTGGCAAAATCTGCATTTTAGCCTACTTGCGAGTAGCAAACCGCTTTTAAAAAAAATAAACATGAGATGTTTTGTTCCAACTTAGGTGATCTAGTCTATACTTGTATGCTGTGCGCATCACATAGCAATTCTAGGTCAATAATCGGAAAAAGAACACATGTGTTTTCCAAAACAAGATATCATGTTTAGTAGTGGCCGATCTTTGATCGAGCGAGCGGGGGTGCTCATTGCATGACCTTCCCCAATCGTACCCAAGTTCCCGAGCCGAGGCGACTTTGGTGATGACGGACACGTGGCCTTAGGCACGAGTCAGGATTTCCTAAATCCCCCTAAAATAAAATATTTAGGTGGCAACTCTGTATCTGGCAAAACAGTCTATGTTTGGCACTTCTTTCTAAAAATCAGTTTTTCAAAACGATTTGTCGGATTTGGACTCTTTGGTGATTTATCAATCTCGCGTTGCATTTTGCAAGATTAGATTAAGAACCGTGACATTGAGTCCGAACTGTAGTAAGCCCAATGGACAAAACGGGATTTTCCCGGGACGTCGGGGCGCATCTACATCAGCGTAACTCTTTTGGCGACTCAAGGCCGTAACCAACATCTTACGAATAAGTGCAACCTTCTCCGTCGTTTCCCGAACCAACTTTGAACCCAACAAAGGTGCATCACCCACCTCGACCTAACACACCGGGGATCTACATTGTTGGCCATACAAGGCCTCAAACAGTTCCATGCCAATGCTCGATTGGAAGCTATTGTTAGAGGCAAACTCTACCAAGGGAAAATGCCTCTCCAACGAACCTTAAAATCAATGACACAACCCCGAAGCATGTCCTCTAAAATCTGAATGGTACGCTCTGACTCCTCATCAATCTGAGGATGATACGCTGTGCTAAAAGTCAGTCTAGTACCCAAGGCATCCTATAAGCTCTGCCACAACCGAGCTATATAATGTGGATCTCTATCCGATACAATCATTACTGGGACCCCGTGCAACCTTACTATGTCCTAAATATACAAGTTAGCAAGGAAATCTACTGAGTCACTCACACGCATAGTTATAAAGTGGGCTGACTTGGTCAACCGGTCAACTACCACCCAAATGGTATCACTGCCCGCTGAGTTCTAGGAAGACCCACAACGAAATCCATTGTAACATGCTCTCATTTCCACTCGGCTATAGGCAAGGGTTGCAACAAACCCACTGGCCTCTAATGTTCGGCCTTTACTTGCTGACAGGTAAGGCACCTTGATACAAACACCACCACATCCTTCTTCATACCCCTCCACCAAAACTGGCGACTAAGGTCGTGATACATCTTTTTGCCTCCCAGATGCACCGTAAGACATGAATGGTGAAACTCTCGTAGTACTTACTCTCGGGAAGACTCCGATACGAACAAGCGGTTACGGTATCTCACACTCTGGCCGGGATACACATTCAAGCCCTTCTCTACTTTTCCATTGGAGATCTTTCCTCGGAGAGACTCCACCTCAAGGTCACCCCTCTGTGCTTCTATCACTCAGTTCATAAGTGTTGGTTGTGCAACTATCGTGAATAAGGTTGCCGACTCAACGGACTTGCCAAGTTGCAAGTCAAACTCCCCAAGAGCACCCAACATCTCTCATTCCTGGATGGCAATGCAAGCTATGCTGCTAATAGATTTCCTACTCAATGCATCAGCCACAACATTGGCCTTCCCCGGATGGTAATGCAGCTCGAAGTCATAATCTTCTATGAACTCCATCCACTTTCTCTATCTCAAATTAAGTCCTGTGTAAACAGATATTTCAGAACCTTGTGATCAAAAAACACCTTAAATCTGTCACCATACAGGTAGTGCCTCTAAATCTTCAAGGCAAATATCACCGCTGCTAATTCTAGGTCATAAGTAGGGTAATTCCTCTCATGTGTTTTCAACTGCCACAAGCCATAGGCCACTCTCTTGCATCAAAACACAACCCAAACCTTCCTGTGAGGCATCACAAAATACCAAATAGCCCAAACCCCTCTCAGGAATAATCAATACTGGAGCAGTGGTAAGGCTAACCTTAAGCTCTTAAAATGACTTCTCACAAGTCTCACTCCACACAAATTTGATTCCCTTCCTTGTCAACCTAGTTAAAGGTGAGGCTAGCCTAGAGAAATCCTTTACAAACCAACCATAATACCCGACCAACCCCAAGAAACTATGGATTTTAAAAGCGTTCTTAGGTTGTCCCCAACCTTGCACTGCCTCTATCTTGGATGAATCTATAGTCACCTCTTCCCCGGATACTATATGGCCTAGAAATTTAACCTTTTTCAGCCAGAATTCACATTTCACAAACTTAGCATACAACTTGTGGGCTCTAAGGAACTCAAGTACTACTTGCAAGTGTTCCTCGTGCTCCTCCTCAGAGGGTGAGTAAAACAAAATGTCATCCACAAAGCGGTCTAGAAACTCACGGAAGATCCAATTCATCAAATCCATAAATATAGCTGGTGCATTGGTTAGCCCAAAGGGCATCACTAGAAACTCGTAATGGCCATACCACATACAAAATGCCGTTTTCAGGATGTCCTCCTCTCTCACTCTCAACTAGTGATAACCTAATCTCAGGTCTATCTTCGAGAAGCAACAAGATCCCTTTAACTGATCAAACATATCATCTATACGAGACATTAGGTACTTGTTTTTAACAATTACTTAGTTCAACTTCCGATAATCAATACAAAGTCACAACGCTCCATCTTTTTTTTTAGCAAAGAGATTCGGCGCTCCCCAAGGCGAAGTACTAGGGTGGATGAAACCCTTATCTAACAATTCCTGGAGTTGAATCTTTAACTCACTCAATTCTGCAGGTGCAAATCTATACGGTGCCATAGAAATCGGTGTCGTGCCAGGCACTAAATCAATAGAGAATTCGATCTCTCGGTGAGGTGGCAAACTAAAAAGATCCTCGAGAAAGACATTGGGGTATTCACAAACCACCCTTGGCAACTCAACCCTGACTTCATCACATTCACTATTCAAGAAGCTAGCAAGGAGGCAACTAAGCTCACTTTGCCGACGCAGATCATATACCGACGATAAAACTCTATCCACCCAGTCTCCCAAGAAATAAAAGCAATCACCGTTTAAGGTGCATATAGTAACCCTCTGACGGTAGCAGTCTATAACAACTTGGTATGACAATAACTAGTCCTTACCCAAAAAAACATCAAAACTGGACATGTCAATCAATACAAATGCAAATGGAAGTCGATGACCAGCAACTTCTATGTCGCAACCCCGATACCTTCGCTTCAGAACCATCTCACCCATAATAGGTGACACCATAGAAATAGGAGATACTAACTGGGCCAACTCTAACCCCAAAACCGATGCAAATGCAGACGAGATAAATGAATGGGATGCACCCGTATCAATCAACACATTAGCAATTGAATTACAAAACAAGAAAGTACTTCTCACAATAGAAGGTGTTGGTACTAGATCTGGTGCGGTGACAGCATACACATGCCTTGTAGGCCTCTGATCTACCTGTTCACCCCTCGGAGCATAGGACTGATGCACTGAATGAGCTAAAGAGGCTCCTTGATTGGCCCTCGAGGCCTGTGCTGACTGTGTTGTCTGGTGGCTCTGTGTCTGCCTTAAACTAGATGCACCAGGTGTGCCACCCAACTGTGAGCAAAACCTCTTCATGTGCCCTACCTACTGTAGACACCCCATTTTGACTAACCTTAAGACTCAGACGTCATCGATTGAGCACTCGATGATCGCGCATATTTGTGCTCGTTTCGAGTTTCCAGAGTTTTCGGCTGAGTGCCTTGCCTCTGGGCCTCTGAACTCTTTGTGTTTTGGCTTGGTTCGTGGACCATGCCTTGTTTCCCTTTCCTAGAGGGAGAGAGAGGCTTGTAGGCCACTTTTTGTAGTCGTAGACTACTTTTCCCTCTTGTAGGCTAGTTTCCGATTTTCGGAGCCTTCGGCCGGACGCCTTGTCTTAGGACCTCTTAACTTTCTCCTCTTGGCCTCGTTTTTAGACCATGCCTTGTTGACTTTGCCTAGAGGGAAACAGAGGTCTGTAGACCACTTTTTGTAGTCGTAGACTACCTTTTCCCTCTCGTAGACCACATTTTGCGCCCGTAGACTAGTTTTCAGGGCTTCCGGCTGCGTGCCTTGTCTCGCGGACTTTTGTCTTGCTTCCTTTTTGGTTTGGTTTTGAACCGAACCTTGTTTTCCCTTTCCTGGAGGGTGGCACAGGGGTGTAGACCAGTTTCTCCCCCTGTAGACCACTTTTCTCCCATGCCAACCAATTTTCTGGTCGGCCAGCTAGGGTGGGTGGTCTTTGGACCACCTAAAATGGTCGGCAGCCATGCCACCACCTTCCTTTCTTTGTGCAGACTACCTCTCCCCCCCCCTTGCCGACTAGTTGTTCTCCTTGCAGACCACCTTTTCTGGTCGGTCGACTAATGGGAGTGGTTAGCCGACCACCTCAACTGGTCGGCATCTTTTCTGCGTTTTTCTGCAAATATTTTCTTGCCAGCTGTTGGGCACAGAAAGCATCCTCCATACACGTGTATGGAGGGATTGCTTGAAGCCTTTAACTTGTCTAACAAGCTTAAGATATTGTTTTCTATAAAAAGGAGCCTCCTCCCTCTTGTCTAAGGTTCAGAATTTTGCATTAGGGTTATACATATATCTCTATCTCTATATTGCTCTATTTGCTCCATATTTGTGCTTAAAAGTGTAGTTTCTTCACACTTTTGCACACAAACACCTAGTGAAACACCACACTCTTGTTGCTGAGGTACCTGAGGGTCTTGTTTGGACTCAAGAGCTCAGAAAAGTTGCTGGAGTTGCTGCCTTGTTCTTGTTCTTCAAGGGTGAGTCACTAGTCCCCTTTTAAGTTTTGTTTTCATTGCTCATTTGGCCCTATTTTCATGCTTGTTTTGGCTTAACTTTCTACTACGAAAAGCTTCATTTTTAAGTATTTGAAATGTTTGTTTGAGGCTTCTTTGGTGTTGGGGGTGGTCTACTCCCTTTTGTACCTTACTTTGCTTTGTTTTGAACCATCTCTTTAAGCCTTTGTGATCACCTTCTCCTGGCCTCTTAGCCACTGAAATCTAGTGAATTTTCAGTGGTAGAAAGTGTGTTTTGAGGCCCCAAATAGGAGGGGGTTGTCCCCCCTCCTCTTCTCTTGTTTGCTTGTATTGATGGCTCATCAAAGTAGCATGTCTTTCTAGCATGTTTTGGCTCCATCTCAGCCTATTTTTGGCCTTATTTCAGTATGGCATACCTCTATTTTGGCTTAGTTTAGGCCACCCTTGCATGCTTCGTACACTTGTGGTGTAATCCTTGCAAACTAGCCTTGTATGCTTAAGGTTTTAGCTCACCTTTCTAGCATGTATTGGTTCCATTTCAGCATGTATTTGCTATTGTTTTTCCATGCTTAAGCTCTGTTTTAAGTGGTCTTGATCATTTGGACCTTGCTTTGTATAGCCATAGTTCATTCTTGCTCACTAGCTTTGTGTTTTGAGTCCACTAGCATGCATTGCTTGGGCTATTTGCATGATCTAGCATCATTTGATACATGATTTCAGAGCATGTTTCATTGTCATACACTCACATGCGTCACTCTTTCAATGCTTTTGGAAGGTTGTGCTTTATGCCTAAAATATGAGCCAATGTGTATGCCATCTTGCCTAAGCTTTTGGGTTGCCATCTCAGTGTATTTTTGGTCTTGTTTTGCCATGATACAACTCTAATTTTTATTGGTGAAGTCATCTCATGTTTGGTTTTGGTACGTGCAGTGTAATCCTCCTTATTGGCCTTACATGCGTCATGCTCTAGCCTTCCATTCTAGCATGTGTTAGCTCTATTTCGTGCACGTTTCTAGCATTGTTTTGACATGCTTTAGGACTTTTTTGGGTTTTCTTGGCCATATGGTTCATGTATTGCATAGCTATAATGTAAGTGCCTATGCTAGTTTCAAGCTTTGAGCCTCCTAGCATGCCTCATTTGTGATATATGCATCATATGACATCATTTCTCACATGATATTTCAGAGCATATAGTGTTGTCACACTTCCATGTTTGTCACTTCTTAATCATGTTTGAGAGTTGTGCTCTTATGCTTAGTTGATGGGTCAATGCGTGAGCATGCATTGTCTTGATTTTCATACCATCATTTCAGAGCATTTTGGCCTTTGTTTTGGCATGCATCTGGCAAAGCAGTCCATGTTTGGCGCTTTTTGATTAAAATCGATTTTCCAAAACGATTTGCCGGATTTGGACTCTTTGGTGATTTATCAGTCTTACATTGCACTTTGTGAGATTAGATTTAAAACCGTGACAGGAGTCCGAACTGTAGTAGCTAGAACCACAATTTGCGCCCTCGAGCGTGGAGCGGAGTTTGGGCGGTCTACACCTGCCCACACTGTAACATGTGAGTGGCTGACCTCTCCCTTGACTCTGACTCTGAGAACGAGTCAAAGACTATGCAGATCGTTACCCTCCCCTTCTCTGTGGGCAAGCCGGAGACTTGTGGCCCAACTGGCCACACTTTAAACAAGTGAAATCCCCCTGACCACCTCTTCCAGAACCCGAACTCGGTACTGGAAATGTAGACCTAGACTGTGCTCTATGGGACTGTTGGGGTTAGAACCTCTCTACCTCTTACTGTCTTCTTGGGCATCCTGGCTTCTCCTAGAGCCCCTCATCCTCTCCTCCTCCAACTGTATCATGGTCTCCAGATGAGCTGTCGCCTCCATAAGGCGTCCGTAATCCCTAATCATCGAACCGGCCACTTTAAACTTTAGCCCAGTCCTCAACCTCTTCTCAAACTCCAAGCAACGGCGTTCCTCAGTCGCCACTAGCTTGGGTGCAAACCTAGACAAGCTAGTAAAGGTGATTTTGAACTCTGCCACAAGTGTGTTCAACTGCACCAACTTAGAGAATTGATCTCTCAACTTTTCCCTAATTGTGGGAGGCAAAAACTTTTCCTGGAAGGCATCGACGAAGGCCTCCCAACTCCCTCCAATGCGCCCCCGCGCATACTTCCACCATTGACTCGTATCTCCCTTCAACTGGAAGGACGCCAAGGTCACTCTCAAACCTCCGTCTTCGATGCCGAGCATCTCAAACGTCTTCACCATCTATTCTAGCTACTCGTCCGCTTTCAGTGGCTCTTTGGGATCCCCCAAAAACTCATCCAGATTTGACCGGAAGAATTCCCACTTCAAAAAGGATGGCCCTACCTTAGCTACTTGTGCCTGGACTTGATTCTCAGCCCTGAGAATGTCCACGGATTCCCTTAATGCTCCAGCCATTTCAAAGGCTAAGGCACCCATGACCTACTAACCAACTGGTTCGGCCACGTTGGCCTGACCAACACCCTCCTCCTGTGCCGGAATATCATCCAGTACTGGCATCTCCTGCCATCTAGGTCTACCACGCCTATCGTCGTGTCCACATCCTGACATCCTAATAAAGGTAACAAAAGAAATTAGCACATTTACAAATGCACCAAAGCTAACTCACTCGCGTCTTAATACGGTGGACAACAGTAATTCACTCCACATAAGCATGTATTCATATAAACACATACGAATTTTATTTCCGGATAATGACCGTCCCGCGGCATTGCTAGAGTTCCAATTAGAAACAACATTGATCAAGTGCTCTTCTAACAGGACTTCTAGGAACCTGTGGACTCAATCAACATCCTAGAAATTTAACCTCATACCCACATAACCACTTAAGCATGTTATCATATAAGTACATATCGTCCATACTTAAGTCTCTAACAAGCGAGATAAACCCATTGTGGTACTAACCACTTCTCACGTACCCAAGTATTCAAACCCGGTACGCTCTAATACCAAGTTGTAACACCCCCAAAATAATAAATTAAATCCAAGTCATAAGCGGAAGAATAACAGAAATAAAATACTTTTATTCATCAGAGTTCGTATTACAAAAGATAACACATGTAATATACATTCATAAATGTACATCCTGAATCTATAGCATGTAATACCAATTGATGATCAACCAACTAAATGCCTTACGGGCTTACATCTTTCTAAGTCATTACTTGGTCATAACAAAAGAAAGTCATAAGCTCTATAAATATAAAGCCCTAGGCTTGAACATACATTAAATACAAAATAACATGAAAAGAGCCTTTGGCTCCAAGGTCTTCCCAAGCTACGTCCTTGGAGGAGGCACGTCACCAGTACTTGAAAATGGTTTCCCAAAGTAGGGTGAGCCAAAGCCCAGTCGAAATAGTCTAACACAATATATGAGGTTTAACAAAGGCATAAGTACGATGTGCTTATGTAATGCTTGAAAGAAAAACATCCTTATTTATATTACCGCAAGGTACCCAAATTTACATTTTAGTCCTTATTCCTTCTGTTTATTTACAATTGATTTATATCATCTCAATTTATGAGCCAATTTCATTTGTAATTCAACAAACCAACCAAGACTACAACTTAGTGGTTCTCCAATCAATGCAACCAACACATAAACATTTCACTTTGCCATTTTACGAAAATTTCATCCGCGGGAATCCGACCCATGTATATACAAGATTTCGGGACTTTCACCTTGGACACTCTGGCCAACTTAATCTCAATGGAATCCATCCCCTATCTCCTCCTAAACAATAGTACATCCCCTGTCTCCTCCTAATCAATCATACATATACAATGTATTTAAACATAGTCATATTCAATGACAATCAATAAGAGGTTAGTTTAAATTCATCTAATCCTCGTGCAATTTCTACAATAATCATGACTATCCTCCACCGATAGCCTAATACAGTTATTTCTAGATAGATATTCAATCTCAAGATAGATAACTTATTCAAATTTGCATAGGCTTGAGATAATACATATCCAATTCCACCATTTCTACCAATATTCATCAGATTTCATATTTGCAACACCAATTCCATATATTTATACAAAACAAATATTCTAACAATTTAGGGCAAAACTCCCCCCCCCCCTTTTCAAATAGCAACCCAAGTGGCCCAAATCAAGCCTTTGGCCAAAATACAACCTTACATTTAACCCCACGACCATGTATTTCACATTTACTCAAAACCCCTCTTTTGATTTTATATCCCAAACCCTAGGTTTGCCCATAATACTCCCAAAACACTCCATAGTTACACAACTGTAGATCGCTCGAAACTCGCTCCGCGCACGAAGGCGCGAATTGTAGTTCTTAGCTACTACAGTTCGAACTCCTGTCACAGTTCTAAATCTAATCTCACAAAGTGCAATGTAAGACTGATAAATCACCAAAGAGTCCAAATCTAGCAAATCGTTTTGGAAAATCGATTTTAATCAAAAAGTGCCAAGCATGGACTGCTTTGCCAGATTTCAGAGTCGCCACCTAAATATTTTATTTTGCGAAATTTAGGAAACCCTGACTCGTGCCTAAGGCCACGTATCCGTCATCACCAAAGTTGCCTCAGCTCGGGAACTTGGGTACGAGAGGAGAAGATCCTGAAATGAGCACCCTCGCTCGCCTGATCAAAGGATCGGCCTCTACTAACATGATATATTGTTTTTGAAAACACATGTGTTCTTTTTCTGGTTATTAGCTAGCTTATTATGTGATGTGCACAGCACACAAGTATAGACTTAATCACTCAATTTGGAACAAAACATCTCATGTTTTTTTTTCGAAAATGGTTTGAAAGTGCTACTCGCAAGTAGGTTAAGACGCAGATTTGTCACCCTCAAGTGGGCTTAGAAAACATGATTTGCCACTCTCAAGTGGGCTTAAAACACACATTTTGATGAATTGTTCCAATTCAAGAAATGAAGCCTTTATCCACAGGCATTCATGCAGTTAAACACTTAAGCAGTTATCCTCATGGAAAGCATGCTATCATGGCAATCACTTACACACATGCAAGGATGCTAAAGTATAAACACTCACAGTGTACTCCGAGCCAAAAAAGAAGCTAGTTAGAAATCAATGCATGATCCTAGCTATGTTAAGATGCCTAATGCAACACATGCAAAAATGTGGCTAAGTGGGCTCGGCTATCTAAGATGGCATATGAATGCAACACTTGATAACATGTATTCATATAGGTATTGAAATACGATGCAGTTTGAATGATGCGCCGAGTCCGGTGCATGCAAGACAAATGAATGATGCACGCATGCAAGCATAAGGATGCTAATTGAAATATGTCCTAGTCTAACCACTGAAAGCGGATAAGTAAAAGGGAGAAAGACATGGGGTTGGAAGACATTCACACACACACACACACACACACTTATTACAACATTTGCCCTCCCGACGGAGGGTCCGAATGGAAGAGAGCTAACTAGCTATGCTAATTAAACTAATCATTACAAACCAAAACTAATTAACTATTCCTAGTTAACTAATTATTACAAAAAAAAAAAAAAAATCGATTAATTAAGCACATTAACTAATTAAGTACAAAAATTGCATGAATGAAATAGCTAACTTATTCTATGTTAGCAAAAGCGATTAAATGGCTTCAAGGATGAGGGACACGCATGCTCAGTCGGCGTCCTCCCGAAAATCCACTACCATGCCTCATGATGCCTCTATTTGCACTCTTTTGAACTTTTGAAAAATTATGCCAACTTCCAGAATGCTTCTGACCCACCTTAGGAATATGCTGAGGGATGGTCAGCCAAGAGGGATGGCCACCAGCCAGAGTTGATGGCCATCGGCCACTTTTGATAGCCGATCGGCAGCCTTGGTGGTCGGTCGGCAGCTTTGATGGCCGGTCGGCCACTGCTTCCTGCAATTTCTCGTTTTGCTGCAACAGAGCACAAACAGAGGCATGGCAGTATATTTGCAAGGAAATGTGCGTGCAACCACACTCTTTATTATGTCTCAAGCTCAAAAGAGTGTAGTGCTCGGCTCTCGAGCCACCAATCACGCATCTCAATGCATGATGGCCAAAGAGGCCAAGTTTCACAAGTCAATGTCAATGAATGCACACAAATAACACATAAAGGCCTCCATCTCTATCATGCTTGATCAAGAGGGTCGGCGACCGAGAAATGAGGCGCGTTTCATCACTTCAAGTATGAAATGTGCGACATTCCTCATGTTTGGATTGACGTCCAATCCAAACACAATGCAACATGCACAACATGCCTATCTAACAATGTTAAAGTGGCACTCATGAGGTTCCATCATATAAGCAATGCATGCATGGCATTTTTAGAGGCTAAAACATCAAAGCAAGTAAAGAGCAACATACAAGAGGCATGCAATACAATGCTCAATGGACTTAAACCAACCCCAAACAGACCTCATGCATGCCCAAACAATGGCCAAAATGTGCTGAAACTTAAACACAAGAAACAAGAAAAGCATCCACAACTCGTGGTTCGTAAGCAAGGCACAAAGCTCAACCCTCAAACGCATTGAAAGAGTGATAAACATGGGAGTATAGCAAAGACACAAGCTCTGAAATTACATTCCAACTGAGGCATATATCACAAATGATGCATACTAGGAGGCTCAAAGCTTAAGGTTAACAAAGGTACTTACACCATAGCCATATCAAGCAAGCCCCAAAGGGCCAAGATGACTCAAAACAGTCCCAAGGCAGGTCAAAATAATGCCAAAAAATGCATGGAATAGAGCTAACACATGCTAGAATGGAAGGCATAAAGCATGATGCATGCAAGGCCAATGAGCATGATTACACTACAAGTGTAAGAAACAAATGAGGGATGCTCTAACCCACCAAAAATAGAGTTGTATCATGGCAAAATAAGACCAAAAACACATTGAGATGATAGCCCAAAAGGCTTAGGGAAGCAAGCATGCCAATTGGCTCATGATTGAGGCACAAAGCATAACCTTCCAAAAGCATTGAAAGAGTGAAGCACGGGAGAGTATGACCACATTTCATGCACTGAAATCATATATCAAATTATGCTAAATCGTGCAAATAGCCCAAGCAATGCATGCTAGTGGACTCAAAACACAAAGCTAGTGAGCAAGATTGCACTATGGCTATACAAAGCAAGGCATGCATGACCAAAAACACTTAAAATAGAGCTTAAGCATGGCAAAACATGAGTAAAAGCTTGCTGGAGTGGAGCCAAAAACATGCTAGAATGATGGTCCAAAGCATGATGCATGTTAAGGCTATACGGAGGATTGCACTACAAGGGTATGAAGCATGCAAGAGACAATCAAACTGACCCAAAACAGAGCTATATCAAGGCAAAACAAGGCCTGAAACATGCTAAGCTAGGGGCCCGAGAAGGTAGAAAAACATGCTAACTTGGTGCGCCATCAACACAAGCACACAAGAGAAGAGGAGGGGGGACAACCCCCACCCATTTGGGACCTCAAAACACACTTTACACCACTAAAATTCCTCTGGAATTTAGTGGTGAAAAGACCAAACAAAGGTGACCCCAAAGGACTTAAGAGATGGCTCAAGGCAAGGCCAAATTAGCCACCAAAGGGGGTAAACCACCCCTAACACCAAAAAGGTCTCAAACAACCACCTTAAGCACTTGAAAATAGAACTTTTTACAGTTGAAAGCTAAGCCAAAAGAAGCATGCAAGGAAGGCTAAGTAAGCAACCACAACAAAGCTTTAAAGAGGATAAAGACTCACCCTTGAAGAAACACTTCAAAATAGAAACTTCTGAGGCAAAAACCAAGCTTTTGAGCTTCAAACAAACCTTCAAGTGCCTCAGCTCAAGAGTGAAGGTGTTTCACTAGGTGCTTTAGTGCAAAAGTGTGAAGAAAAATCACTTTAAGGCACACACTAGTGCAAATATAGAGAGAGAGGGATATGTATAGCCCTAAGCAATTTTCTGAACCTCTAAATGGGGAGAGGAGCCTCTCCTTATATAGAATCACAAGATTCAAGCTTGTTTGACAAGCTAAGAGCTTGTTACAATCCCTCCATACACGTGTATGGAGGATGCTTTCTGTGCCCACCAGCTGGCGTAGCTGGCAACAAAATATCTGCAAAAGCAAAGAAAAAGGCCTCGGCCAAAAGATATGGCCGACTGGCCATTAAAGGAGCCAATCGGCCATTA
Source organism: Camellia sinensis (assembly GCF_004153795.1). Lineage (NCBI taxonomy): Eukaryota > Viridiplantae > Streptophyta > Magnoliopsida > Ericales > Theaceae > Camellia > Camellia sinensis. Next base: position 461,311 of record NW_021028568.1, read on the forward strand.
GTGATGCCAACTGGCCACCACTGATGGCCGATGGAAAGAGGACATGGCCGATGGGCACAGGGCCTGGCTGATGGGTTATAAGGCTGGCTAGCAGGCCACCCCCTTCCCTAAAAAACAAAGCCACAAGCTTTGGTCCATAACTAAGCACAAAACAGACAAGTTGAGAGACTCCAAGGCAAGGCGCATAGCCGAGACCGTCAGGAACTCAAAACGAACACGAGCATGGATGATCATCGAGTGTTAAAACGATGACGTCCAAGTCTTGAGGACGGTAAAAAATGGGGTGTCTACAACAACAACAAATAACTATGTTAAAAACCATAACAAAGTGTAGAAAGTCCTTACCTCAAAGAGAGAAGATGAGCCAAGCAAGGATAGAACTTCGAAGATGTCCAAACCCAACTCTATTCGGATCAAAGTGTAGATCTTGAGATGCTCTATCTTTTTAACAAAGGCGGATGGGTGGAGAAACCACTATAACTAGGTGAAAGTGTAGAGAGAGAGGGTCTCTACTTTAGGTTTAAGGTTGAAAAGATCTGAAAAAGTGATGTAAAAAGTCATTTTCGCGATCTGATATACTCACAGTTTGTTCGAGCTTAAGAGTTGACACTCAAGTGTCAGACACAATAGGTTGTTCCGCTCGAGCACAGAATACACGCCACCAGTACTTTTGCAGGCAACAGACAAACCACTCGAGCGTAAGAAGGGCCGCTCGAGCGTAGGAAACGCCACTCTAACGTGGAAAACACCCCTCAAGTTTTGCAGATGTGCAAGGTACTGAGAGTTTGCAAATCCTGCTCGAGCGCAAGAAAGGCCACTCGAGTGAAAGACCAAAATTCTGGGCAACACAAGGTTTGAAAACCAAGCAACCAACATGTTCCAAACACACTCAACAAGTCCAAATAACCAAATTTGAGGAGGAATAAAGAGAAAAGGCAATGAACAACATTCAGAAACCATAAACTTGAGTCCAGACTACCACAAGTGTTGGGCCAAAATCGGGATCGCTATACTTGTGACCTCTGTTATCGCCTTATCCTTTTGTCACATTTGTGAGATAAATTTTCAAATCTAAAAACCTTAGATCAAGGGTTTAGAGAGGCAATGGAAGGAGAGCGGTTTAAGACGAGGAGGAGGCTAGGTTTATAGCGATTCCAATTTTGACCCGATCCTTTTTGTGTTATGGATATGGGTTTAATGGTTCCATATTGTTGATTATACCTTACTTTCCTTGTTTTTCCCTTAATTTTGCCTATTAGGTTGTTGTGGTTGTGTTTGGGACAGGTTGGTTGCTTGTTTTCCCAATTTTTGTCGCCTAGAATTTTGCTCTTCCGCTCGAGCGGCACTTCTTGCGCTCAAGCGGGCTTTGCAAACTCTCAGTACTTTTGTAGATCTGCAAAACTACTGGGAGAGTGTATTCTATACTCGAGCAGTTCTTTCTGCACTCAAGCGGCTATTTCTTGCGCTCAAGTATTGGTCTGTTCTCTGCAAAACTACTGGGAATATGTATTTTGCGCTCGAGCGTCACTTCTTGTACTCGAGCGGAACAATTTATTGTGTCTGACGCTCGAGCGTCACTTCTTGCACTCGAGCGAACTGTGCGCATACCACTTCGTAAAAAAGTTATTTTTCATCACTTTTTCAGATCTATTTTTCTCCGAACCTAAAGTTGAGACCCTCTCTCTCTAAAACGTACCTTCTCTCTACTTTTTCATCTAGATCTAGTGATTTCTCCACCCTCATACCTTTGTTAAAAAGGTAGAGCACCTCGAGAGCTATGTTTTGATTCGAATCAATCTTGGTTTCGGCATCTTTGGAGTTTCTCCACTTCTCCCTTGGTCTTCTAAACTTGAGGTAGGGACTTTCTACACTCTCCTATGATTTTTAACTTGGTTATTTGTTGTTGTGTAAACAAAGAGTGGGATTTGAAGGCGTTTAGACAAACCAAAGGTTTTGGTTTAAAGATCAAAAAAGGGGTTTTCAAATGAAAGTATTGAAAATGATTGTGGTTGTAGATGTGAGGACGTGTTGTGTGAAAAATTGTTGATTTTAACACAGGGATTGAATTTTGGAGAAAAAAATGGAGTTTTGCCCTAAATTGTTTAAATTAATTATTTGGTATAAATAATGGAATTGGTATTGGGAATGTAAAATTGGATATATGTTGATATAAGTAGTGGAGTTAGATATGTATTACCTTTCACCCATGGAAATTTAAATAATTTATATGTCTTGGAAATTGTATATCTGTTTAGAAATATCTGTTTTGGGCTATCGGTGGAGGATAGTTATGATTGTTGTAGAAATTGCATGAGGATTAGGTAAATTGAAACTAATCTTTTATTAATTATTATTGAATATGACTGTGTTTTAATACATTGTATATGTATATGTTTGGGAGGAAAAAGGGGATGTACTTCATGTTTGGGAGGTTTATATGGGTTTTTCCTGGTTTTAAGCCGATTTTATGAAGCCTTGCCATTCTTTAGTCCATTTGTCCATGGTGATGTTAAAGTCCTCTAAACAAGAAGTAATGTCAAACAAGAGGTTCTTCTAAAGCATGAGAGAGAGACTATATCGTTGGCAATGAATCTTTGAAAAGTTTAAGCCATTAAGTAGAAGTCTCTCTTACATGTTTTGAACAACCTCAATCGGTTGAAATCATTCTCAAGAATGATAGAGATAGATGGTGGATTGATTGTTAAAATTACACTTTTGGATATGGAAATAAATTGAAGAAAAGCTTAGAACAATATATAACATGTTATGTATGCAAACTAATGAGACAACAACTTAGGACAGCCCTCAAACAGCCATCAAGTGATGAAAAACAGTGGCTAAAAAGGCATGAAAACAGCCTAAAAAGCTAAACAATAGAGAGGGGAAATAAGGCTAGTAAGCAAGAACAAGGAGGGGTGGCTAACACCTCCACTTTTAAAACCTCAAAACATGATTTTTGGCCTCTTTTTTAACTCTTAAAATTAGTGCAAGGAGCAAAGAAAAGGATTGTAAAAGCAAGGTTTGAGCTAAAGGTGAAGATATAGAATATAGCGATTCCGGTATTCCCTTTACTGTTCTGTTGCATTCCGGACTCGGTTCCGTGGAGTTGGTAGTTGTGTCTACCTTGTTGTCGACCTTTAATTCTATTTGATTGAGTTTTAGGATGTGTTGGGCATGTTTCGAGCAGGTGGGTTGAACCTTGGTCTAATTTCTTGTTGCCAGTTTTTTGGCCTTTCTGCTCGAGCGGGTCGTCTAGCGCTCGAGCGGATATTGCACACTCCTAGTATTTTCGTTGTCTGCAAAACTCCTGCAGGTGTGATTTCTACTCTTGAGCGGATTTCTTGCGCTCGAGCGGGTTGTGCTCGAGTGGGCTTGTTGGAGCTCGAGCGGGTAGTACATTTTTGGTGTAAGTTCTGGGAGGGGGAAATCTACGCTCGAGCGGACTAGTTTTCGCGCTCGAGTGGATGCACTTTATTCTTGTGTCTTGGCGCTCGAGCGGGCCTTCTTGCGCTCGAGCGTACCTAGTTTTTTGTTCTTGACACTCGAGCGGGAATGTCGTATATCAGTTGGCAGCTGGGCGTTTTAAATTCACTTTTTACATTCTCTCTCTCTCTCTTACTTTCTAAAAAGTTATTTTGAGAGCTCCTCTCTCTAGAAACTCCCTTCTCTCTAGGGTTTGATCTAGTTAGAGTGTCTCACTATCCTCCGGCCTTTGTAAAAAGTGTGTGGATCGTCGAGGGCTCCATTTTGATCCGTGGATCTTTGAGTTTGGAGCATTTTGGTTTTCATCAACTTTCCCGTTTGAGCTCTAACTTCGAGGTAGGGATATCCTACTCCTCTTTATGAGCTTTGTCTTTGAATTTTAGCATTTTGATATGTTGGGGGTTGCTGGGTAATTTTGAGAAAGTTTGGGCCTTTGTGTAATTTTACAAAAGTTGGGGTTTTATTTATATTTAAACCTATATGCATGCTTGGCATAGAGAAATGATATAGATGATGAACTATGGGTGAAAGTGGAACCTTGGGGTTGTTATGTTAATTATGGGAAGATGCCCTAATTAGTTGGATAAATTAATTTGTATAATTAATTTTGAGAAATGAGGAATTGAATTGAGAGTATTCAAATTGAAAAGATTATGGGATAAACGGGTGCAGTTGGATTCATTTAATCGCTCACCCAGATTGAATGTTGATAATATATCCATTTGGTGCATTTATTTCCTGTTTAGAAATAACTGCTTTGGGCTATCGGTGGAGGATAGTCTTGATTATTGTAAACACTACATAATGATTAGGCAAACTAAAACAAATAGATTGAGTATGCTATTGAATATAGCAACTGGAAGAATACCTTAATTCTATGTATTGATTGATTGTATATGATCTATGTTTATATACATGTGTTGTGTGGGAGGAGATAGGGGATGCAC